>JAMXBB010000009.1:81665582-81980005 GCA_024138015.1 Lumnitzera littorea
TTTCCTTAGCCATTAAGTAATTTTTTTTATTTATTTATCTATTCTTTTAAGGAATTTGCATGTGTGATGTGTCAATTTTTTAGTTATTTACTGTTGATGCAGCTAGTTATTCTTTTTAAGTTGCTCTACATTTAATCTAATCATATTTCAAGTCATTTTTTATTTTTTTTTATAATTTTTAGATAATATTTTAGGGTATTTTGGTATTTTATAGTAGTATTTAATAATTTTGTTAATATACAAGTATATATCCTATATATATATATATATATATCATACACTTAATGAGTAATTATATACATGTAATCATGTTTCTAGTATATATTTTATTTTTAAGATACTTTTCCTATTTAATTCTGTGATTTTACCACTTATTATGTATAATTATATAATTTTAAGTTAATTTATGGGTATATTTATTATATATATTAGATATAATCATAAAAATACATGTATACTCATATAGTACATTATACTACATTATTTTCTTTTATTACCTTATCTTTAAATCCTCGTCGCATTCCGAGCTCAGTTTTAGGGATTTCGATTATTTTTTTACTATATTGAATAATTACATTTCTAATGTTAAATTTGGAATTTTGGATATTTATTTTTGAAATCTAACCTTACAAGGTCATTTTAACTAACTTTTCTAACTTAATGGTAAAATTTGGGCTCAATCAGATAACTTTTCTCGCAAGCCCTAAATTTAGGTACGATTGATTTTAGGGTCTCATATAGAGTAAATTTTCACTATTTTGATTGTATTATTTATATTCTTATTATATTATAGATTTCTAAACGTATGATAATTCCTCGATTAGGGTTATCAAGTTTCTTATAAGTTTATAACCTAATCAGTTTACTTTCTCGAATGCCCTAGATCAACTATTAACCCTAATTGTATAAGGACAAGGCTTTGTCTTAATCCTCAAGTGTTCATGTTTTGATTGCTAATTTATGAGATATCACATCAAGGCTAAAGAACATCTCAGCATAGCATGAGAAAGCTAGCACCAAGTAATCTATGAGTGTAGCAATTGTAAGCTGACCTCACTAGGAGCTTAATTATACACAATAAGACTTCCAAACATCCTACCCCAGCTCAGACAACCCACTACCAACTGGCCCTTGCTCGAGTCTGATCCAACAAATAGCTTAGATGACTACATGCTAACCACTCTGTTAAATGCATAGTTTTTTATACTTTGTAAATATTTTCCTTATTTTAATTGTGGGCCATTCTTTAGGGTTTAAGGGCCTTGTATATTATTTACACTTTTGCCATTAGAGTTTTAGAATTTACTATAAATAGGAACTTTTGTAATTAGTTAAGGGAATTAGAAGAATACATAGACGGAGATCACACTTGAACATTCTTCTTTAAGTAAGGATATTCTTGAGGCTCTTCGAGCTTGCGTTTCAGATTATTGAGTGTACTTTACTCTTTAATCTCTCTTGTGTTCTTATCAATCTTACCTTTAAGATTATGGTAAACCCTTCATTTGAGCAAGTTAGTGAGTTGCACTTCCTATTCCTCATCTCACTCAAACGTCAAATACCCATTCATGGTTCGTGTTTACTGCGTGTTCATAGATTCACATTAGCTTCACTAATATAAGAGCTTTGGGGAGACACACATGTTAGTGTTTTTCAAAGTTTGATTCATGGTTTGAACATTTCTATTAATCATCGCTCTACAGTATAGTACGTTGTTCATGTTCTCAATAAACGTGGTATTGTACTACTAGTGCTAAGTTGTAGAGTCAAGCAACAGTAATTTCAATGGCTGTCTCTGGTTGTAGAAGTGTTTAATAGTCATGGGTAACTACAGAAATTGGGTATTAGTAATTTCTAGGTTACTCTTAGTTGTATTTTGTTGCAATAGTACTTGTGGAATTGTCTTAGTGGTGATTCTAGGTTAAGCACAGTTGAGTGTATTATGTGTTTATTAAATTTTCTCTTTGGAATTTATTGTACGAACCACAATGTCAAAAGATAGTATCAATAACAGTGGAGGCAGTTCTCCTAAAAGCTTGAGGAGACGTGTTAATAACTTAGAATATCATATTCAAAATCTCATTGATTCTATCCAGGACCTTAATGGTTTAGTCAGAGGCCATAGACGTATTGGCTAAAGTGAAAGAAGGGAATGAGCACCCACCAGTAGAAGTCGCTCCAACGAGCTTGATGATGATGAACAACAGCAAAGAAGAGCTGTCGAGCTAAGGAAAAGAGAAAACTGACCTAAGTTTAGGAGAAACAATGACAGGAGTACTAACTCCTATGTGAACCAAAGAGCCCGAAGAAGAGAGTCGAGGTCAAGGAGAGATGTAGCTGAGCAGAGCCCTAATAGAAGTAGCTGATTCAACATGAATCGAGCAGCTTAGAATGCAAGGGATGAACCTTGAACACATAGCCGAAGACTTGACAACATTAAGCTTAAGCTACCGACCTTCAATAGTGGTAGCCAACTTGAAGAGTTCTTTAACTGGGTTCCTCGAGTAGAGAAGTTGTTTGAGTGTTATGAGTGTGATGATAGAACTAAGGTCAAGCGAGCATCGTTATTCTTTATTGAGTATGCTAGTCTTTGGTAGGATAAATTAGTTTCCAAGCAAGATGCTAAAGGGGAAGAGTTAATCATAACTTAGAGGCTTTGAAACGTTTGATGAATCAGCACTTTGTGCCAACTTACTTCAAACAAGAGATGCTTTATGCGTTCCTACACCTAAGACAAGGTCGAAACACTGTTGAAGAATATTTGCAAAAGTTTAAGACCTTGATGACTGGATGTGAGATTGCCAAGCCAAAATATCATACCATTACCAGGTTCCTGAGTGGACTTCGAGATGAGATTGCCGATGTAATCGAACTACAACCATTCAACTCATTAGACAAGCTAATCAATTTGGCATTAAGAGTGGAGAGACAAAAGAGAAGGCACCAGAGGTCGACCATCCAACCTTAATAAGGTAGCCTTGAGCTTGAAAGGTATGAAGAGAAGAAAGAGCCTAAGAAAAGGATAGAGAAAGGAGAGCCTAGCCGACCTAACCAGGCTGAGACTAAGAAAGTAGAGAAGGAGAAAGTGCCTAACACCAAAGAATGAGAAATTAAGTACTTTAGATGTTTGGGCTTCGAACATATTACCTCTTAGTGTCTAAACAAGAAGGTCATGATTTTGAAAGTTGAAGGACTCAACGCTCAAGTAGAGAGCTAAAGTGATAAGAGTTCTGAGAGTGAGGGAGCAATTAACATCTATCCTAAGATGGGAGAACCCATAGTCTTGACAAGCATACAAGCTAACATTATAGAAGACCCAAGTCAAAGGGAGAACTTATTCCAAATCTGATGTTTGGTGAATGGAAAGACATGTTCCCTAGTTGTTGATGGAGGTAGTTGCACCAACATTGTTTTTGCTAAGTTAGTAGAGAAGATGAGATTGCCAACTTACTTGCATCCTCGACCATATGGACTGAAGTGGTTTAATGATAAGGGTATAGCTCATGTACATAAGAGAGCTTGTATAGCATTCAAGGCTAAACAATATGAGGATAAGGTTGACTTTGACGTGGTGCCTATGAATGTAGCAAATTTGCTTCTTAGCCATCCTTAAGAGTACAACCGGAGAGTGATCTACGACGTGGTGCCTATGACTACATGTCAACTACTCTGTTAAATGCATAGTTTTGTATACTTTGTAAATATTTTCCTTATTTCAATTATAGGCCATTCTTTAGGGTTAAAGGTCTTGTATATTATTTACACTTTTGCTACTAGGGTTTTAGAATTTACTATAGATAGCAACTTTTGCAATTAGCCAAGGGAATTGGAAGAATACATAGACGGAGATCATACTGGAACATTCTTCTTTAAGTAAGGATATTCTTGAAGCTCTTCGAGCTTGCATTTTGAATTATTAGGTGTGCTTTACTCTTTAATATCTCTTGTGTTCTTATCAATCTTACCCTTAAGACTGTGATAAACCCTTCATTTGAGCAAGTTAATGAGTCACATCTAATCTCTTAATTGAAAACCAAGTGACATTTAGAATTCGTGAGTTGTATCAAACTCTATTTCGAGCTCAAGCCCTGATTGTGCTTGTATCTTGGTGTGTGATATCCATACTCATTCACAACCAAAACCCCCTTCCACTTCCTATTCCTCATCCCATTCGAATGTCGAATACACATTTGTGGTTTATGTCTACTGTGTGTTTGTAGATTTGCATCATCAAGTTATAAAGATGAACTTAGAGGAAGATGTGTATGTCGACACCTCTGTTGTTGATATGTATTGCAAATGTAGTAGAGTTGAATTGGCTAGGAAGGCATTTAATCATATGAAGGATAAAAATGTGAAGTCATGGACTACAATGGTTGTAGGTTGTGGGATGCATGGCTGTAGTAGAGAAGCTTTGGGAGTTCTCCATGAGATGATAAAATCTAGAGTAAAACCTAACTATATAACCTTTGTGTCTGTATTGGTGGCTTGCACCCCTGTTGGTTTAGTAGATGGAGGATGGTACTAGTTTAACACAATGTGAAGCAAATATATTATGGAACCTGGTGTTAAGCATTATGGTTGCATTGTAGACCTCCTTAGACGTGGTGGATATCTCAGGAAATCTTATGAATTAATACAGAAGATAAGGAGAAACTGATAAAAGCACAGTTACAAGGAGATTTAAACATGTAGGTAGAATTTTGAAGTAAAATGAGAGGAGATTACTCTATGGTGCACCATTATGAGTATCCACATTAGTGGATAAGATAAAAGATTCAGAGAAAATATGGTCAATAATGCGAATGAACAGTAATGTGAGGAGGCTAAGAGTGATAAGAAATCACATTTTCTAGAAGTTCTTACCAATCAAGCTAATGGGTCAATCTATCATGAATCATAGCCTATGGTACATCCTCAAGCTCAAGTTTCCCAATACTCCTCCTAAAGTGTTGAACAATATGGACTTGTATAGAGTAATGAAGCGCATAACCAGACCAGCAATAATGTTCTATCTATTCATATGGATGAACAAACCGATGGAAAGACATTGGTTGAGAGCTATGTCTATATAGAGCAACCTGTTGAATTTAAATGGCAACCCGAGTCTTTTGCTCAAGCTATCATGAAAGGAAATTGGATTGTATTAGAGGATATCGACAGGGCATCAGTCGATGCTTGTTTGATTATATTAACTCTTCTTGAGGAGACCACCTCCTTCCTAACCAGTAATGGAAAGGGGAATAAAATCAGCTAATAGCAAAAGTCAAGTCAATTCCTAAATACCCGAAGTCAAGATGACCACTTTTAGCAATACACAAAGTTATGATGTGAAGCAAGATATAGACATGGACAACATAGTAGAGGAACATAGACAATGGGTAGCAATTGAGATAGAACATAGTATGTGCAATTGTATAATTTGATTGATAAATTTAAGGAAGCTTAAAGTACTTCGAAGACTAACCTATTAGCTTAGGTAGATGTAGTATCTAGCCGCTAGCTCTTAAATGGTAATTTTATGTCTCTTCAATCAATTTGGAACTCTTGATAGATAGTATTAGAACTTTGATTTAAAAAGAGTGCCTATGATATGGAATGAATGAGGAATATACACAATAGAAGAGAGTGAAAGAAGCATGGGAAAGACCGATAAATGAGATAAAACAAACTTACCAAGAAGTGTAGGCATTTTGGAAGCTTTCCTCAATTAGTTCCTCCCCGAACTCCAATCTCCTTTGTTAGCATTATTATTTCCTCTATTCTGTGGCAATGTTTAAGGTCTTTAAGTAATAGTTGTTCTTCAAATAACATTCAACATTTTTTGTATTTAAGCGATCTTCAAGGTGTTAATCCTAAAGCTTCGTTGTAGTTGGTTATTGGTGATAGAGATAAGATGAAAAGAAAAAAGAAGGAAGCTATATAAAATGTGTATGAGGTAGATAGAAATAAAATCAAAAAAGAAAATTGTATTGAAGACGGGAAATGGAAGGAAAGGTATATGTGGGGAGATGTTGCTAAGGGTTGAAAAAAGGAAAGGAAATGAAAGCAACAAAGTGTAGGAGAAGTAAAATAAAATTGAGAAAGATTGTATGTAAGTTTGGGAATTCAACGAAGTAGAAAATAAAACAAAAAAAAAAAGAGAAAAGAATGAATATTTAGGTGTGAACAAAGATCGATAATAGAAGAATGGAAAAGAAAAATGAAGACAAGTGTATGGATTATATAGAAAACGTAAAGATTTATGAGATGAAAGAATATTGTTTGAGAAAATTCTATTTCATAGTTAATGAAAAATAATGAGCTAAAGAGAAAATACTAGAAAAAAAAAAAGGATCATGTGAGAGTTGTATGTTTACTAAGGAAAGTTTAGAAGAGAAGGAGAGTGTATTAGAGCTGCATAGTGCTCGGGATGAAATGAAATACAGTAGAAGGAAAATGTGTGCAAGATAAAGGAAGATGGAATCAGGGAATGTTTGCAAAAGAATGGGAATATATATATATATTTATATTTATATCAGAAGTAGCCATGGAAGATATTTAATAGCAGAAAATATTCCTTAACAGAAAATATTCCCCAATTTCCACTATATAATAGGAATGTGACACCTCTTCTTGGAACCATGTGCCTATGAAGTATGTCTTGTGAAAGAATCTGATTAAATCAATAAAAAGTAGGTATTTACAAGATACATAATGAAAGTAATAATGGAAATTATTCGACATTTGTATTGCAATCCTACCATCGTGTAACACGTACTTGAGAAATGAAGAATATTCTACTTATGTCAAATTTTAAAAGGGGATCACAGCATTTAGCCATATTATTTTGATTCCTAAATATATATGTAAATATAATAGTCGAGAAGTTGCTCTTAAGTAAGATGGAATGATTCAAAGTGCTACTATGAGTTGGTTATTAAGTAACTTCTATTACATCTATTGAAGTGAGGATTCAAGCTATGACTTGTTTGATAATCGTCTATACTAAAGTCCCTATATGAGAAATAATTTGTATGTAGAACCCCATGTTGACAAATTAGGCATAATGAAGACACCAAACAAGAATACTAGAGCTAATAAGGGTGAAGTGGATTTAGTAGATGGGCATTTCAAAGAAATCAAATGTTGAGAAACAAACTCAACCTAATATTAAGTAATTCTCATGACCTTACACAGTGAAGCAGTAAATCAAGCTACATAATTAATATGTGTGATCCATATTGAAGCTTAACGAGAGGAATAATTCATACAAGGTAAACAAGAGGATAACTCATTTGCCTATGGAGAATTATTAATCCCATATATACATGGCCACTACTCATAGAGGCAACGTACAACCTCATCCAGTTGAGGCATGACACGTAAATATGAAGGTACTGCAAATTCACGCATTAGGACCATTCTCAAATGAATTTGGTGATAAAGGTACAACTGTTCAAATAGTGCGCACACGTTAGAGTCGATTGAAAAGCTTATTTGATGCCCAAACCCCTTCGACTCCATCTGAAGGACTTTGGTCAAGGAGCTAAATCTAATTCATGGGCTTTAAGCCCAATAACAACATAGATTTGACTCTTTAGGCTAAGGTGATAAGGCCTAAAGAGTCAAGCCCATAAGAATTTGAGATGATCAAGGGAGATTTGGCATGGTGGGCTTAAAGTAAGACCCATTTAATCAATCCATCCAATTCAACCTTTCTTAGTTTAGCTCACACTAAAAAAATATAAAGCCCTTTATTTAGTCCTAAACCCATGCAAAAGCCCACTTAAGATCCATTTATAAAAGGCTTCAATCTTAGCCATTGATTAACATAATGATCCAATGGTTCTAACACACTTACTATCTCCTATAAATACCCCCTATACTTTCTCATTGGACAAGAGACAAACTCCTACTAATGTTATTACTTTGTTGGAATCCTATCTTAAAGATCAAATACTCAAACATCTTAAAAGACATTGCCCCGTTCTTCATCCATTGTGGAGGTTGATGCCATCATGCTCTTCCACCTGTCACCTAACGTGTTAGAGCTTACCAAGACTGCCTACTCCTTTTCCCTATCCTATCTCACTTGATCATCCCATACTTATAAGTTAAATCATTTCCTTAGTTACATACAGCATGATCTGACACACATCACACATGTGACCTTTTATGATTTAAACCCCTATACAATATTATAGCAATGGAATTGTAGGCTGTATTCTTTAGCATTACTTATTGCTCGTAAAGGAATTTATTAAATGTTCATATCTATTGTTATTCATCAATAGCAATTAAATTGTTACAACATACAAATATTCAGGTCAAATATTATAATGTTGTTATTTCTTATAGGGAACTCCCCTCTAAGTTATATGGCTAGCAGATTGAGGATATCCCAAGGCAAACTAATTGTGTTGTAGATGCCTTGGCTAACATGATGTATTCAAGAGAAGAAATTGAATGTTTTTTTAAACATCCCCCTTCCTCTGTATGTAATCTTTTAAGGGAGGATGTTTTGGGCCATGGCATGGTAAAGGAATGTAAAGTACCCAATGGATAGTATGTATTGTATCTTATTCCCTATGCAGAGTAGAGTTATAGTAGGGGGAAGGAAGCTTTATGTCTTTTTGGTTTTAAAGGATTGAATATATATCGTTTAACCGAAAAAAAAAAAGGGATGTTGTTACTACATGGGTAGAAAGACATTATTGTAATTAAGACAATGTAAGAAATTAGTTTAGAAATACTTTAATTGGAATTTTAGTATCTATTATACAAATCCAATTATTTACACCAGCAAATATTATACTTACAATGCGCATTCAAAAAATTAAATGGCTTAATATATGTTCAACAAGATCTTAGTGTTTATTTGTTTAACATAGTATACTAGATAATGACATAACATTTACATCTAAAATGTATAGGATCTTTAGAAATATATTGTAACACCCCGCTATTCAGGTATCTACTTAAAAATTTTTTCTTAAACTCCTGGTACCTAAAGACAGTTTGTTATTATCATCCTTAAGTTAAGGATAAGCTAGAACTTTTTATCTAACCTACTCTTTCATTCCATAAACAACTACTTTCAAATAATTTCTCATTCAATGTGACAAACAATAGTAAAATTTTCAATATTAGCAAGTTATACTTAGAGCATCACAATTATACACTTCTCTACAACATAATATCTCTTTTACAAATACACATTTTGGACTTCCATGTCTATGCTAAACCTTTAGTGAAGTAACACCCACTGCTTTCCTAAAAAGCTATCTTCTTATACTCAAGCCATATTTTTTAGTCAATAGCTTCTCTCAAGAGCCCATCCTCAGCTAGAGTTTTTTTTTTTTTTTAATAGCTTCCTTGTCGCTCCTATACCTTCTTTTGTCTATTCATTTGTAACTTGAGGATAAGAGAAACTTATCCCTTCAACTATTGCGAGTTGAGTGAGAGTGAATAAAAACATAACAAAATAGGCATATCATTCAAGTAGTTAGTCCAATTATGTTATCTTATAACTTCCTAGCCAAACAATGCAAATGCATCAAGAATGTGCCATACTCATGCACGTAACATGCATTGGTACCAATATCCTAGCCCAATCTAGCAACTCATCCGGTTTGGTCAAGTCAAACCAGGCATCTAGATAACATATCTAGGAACCTAGTAAACATTTCAGCCTAACAATAACAACATAGAGTACTTGGAAAATGCAACATATAGTTGGCCCAGCAGACATAATGCAATCTCTATATGCTCAAAACCCAGCTTTTATAAATCAATTATTTCACTTCATAAACCCAACTTTTCATATGGAAATCGGCCTAGCAATATCTCATTTTTCTAGAAAACTTGACCGGTAGGTCTTTTTTGTGTCATGCCATGAATGCATTAGATGGTACGCTAAGCAAAACCTAGCAAATCTAAACAAACTTTTTCATCACTTATTACTCAGCCTTTATTTTGTAGTTTCATCCATTCTAAGATCACATTATTGAGTTCACTTAAGTGAACACCTTAGGAGATAAAGTTAATCCCTAGATTCTTTTCCAAGATAACATAGACCTTAGCAAATGTCACATATGCATTCATTAGCATTAACATAATAACCAAGTTTAATATCATGTCACCATTCAATCAACAACAATCATAACAAGTAGCTCCATATAGTTCATCGAATAGCACATCAACTTACAATTAATGTTCAACCAAGCCAAAATATTATAGAGCACACAATGTTAAGAGTAAACATAAGTCTACTCAAGCACATACAAATATCCACATACTTGAAACTTAGTTACGCACTAACTAAGCTTGCTAACTTGTCCTCATTGATGACCCTTTGATATTTGTCTCGATGTAGTACTTTATTCTGCATATAAATTATGAAATATTGCCAATTTACTCATCCATATCAGAATCAAGTCGATTAGTCATTAGGTTATTACTCTATGCCCTAAGTATTGGAAGTTTAGAATGGTGATAAGAGTTTATTTTACCTTCGTTACCTTCTGAGCTATCCTAAGTCGAGATACTATGGCAGTATTTAATTAGAGAAGCTTCTAAGCTGCTCTCTAAACATATGGGCGTCGAAGTTCACCATAAATTCAACCTTTGAGTCAGTCTCTAAGCTTGATACATCCCCAAGATTCTTCAATTCATACTCTTTGAGCTAAGTTCTAAGTGACTCTATAGTAATTTCCTGTAATTAAAAATCCTCTGAGTTACTATTTGAGCTATACATGATCATTCATAATATCAGTTTTATCCTCTAATATAACTTCTCAGTTTTCTTAGATTAAGCTTATGACTAAATTATCATCTAAGCTACCTTCTGACTATATTATCTCTAAGGTTTTTAGGAAAACAACCTCTGACCAAGCTTCTGAATCCCCCATTTTTCATTTAACTCAGAAATTTTGCCTCTAATTTAGCTTCTAAGTGCATATCTAGTAAAACATTTGCCTTTAACTTCCTCTGAGTTATCCTCTACCTTCATTCAATATCTAAAATTTAGTTGTTTAATTCACTTTTAAGGACCAAACTACAATTCTTCATTTTATTACTCAATCTAACCATCCCAGAACAGTACATATACTTCAGGAACTAATCCAACTTAGAATCTAAGTAAGATTATTAGAAGAAATAGGTTATTTGTTACTAAAATCACCTTTTAATACCTAATTTAGGACTCAAAAATCACATAAAAATTTAGAAAATAGTTTTGTAAAAAATCTCTTAATAGTAATTTAACATTAATACTGGGTAGTTTACAAAAAAAAATTGAAGGCAAAGCTACGTCGTTAGGCTTATTTATTTTAATATGGAAAATTGTCAAATTTCTCCGATTTCTTATAGTATATATGATAAGTACCAAATTTATGCAAAATGATATTTTTCCTAGATTCTATACACAAAAATATATAGGAATAATTCTTTTCATAATTTTCTGGACACTTTTTATATTTTTACAAAATTAGACTAGAAATGGACCTCATTGGAAAATGGATCTCTAACCACCAATGGTGGTTGCCACCTTGTCGGCACAACTGTACGTGGGCCACTCCTTATGGTAGTAGGGTTGGTTTACTCTTAAAAACTTCTTGTACCTATGAACCACTGATCACCCAAAATTACACCTATTTTCTTCAATTTTCCTAAAAATTCCTCTTGTGTAATCTTAATCTAACTTTGTTTTCCCTAGATCATCACTTGCATGAACAACATGTTAGAGAATGTTTCTAAATTTCCTAAGCTAGTTAAACATTAAAAATGGATCTTCTTTCTCTTCTCACATTTCTAAGTTTAAATACTTTGTTTCTTTTGCATGTAATTTTATCCCCAACTCTCAACAGTTATCCATAATGAAGCCACAACCAAGATAGGAGATTCTTAGCTATTCTCAAGTGTTTTCATAATTTTTATTAATTTTTTTACAATTTCCTAAGCTTATTTTAGCTTAAAATGTAATTTATCAGGTATTTTAATTAGTTCTGAGTACATATATACATATAATAATTACATGTGGGGTATATATATATGTTTTATATATTATTTTGTATCATGTAATATTTTTATTATATATTTAATTGATCTTTAAAACTTCGTAATCATTTGGAACTCTAATTTCGAGTTTCTAATAATTATTAATCATACTCAATAAAAATACATTTTATTGAGATTAAATATTATAAATACTTTATTTTAGGAAATTGATATTACTGAGGCTATTTGTCTAACTTTTATGAACTTATATTAAAATTTAGTTCGATTTGGAGAAAATTGTCTAAAAACCCTAAATCATTCAAAATGCCTTAATTCGTGTTGATACCAAATAATTCAAGTACGGTCATTTGACTTAACCTATAGCTTTACTTTATTGCTTGCCTCTACTATACTTCCTACATCAAGTGATACGCTGCTCCAAGTTTAAGGTAGTAGGTTAAAGATTAGGTCTTAGATTCTATCTACCTTACAAAAAGTTTCGTCCTTGAAACTTCCACAATCTAGAACTTTTGAGTTCAAACCTAATGCCACATTTTTGCTGTGCGACTCTAATTTTCACATCACAATCATCAACTATTATTAAAATCATAACTTTAATATTCTTCATTCTTTGTGCTATTCAAGTGCTTATATCTAAGTCTACACCTTTATTATTCCCTTCTGTGCTATAAGGGTTCAAGTAACAACATTAATTTCACCTACTTTACTCTAATACTTCATATGCTACCAAGATCTTCTATGCAACTTTCTAAGCCTCACACTTGTAGTTTAGAAACTATAGTTTATCTTTAACTTCAATTTTCTACACATTTGTAACTTAACATAATTGCTAAAAGCATGACTACTTTGCATTTGTATTACTTTCCACATCTCAATGTCTTATCATAGGTAAACTAATCCTACTTTTATGTAACTTCTATAACTTTAATACATTTGGCTCTAAACATCCCTTGCCTCAGCTTCTATAATATCCTGCATTCCTACTAAGGCTAGTAGTCTTTACTTCCATCTCTATTTCGTTTGACTTCTATAAACCGAATATATCCTCACTTCTCATTCTACACAACCTCATACATAAGTCTAGTACCATTATTCATTATTAATTCCATGTTTAGATTCAACACTTTGAGTTTAGGGTACACATACTTAGTGATAACTCTGATTTTAAACATATTTTATATGGTGATTTTATAGCATTTCCCTTACATTTTTGGTTTTCTTTAAAGAAAATGATACTTAATTGAGCAAAATGTTGATTTCAGGGTTTAAACGCATTCTAGGCTCGAAAACGAAGAAAAGGAATCAAGTTTCACTCAATTCCGAGTTCAAACGAAGAAGTTATGAAATTTTGAAGTTATGTAGAAATTTTGCCTTTGTGCAGAAAGTTACATTACCTGGAAACACGGTCATGTCCCAGGCCGTGTCTGGTGACGAAAATAAAATCCGTGAAATACACATATAAAAGGGGATCTTAGGGTTTAAAAGAGAGAGAGACATTACAGAAACGGAGATACATAAGAGACGAAAGGAGACTTAAGAACAACATCAATCAAGAAGCAAGAACGACATCGATTTCAAGATTAGAGATTGTTCATCAAATCAAGAGGGGTTTTCATGCTTTATTTCATGTTTTTGATGAATCTCGTTTTTACATTAATTATGATAGCTTAGAATTCAAGTATTTAGGATTATGGAACCTAGGGTTTCATGTAATCTTTGGATTGAATTATAATTTCAAGAAAGTTTCTCTCTTTTCTTGATTCAATTATGTCGTCTAGTTATGGATTGATAATTCTAGAGTATCAATATATGATATTATGCATGTTGATTGAGAAATTGCATGTGTAATTAGATCTTAGCATAATTGAAGAGAACTACATGTATACTTAGAGATAAGATACATGTTTCTTTCGGAAAGTTGATTGTTTGTGTGGGAATTCATTATACATTAATGCAATTGTAAGTTATATTACTAAGTGAAGAGATTCCGGTAAATAATTTAGAATTAGGGTTAATATGCTTGAGAAAGATATTAGCTTTAATTGTGAATCCCTCCGGTCAAGAATAATAGAAATTGACTTGAATATATTTTAAAAGGTTACATGTTAAACACTAGGGGAAATAATTCCTAAATACATTATTGCATAATTGAAGTCGTTCGTAGTTTATTATTTTCTAATTTGTGTAATTAAGTCTCATAAGTAGTTTAGTTGTTAATTTAAGTATTTTTAATTCATTCAACTCGACATAATTTTCCGGTTAGATAATAAAGCTAAAGTTAATATTAGTACTCAAAATCTCTGAGGGATCGACTCGGACTCATATCCGACTATATTAAAATTGATAGCTGCGCTTGCCTCGTATCACCTAGCTACATGAAGTCTACTCATTTGAGTTTTTGTACTCTGCTATTTAGATTATCTAGCTCATAATTTCATTATGTTAATTCCTTTGAATCAACTTATGAACACTTATTCAATATAGGAATTTAACTAACTAATCTCTTGATCTACTTTCTAAGTTAGGTTCTGACTTTATTATTTTATTCCCATATCACTAGATTACTTCTTTTCAAACTAAACATTACTTTTCCAGTCTTATAACTTTATGAGCCAAAAATGTCTTCTTAGTTAAGTTATTTTTAAAATTCCTAACAAGATAGCTTTTAACATAATCTCTATGCTATCTATCACTATAATACACTTAATGTCTTTAGTAAGAACATTACATGAAAGTCATTTGATCTATTTGTTACAATATAAGTTATTTTCAAGTTGACAAGCTTTTGAAGTTTGATATCATTTCAACTCAAACCTACTTCTTGTACTTGTTGACCTAGGTTCTAAGTTCATACATTCTTTTGTTTTTCAAGCTATGTTACTTTTTTAGGCAAGTTCTAAGTCTTTATAAGTTTAAATTATTGTACCAAAACCCTTTCTAACACATCCTATGACCCCCAATTTAATTAGGGTTCCACCTTCAAGTACCTTTTAATTGAGTTTCTACCATCCAATCCATATCTCATTTCTTATGTTCAATCAAGTCTAATCTTCACAATATTGTTTTTCAAATGTAACTATAGACACCTCATTTTTGTACTCTCATATCCTCTCTTGCATTTTTAAATTTTTAAAATAAGGTGAATGGTCTTAATTTAAAAAATAAAGTAAAAAGAAATTAGAAAGATAAAAAAAAACAGAAATTTCAAAAAAAGCACAAAAATAGAAAATCTAAAAAAAAAAGAAGAGAAAATTTAGAGAAAAATACAAAAAAAAAACTTAGAAAAACCTTAAAAAATACAAAAATACAAAAAATAGAAAATTTAGAAAAAAAAAAGATAAAAAAATTAAAGAAAATTTAAAAAAAAAAAAGAGAGTTTAAAATGAGAATAAAAAATTTTAATAACTTTCATACTTTTGAGCCTTAAATAATAAAAATAATAAAGGGGCTTTTAGACCTGGGTTTAGATTTAAATCTAGTTAAGGTCAACTTAGTGTATATATACAATTTGATTGCATATATGCACAAGGCACAAGCCAATGACCTAACAATACTACACTGAGTCTCAATATTGAAAAGGAGTCATAGGTCTTGGGTTTAATCTTAGCAAAGTGCAAATTGCACTTTTATTTTTCTTCTTAAACCTATACTACGTATAGGGGTATTGCTAAGCCACATACCATAGCAAGATACGTAGCAAAGCCTAACTAGGATACGTAGCTAATATGGCGCCCATATGGTGCCATGTCAATAAGCTCTTTCTCCCCCTTTCTTTTCTTTTCTTTCCTTTTTCCCCAACAAACTAGCCCAACCCCCTCACTTTGCCTTAATTTATCACCAAAATTTCATACGCAAGCACACTTTTTTTTTTCTGTTCAATCTTATACTCCACATAGCCTACTTCAAATCAAACCTAAAAACTTGTCTAAATACGATTATTTAGAAGATCAAAAGGAAGTTTGAAAATGAAGGAAAGTTAGACGACTCGAATTTTTCTCCGAGCTTGAATTTCCTTGATTCAAGTCTTTTTCTGAATTTTGAAGCTTCCTTATGATCTTTTGGGCAAGAACAAACATTGGGGAAGCACTTTTAATTGGAAATTTACACAAATCATTATCCCAATCTGAGAATTAAGCCAAGTCATCTTCCTTCATTCAATCTCTGATTAATGGCATTTTTATCGCTTTCCATCCTCAATTCGAGCTCTAACACTATAAATGGGAGCTCAAATAGGCATTCAGGGGCATTGATCTTCACTCCCAATCTCTCAAATACACTCATGCCACTTTTTCTCTCTAATTCGAGCATCTCCACTCTCTCTCTAAAACTCGTATATTCTTACATATTTTTTAGCACATCCATTGCTCTTACGGTATTCCCCAGACCCCAAACTTCTAGTAGATGTCCTCCGTATCCTCTACCGTACTCTTTAGCATCATTGGCCACCACTTGGGATTAAGATAAACCCTAACCGCAATTACCCTCTTCAAAACACCCATTTCTGCCTCTCTTTGACTGAAATGACCACAATGGTCGAACTCAGCACCCCCAAAAACCTAAGACCTTAGCACCTTTTCATCCCTAGCAAATAGCCCACATAACCACCAAGACCACTACCACCCTCCCAACTCCAATGACTACCTAAGAGGCCACCAAACACGGTGGCACTTCACCAAAACCCCTATATCTAATAAAAAACACATGAATCTAGCATTTTCCGCAAAAAAATTCACCCTAAAATGCCTTAGAACACCCTTTAACAGCCTGAGCTACTTCTTCTTCTCCTCCTTTACCTACATGAGCAAGTCACATGGACTAGACCTAAACCGCTCAAGACTTGGCCGATTTCACTTGTACCCCTATCTTAAGTTTGTTTCGACCCCTTTTGTTATTTGATAATGGTTCATTTTGTTCTTTATTTTATTTATTTACTTATTCATTTCGTGTAAATTTTGTAATCCACCAAAAAAAAAAAAATAGAAGAGAAAATTCAAGAAAAAAAGAAAAAGAGAAAAAAAGAGAAAGAAGTCTAGTTTTTATTTATTTTTCATGTTTTTAAGAAAATGAAAAATAATAAATATATATGAAAGATAATAAAATAAAGAAAATAAAATAATAAAAAAATGAAAATCGTTTTACCGCTTAGAAAATCATTTTTCAAATAAAAATAAAAAATAAATCGACCCTTTTTAAAATTAGGATACTTTTTCCAAAAATAAAGAACCTCGATTTATGATCCTTTTAGAAATTTTCAAAATAAAATGGAAGGGCTAAGACACGTAAACTCAGCTACTTTACAAATTTAAAATAAACCAACACACATTATTTTTCGCAAACGAACTACGAAAGTTTGATTGTGAATAGCAGATACGTAGGTAATTGTATGCAAATACAAGATGACTTAAAATATGAAAAACTTCATTTTTCCATCTTTTGTAAATAATTACTTAATTTATCCTTTTGTGTAGATCCATTTCAATTTACTTAGTTGCATATGATTAGATATTATTTTTAACATGTATTTTAAAGATAAAATTAAAATCAGAAAGTTAAAAAGTGGTACGGGTTTAATAAGATAGCTCCCAAATCCAAAATCTTTGCTTTTCAAAGCTTTTTCTTAACATTGGTTTTTCAAGTAAACTAATGTTTAGGTTAAATCCATCCTCCCAATCGATTTAACCTAACCCACTCTTTTTCCTAACTCTGCGACTCTAAGAATTTTAAAAACACGTTAAAAACTTTTCTTCTCAAGTCTTAATCGATGATCAATATTAAATGGGTAAGGTTTAATATTGGTCAAATTAAGGAAAATAGATAAAAACTAGGAAAAAGTTAGGCTCGATAACTTGACGACTCTACAAAGGATGTTAAGAAGGCTAGTCACTTAAAAACTTTCCGAAATTAAATTTGCCTTTCAAAATACCTACGTTATTTATTTATTTATTTCATGTAATATACTTGTTTTAAATTGTTGTATTCATTTTACATGCAACACACTCGAGACATTAGGGGGAATAATTGCATCAAGGATGCAAGGTAGATACAATTAGACTTAAGCTGTCTTAGGACCCTAGGAGGGGAGCCATTATGTAGGTTTCAGGTATTGTAGGGTAATCACCACTCAAGACTAATTAAGCTACCCCACTTAAACTTCGATGTGACTAAGGACCTTGAGAACCCACCCTAATTGCATACACTTCCCTTAAAACCTTGAGTTAATACATTACTCCTAAGAATTACAACCTTACTAATATTTGAAAGTTTTTAGAACTATAATCAGTTTTTGTAAAAGTTAAACACCAGATCAAATAGTAGGGTTACAACTTAAAGAGTAATGTACTAACCCAAATAGGTTCTAATCACATGCATGTTTCCACATATATTCTTGTATTGATGACCGATTCTTGTCTATGAAATGTTTAAGCCTAAAATGATAAATAACTAAGCAAACAATCAGAGAACTGATAGGCTATAGGACCTCCTTAGGATTTGCAAATAGCCGCTAGAGACTAAAATTGCATATATAAAAGAGAAGCTTGAATGCTTTAAAGTTAACAATTGGGCCTTAAAAGCCCTTCTTGAATAAGTCGTTGGGAAAACCCATGAAATGCTGGAAGACCTAAGAGCTCATCTGCAAGACTTAATTTAGGGTTTTTTCAGCTTATAGTTAGGAGGCCTAGAATTAGTGTCAAGTTTCATTAAATAAAAATCAAGAATAAATGTTAAACCATCTTCCTTCATTTTCTATACTTTGTAACTAATAAAAGATATCTTCAGTTCATCATTCTTCATTCTTTAGAATTCCCTTTTTGTAAATAAGTGCTTCAATAAAAACTTATCTAACCATTTTTCCTCTCACTTAGGGAAATGTAAATTCCATAGACTTATAAATAAAACCCCAAAAATTACCATTTTTTTAGTTAGACTTCTCAGGTTCTATAAAATAAAGTCTTATCTTTCTCTCTCATAAATATATATATATATATATAATACAAAAAATAAAAAAAGAAACTTGCTAATGATTACAAATTAATATAGGCTTAACCCAAACTCAAACCTTCGGCTCAATAAGGAAGCTAACCTTAAATACAAATCCTTAACCCATTAAGGTACCCAATCCAAACAAAGCCACTTAGCCCATTAAGGAAACCAAACTAAACACAAGTCCCTTAGCCCATTAGGGCAGTTAATCCAAACAAAGCCACTTAGCCTATTAAAGATGCCAACCCAAACACTAACCCCTTAGCCCATTAAGGCAACCAATCCAAATACTAACCCTTCAGCCCATTAAGGTAGTTAAGCTTGAATACTAACCCTTAGCCCATTCAGGTAGCCTACCTAAACACCAACCATGGCCCATTACGCTGACCTTTAGCTCATTCAAGCAACTAACCCAAAACCCATGGCCTATCAAGGCCGCTAAACCAAACACAAACCTTGACCCATCAAAGTAGTTAAACTAAGCCAAAACCTTTGGTTTAGTGAGAAAATCAAACCTAACCATAAACCATGTCAAAACATAAAGTCTCCCAAGTCTCGAATTTAAGTCGAATGAAAAGTATCAAACTAGGCCATGTTTTAACTGAGAGGCAAAATCAATCTCCACCTAAGGGCAAATAAATGTAGATTCCTCCCTAAGGAATTAGTAACTCCTCCTTAATAGGTTTAGGATGAAAAGAGGCGAACTTCAGTCTACATACTAACCCTTATACACTTTAAGAGTTGAGTGACATGATTAAGAGGATGGTTTAGACGTATTCCTTAAAGGAGGTCAATTTTGAATTTGACATACAGATTAAAATAAAGTTAGGCATTCATTTTCAAATCCTAAGCACAATTACATTTTGTAAACCCTGTTAGACCAATCTGGAGAATCTTCAAATTTAAACCCTGTCAAGAACCACCCCATAATGGAGCAATTCAAAGGTTAGAGTCATTGATTAGGAGAGAAGAATAAAATTGGTTTGTGCTTGCTTCAATAACATTAAGTTAAAGACGACTTTTATTTTTGATAAGTTATTTTCCTTTGAAATGAAAAAGAGTCAACACCTTTTAAACACTTCAAGCTTATACGTACCTCATCCGAGCCCATCTAAGGATTTAAGGCCTTTAATCTCTCAAAGTGAAAGACTTGACAATAGAGGCCCAAAGAAAAGGGGTAAAGTAAAAAAAAAAAAAGTGAATGAATGGGGCAACAAAAAAAATATTAAAAAAGAAGAAGAAGAAGAAGAAAGAAAAGGGGCAAAAAAATTGGGCTCAATTGTAAGATGAAAGCCCTAAAAGATATATCACATCCTAGTAAAGGCAATAGAACTGAATCAAAAGGCTAAGAATTAAAGCTTAAATAGCCCCAAAAACGCAAGGCCCTGAATCTCATACCTAGCCTAAAAACATAAGCCCTACATATCCATCCTAAATCACAAAACACAAAGCTACTTTACACCTCCTTAATCACAAGCACAAGGCCTTCCCACCTATAATACCACCCTTACTGATCTTAAAGGATAATTTATCTTTAATAAAAATTGTTTTTGAAATTAGGGCAAGCACACTTTTAATTTTTCCTAAAGGTTCTTGACTTGTACACTCAGATTAAATAAAAGTATTTCTTTTAAAATAGGCATTCTCATTAGTTCATTTTGAAACCCTTTGCCCAAAAGCCTAAATTCATGTTGTTGAACCAAAAAAGACCTAACAGATTGATCAAAGCATATCACTTACAAACTAGACTATAATTTTTGGAATTGTAGTCAAGAGTATAATCTAGATCGAGAGTTCACAAGAAAGCCCTCTTAATGCATCTTTAGGGTTAAACACACGAAGAAGCACCACAATGAAGCAAACCTAAAACAAACAGGGAAAAAATTAGTAAAGTATGGGCAGCTACCGAATGGATATGATGCACCACTCGATTCTACTCGACCTACAATCCATCGGATATGACACACTAGTCTAAACTAAAGGGTTACTTGCCACTACTCCTTCCTAAAGGGAATAGATAAGAGTTAAATGATAATGAAAATGCTAAGGTTGCTCAACGTAAATAATTCTATTTTGATTAGTTAATTGTTTACATACAAGAAAGTTGGGGTTTATATATCCATCCACTAGAGTTACTTTATATGCATGAAAAGACAAAAAGGTATTCTACAATTAGGTTACATGAGACATACTAAAAGGGGTAAAAGAGACAAAGAATATTCAATATGGAAAAGAAAGTATCATTTTAGAAGGTCATGTTCAGAAGACATGTGTTGCTTGGTGGCTGAAGATTGGGAATATGATACAAAGTAGGCGGAAGTGTTATAGTTAGGGGCCAACCTGATTTGGATCAGGTTGGGAGCCAATCAGTCTGGTAAAGAAGTCAGTTGAATTAGAGTAAGATGCCTATGGTCAGTTAGAGAGCTTGGCTCGACTAGTCATAGGTTATCTTCTGGAATAAGACTTTGCTAATGGGCAGGAGCATGTCTAACACACATGTGGATCCGACAGAAAGGTTGATAAGAGATCAATTCGGCATAGGGATCCCCGTCTTAGCTTTGGTTTCAAGCTAGTATTCTCTACGCAAGTCCTTAGAGTCCTTTTGCTCAACTACGAATGATTGGTCCAAGGGCCTGATTCCTATCATTTGCCTAAGGGTCAAAAAGATTTGCCCTCAAATTTGGACTGGTTTCTACTTCTTCTTCTAGGGTACATGTGGGGTCTTCTTTTGCTGGTTGTTAAGGGATCAAATTGGATACATCGAAGGTAGAAAAAACACCATAGTCATCAAGCAACGTGATTTGGTAAGCATTGAGGTTGATTTTCTTTAGGACTTGAAACAGACCATCAGCTCAAGGAGGTAGTTTGTTTTGTCTCAAGTATGGGAATCATTCTTAGCTAAGGTATATCCATACCAAGTATCCTGGGTAGAAGGAAACAATTTAGTAACCCTGACTACCAATTTCTTGCTATCTCTAATTGAATTTGGCGATCTTCTTGGTTATAGACTGGTGTAGTTCATGCAATTCTTGGGCTCAGTCAACTCCAGATTCACTTTCTTCAGTAGTTGCTAGAACATCAATCATATCCAAGAGAATAGCGAGGTTCAGGCCATAGACGACCTTGAATGGGGTCTTCCCAGTAGTGTTATGGACAATTTGGTTGTATGCAAACTCTACAACTGGTTGTATGCAAACTCTACAACTGGTAGGCATAGATCCCAATGCCTTAAGTTCTTTCCTACAACAACTCTGAGTAAATTACCTAATGTCCTATTTACCACTTCAGTCTGCTATTAGTCTAAGGGTAGCTACTGGAGCTGAATACAAGTTTAGTTCCAAGTCTTCTCTAAAGAGTATTCCAAAAATAGCTAAAAAATTTTGTGTCCCAATATGAGACAATAGTCTTCAGTACCCCATGTAGTCGGACAACCTCCTACAAAAATAAATCAACAATATATAAAGCATTGTTAGTCCGATGGCATGAAATGAAGTGTGTCGTCTTGCTGAAGCGGTCCATTATAACAAAGATAGAATCTTTCCCTCTAGGTGTCCAAGGCAACCCTAGGACAAAGTCCATGCTGAGGTTGGCCTAAGGTAAGGTTAGTGTTGGTAGTGGCATATATTCTCCATGGGGTTCTCTCTTCCCCTTAGCTCACTTACACACTTCACAACTACTAACTACCTTATGGACATCATTGGCTAAACCTCGCCAGTAAAAGTTTTCCTTTAATAGATTGGCTATCTTAGTCTCTCTAAAGTAACCTGATAATCCACCGCTATGAGCTTCTCTAATCAATAGCTTAAGTGTGGAATAGTTTGGTATGCACAGCCTTCGGTCCTTAAACAAATAGCCTTCCTTAAGATAATATCCCTTAATAGCAATTCCATCCCTACAATGTTTTATGATAGTGTTGAAACGAGGATCATAAGCATACTACTCTGTAATGAGTGAGAATCCCAATAATTTGGTCTGCAAAGTAGTCAGTAAGGTTTGCCAACGTGATAAAGTATCAACAAACACATTTGTGCTTCCTTTCTTGTGTTGAATGATGTATGAGAAACCTTCCATAAACTCCAACCACTTGGCTTATCTTTTCAAAAGCTTGTTCTGACTCCTTAGATGCTTTAAAGACTCTTGGTTTGTATAAATAACAAACTCTTGTGGCAGCAAATAATGTTGCCAAATAGTAAGGGCTCGATAAAGAGAGTACAACTCTTTCTCATAAGTGCCGACATGAGCTTCCCCTTGATCTCCCTAAAGCTTTGCTCAACTCAGTCGTTCCACCTAAACTCGTCATTTTTCTTTGTTAGCTTGGTCAAAGGGGCAACTATAGTACTAAAGTTTTTAATAAATCACCTATTGAAAATAAATCACCTATCGAAAGAAGCTAAGTCATGAAAGCTTCGAACTTCAGTGACATTCTTTGGTGTCAGCTATTCAAGAACAACTCAGATCTTCTCTTCATTTGCTCGGAGTCCTTTCCTAATACCACAAACCCTAAGAAAATCACTTCTTATTGGCAGAATGTACATTTCTTCACATTTCCATACAACTTTTCAATTCCCAAAATGTCAAATACCTCACGATGATGTTTAACATAGTGTTTCAAGTTTGTACTGTATACCAATATGTTATCAAAGTACATAACCACACGTTTTCCAATTAAAGGGCACATTAGATGGTTCATCAACCTCATGAATGTGCTTGGTACACTAGTAAGTCCGAACGGCATAACAAACCATTCATAAAGTCCATGTCTAGTCTTAAAGGTAGTCTTCCATTCATTGGCTAACCTCATGCGAATTTGGTGGTAGCTACTTCGCAAATCAATCTTTAAAAATATCTTGGCACCATGAAGCTCATTTAACATGTCATTGAGCCTTGGTATTGCGTATCTGTACTTGACAGTAATTCTATTGATTACTCGACTGTCAATGCACATGGGCCATGTTCTATTCTTCTTAGAGACAAGTAAAGCTGGTATAACATAAGGGCTCATGTTATCCCTTACATATCCTCGCTCTATGAGTTCGTCCACCTGTCTTTTTAGCTCGGTAGCTTACTTGGGGTTCATTCTATAAGTAGGTTAGTTTAACAAGGTAGGACCTAGCTGCAAATCAATACAGTACTTAATGCCTTAAACTGGAGGTAGTCCTCTAGGCAGTTCATTGAGGAATAGATCAGAAAACTCATTTAGCAAGCTTCAAATTTCATCAGGGATATCCTCCAAATCTCTCATTTCCAACAATCTTCTAATCAACAGGAACATATGTTCCTTAGCCTTTTTAGTAGGTTAGAGCTCTCATCACTAAGGCATTCTTTTTACTAGCTCAGGTAAGCTAATTGTAGGTTTCATTTACTTGGGACGAGGTCAAGGATTGCAACACAATCTTCCTTCCATCCTTAACAAAGGCATAGGTATTCTTATGTCCATTGTGAGTAACACGTCGGTCGAACAACCAAGGTCATCCAAGTAGCAGATGTGAAGCTCCCATGGAGACGACATCGCATACTACTTCTTCCCTATTCATATTCCCAACACTGACGGTACGGTCACTTGTTCAGTTACGTGCAAAGCACCCTTATCATGAAGTTAATGCAGCTTATAAGGTCAAGGATGCTTTAAGGTTGGCAGACCTAACCTTTGCACAAAGGACTATACAACAACATTAGTATAACTTCCCTTATCCACAATGATTATCCACAATTGACCTTTGATGATATACTTAGTATGGAACAAATTCTCCTTCTAGTCCTCCTTAGAGTTTGGTAAGGAACTTAGTACTCGTCTTAGGACTAGGGTCATCACTTCTCCCTAGTCGGTATAGACATAGGTCTCCTCTTCCTCTTCAGCTTCGGGTTTTCCAATATCTTCTTCTTCTTTCTCGAGCTCGCTCTCATCGGTGCTGCTTACTACATCACCTTGGAGCACCATGACACATTGATTCAGACACTCAATGGCCATATGTTTGTAGCCCAAGCATTTAAAGCATTTCACCTCGCTAGTGTTCCATCCGAAGCTCTACCCTTTCTCGTATATCCTCGGGGTCGGCCTAGCCTCAGCTTAACCCTACTGGCTTGCTCAACTATCATTAGATCGGTCATTTCTATCCTCAACCCTATATGGCCTCCTCGGCTCTGCTTAAACAGGTCAGTATAGAACTGGGGGTCAAGAGAAGGTTAACCCAAGTTAACTTAGAGCACTTCTCTTCTATTTTTCAACCCTCCATGCTATCTTTATCGCCTCTTCTAAGGTATAAAACCTCTGCACCTCTACAATGTGGCAAATTTCATATCGGAATCTAAATATAAACCTCGATATAGTATAAGCCTCAGGTTCTTCTACATCAACCTAAATCATAAGCATCTGAAACTCTCTAACATAGTTATCAACAAATCGACTTCCCTAGAAAAGCTCCTACAACTTTGCAAACAAATCTTGTAGGTAGGTCTCGAGAACAAATCTACCTCTTAATAACCTTTTCATCTCATTCTAGGTTCCAATACCTCACCTTCCATCTCATGTTATGGCTGCATTTAGATTTTTCCACCACATAGTAGCATACCTAGTAAACTTCAATGCAGCAAGTCAAACTTTGATAACATCTGTATACTCATAACATTCAAACACCTTCTCAACCTTCTTTTCCCACTCCAAATATTTATTTGCATCTCCACTTCCACTAAATGGCAGGATTTAAATCTTGACATTGTCTAACTCACTAGGGACTCGATGTCCTCATCACTACACTCAGTATAGTCAACTTCCTCTTCTTCCTCCCTAAAGTCTTCAACATCCAGCTCCTCATCATCTTCCTCAATCTCCTCCAACTCTAGTTTTCGTTTAACAACTCGGTCTACTACTCCTCCAATTCGCTGCAGTCAAACTAGGCGATTGGTTTGATTACCTTGGCCATGGTGTCTCTTAAAGGAATTTTCTTGTGGCTTATGGTGCTATACACCATGGTGTTATTGTCTATTAACTTGCATTGTTGTGACTAAACTCTCAACAAAGTTAGTCAATCTGTCAAGTTTATCATCAACTAATCTTGTGGTGTTACTACCATTATGACCATGACAACATTGATCTGACATGGTGTGATACTTCTCGAACAGATTAATAACCTATTAACAACTTTAATGCCTAATAATCACTCAAATTGAACAGTAGCAAACTCACTATATTTTCGTAATGAAAAATAAAGTAAAATAGAGTAATAATGAAACTACACTTATACACAAACTGATAGGATTAGGCCCTTAGACCAATCACTTACAGTTGAGCTAGAGGACTCCAAGGACTTGTGTTGAGAATACTAGCTTGAGACCAAAGCCGAGACAAGAATTCCCATGCTGAACTTATCCCTTGCCAACCTATCTATCAAATCCTCACATGTGTTCGATCTACTCCTACCCAACAATGATGCTTTATTCCAAAAGACAACTTAAGACTATTCGAGCCGAGTTACCAGACCGACCACAAATATCTCATGCCAATACAGCTGACTTTTCTACAGGATTGATTAACCCCCGACCTGATCCAGATCAAGTCGGCCCATGACTACAACCTTTACTTTGTTTCTGCCTACCTTGTATCATATTTCTCTTATCCAGCCACAAGCAACACATGTCTTCTAACACAGTATTCTAGAATGATTCTTTCTTTTCTGTATTGAATATTCTTTGCCCCTTTTACCTCTTTTAGTATGCTTTATGTAACATAATTGTGGAATACCTTTTACTATTTTCATACATGTAAAGTAACCCTAGTAGATGGGTATATAAACCCCCACTTTCTTATATGCAAACGACCAACTAATCAATACAGAATTATTCACTTTGAGCAACTTTAGTGTTCTCGTTATCATTCACTCTTATCTATTCCCTTTAACAAGGAGTAGTGATGAGTGACCCTTTAGTTTAGACCGGTGTGTTATATCCAACGAATTATAGGTCGAGTAGGATCAAGTGGTACGTCATATCCATTCGATAGTTGCCCGGACTTTGCTAATTTTTTTTCCCATTTGTTTTTGGATTGCTTCATTATGGTGCTTCTCTGTATGTCCAAGCCTAGAGACGCATCATCTTCGCTAATATCAGAGTACGGTTTCATGAGGGAGTGTGTGAAGTTATAGTAAAGTTTAGGTTCACCTTACTATTAGTGGCTATTGTGTTCATTTCCAAAGCTGCTGCAATGTTTTTGTGTAAGTGTAGTTTTATTATTACTCTATTTTTTATTAAGAAAACAGAACAAGTCACTACTATTCTATTCGAGTGCTCATTGGGTATTAAAGTTGTTAGTAAGTTATTAATCTGTTTAAAAAGTATTGCACCATGTCAGATTCGAGTGTTCGGGATATCATTGGTGATCAAAGTAGTGGTGCTCAACCTATTCAGGGTCATAATGGTAGTAACACCCAAGAGTTGGTTGATGACAAACTTGACATACCGACCAACCTTATTGTGAGTCTAGTTGTAGCAATACAACTTAATAAACAACAACCCTATGGTGTACAGCACCATCAATCACCCAGTTCGATTATAGCGAATTGGAGGAGTAGCAGACTAAGCTGCTAGATAAAAATTAGAGTTAGAGGAGATTGAGAAAGATCATGAGGAGTTAAATGTTGAAGAGTTTGGGGAGAAAAAAAAAAGCTAACTATTACCAAGCACAGGGACTCGGTCCCATGAGGACTCCGAGTCCCCACGAGGGTTAAACAATGTCAAGGTTCAAATCCCGCCCTTTAGTGGAAGTAGAGATGCAAATAAATACTTAGAATAGGAAGAGAAGGTTAAGCCAGTGTTTGAATGTTATGGGTATACGAATGCCGCCAAAGTCCAACTCGTTGCACCGAAGTTTACTAGTTATACCACTATATGGTAAAAGAATCTGAATGCAACCAGAACAAGAGATAGAAGATGAGGTGTTACAACCTAAGATGAGATGAAAAGATTGTTGAGAGGTAGATTTGAACCGGAGACCTACCTATAAAATACATTTACAAAGTTACAGAAGCTTTGCCAAGGAAGCCTTAATGACTACATAAGAGAGTTCTGAATGCTAATGATCTAAATCGACGTAGAAGAACCAAAGGCCCGTACAATATTGAGGTTCATTTCTAGGTTCAAGTACGAGATTTGCAACATTGTGGAAATATAGAGGTTTTATACCTTGGAAGAAGTGATAAAGATAGCGTAGAGGATCAAAAAATAGAGGAGAAGTGCTCCGAGCTGACCTGGGACAACATTCTCCTAACCTCTAGTTCTACGCCAACCTATTCAAGCTAAGCCAACGAGGCCATATAAGGCCGAGGATAAGAATGACTGATCTAAAAACAACCGAGCAAGCTAGTAAGGCCAAGCCGGTCAACTAAGTCAACTTAAGGTTAAGTTAACCTCAAGGATATATAAGAAAGGGTAAACCTCCAGACGGAAGACTAATGAGGTGAAATGCTTTAAATGCTTGGGCTTCAGACATATGGCTGCTAAATGTCCGAATCGACGTGTCATGGTACTTTGAGGAAATGTAATGGACAACACTGATGAGAGCGAGCCCGAGAAATAAGAGGATGTTAGAAAATCTAAAGCTAAGGAGGAAGAGTAAACCTATGTATATGCCGATCAGGGAGAAGTGATGACCTTAATCTTAAGAAGAGTATTAATTTCCTTACTAAACTCTGAGGAAGAATAAAGGGAGAATTTGTTCCATACTAAGTGCACCATCAAAGGCCAATTGTACACAATCATTATAGATAGGGGAAGTTGTACTAAAGTTGTTGCACAATCCTTTGTGCAGAGGTTGTGTCTACCGACCTTAAAGTATCCTTGACCTTATAAGCTACATTAGCTTCATGTCAAGGGTGCTTTGCACGTGACTGAACAAGTGAGCATACTATTTAGTGTTGGGAGTGTATATAAGGACAAAGTAGTATGCGATGTCACCCCTATGGGAGCTTCACATCTACTGCTTGGATAACCTTAGTTGCTCAATCAACATATTACTTACGACGGGTATAAGAACACCTATGCATTTGTTAAGGATGGAAAGAAGATTGGGTTGTAACCCTTAACCTCATCCTAAGTAAATGAAACCCATAATCAACTCACTCGAGCTAGTAAAAAGAAGACATTTGTTGTGAGCTGAAGAGAGCTTCAAACTGTTGATAAGGTTGATGAACCCATGTTCCTATTGGTTAGGAGATTGTTGAGGATGAGGGAATTAGAGAATTATCTAAAAGAGATTCGAAACTTGCTAAATGAGTTTTCTAACCTGTTTCTGGAAGAACTGTCTAGAAGACTACCTCCAGTCCAAGGCATAAAGTACTGTATTGATCTGTAGCCAAGTGCCACCCTACCAAATTGACCTGCATATAGGATGAACCCTAAGCAAGCTGTCGAGTTAAAGAAATAGGTAAACAAGCTCATAGAGCGAGGATATGTGAGGGAGTGCATAAGCCCTTATACTGTACCAACTCTATTCGTCCTTAAGAAAGTTGGTTCATGGCACATATACATCGATAACCAAGCAATCAACCGAATTACTGTCAAGTACACATACCTAATACCAAGGCTCGATGACATGTTAGATAAGCTTCATGGAGCCAAGGTATTTTCAAAAATTGATTTGTGAAGTAGCTACCACCAAATTCGTATGAGACTAAGAGATGACTAGAAGACTGCTTTTAAGACTAGGCATGAACTCTACAAATGGTTAGTTATGCCATTTGAACTTACTAATGCATAGAGTACATTCATGAGGTTAATGATGCACCCTCTAATTGGAAGATGTGTAGTTGTGTGCTTTGATGGCATATTGGTATACAGTACCGACCTAAACGACCATGTTTAACAACTCTACAAAGTATTTAACATTTTGTAAACCGAGAAGTTGTATGGGAATGTGAAGAAGTGTATGTTCTGCCAAAAGGAGGTGATCTTCCTAGGGTTTGTAGTGTCAAAGGAAGAACTCTAGGCAGATGAGGAAATGATCCGAGCTATTGTTGAGTAGCTGACACCAAAGAATGTCATTGAGGTTCAAAGCTTTCATGGCCTAGCTTCTTTCTATAGGTGATTTATCAAAAACTTTAGTACCATAGCCACCCCCTTGACTGAGTTGACAAAAAAGAATAAAGGGTTCAGGTGGAACAATCGAGTTGAGTAAAGCTTTAAGGTAATTAAGGAGAAGCTCACCTCAACGCCTGTCCTTTCACTACCCGATTTTGATAAACCCTTTAAATTAGAATGCAATGCATTGAGAGTAGGAATTACACTGTTTTGATGCAGGAACGATGACCAGTTGCCTGCCACAACGAAAAGCTTAGTGGTCCTACCCTGAACTATTTTGTGTATGAGAAAGAGTTACACTCTCTCTATTGAGCCCTTACTGTTTAGCAATACTATTTGCTACCACGAGAGTTTGTTATTTATACAGACCATGAGTCTCTAAAGCATTTAGGAAGTTAAAATAAGCTTTTGAAAAGGTAAGCCAAGTGGTTGGAGTTTATGGAAAGGAAAGCACAAATGTGATTGTCGATAGGAAAGTGCAAATGTGATCGTTGATACTTTGTTATGACAGCAAACCTTGTTGATCACTTTGCAGTCAAAATTATTAGGATTCTCACTCTTTACTGAGCAATACGCTTATGATCCTCATTTCAATCCTATCCTAGAACCATGCAAGCATGGTTTGCTATTAAGGGATATTATCTTAAGGAAGGCTATCTGTTCAAGAACCGAAGGTTGTCCATACCAAACTGTTATTGATCAGGGAAGCTCATAGCAGTGAATTATCAGGTCACTTTGAGGAGACCAAGGCCACTAATCTGTTGAAGGAGAATTTTTAATAGCCAAGTTTGGCCAAGGATGTCCATAAGGTAGTTAGTAGTTACGAAGTGTGCAAGTGAGTTAAGGGGAAAAGAGAACCCCATGCAAAATTAACACGCAGAAAACATGAGTGTATGAACTGAAAAGCGTATCGAGTTGTGAAAGTAATACAAACAGTGAGTCAAAGTCGTATTCTATAGGGAGCTAGGTACTAAGTACTAAATTACTTGAGTTTTTTTCTAAACTAAACTATTGATAATTGAATTAAAAATAAGTGAAAACTAAATAATAAGATAAACACTAAACTAAATGTTCTAATTACATTATGAAGGTCCCGAGTCTAGGAGATGAAAAAGGTCAAACTAGGATTTATAAATCTATTCTCATTTGAATCAATGTGATATCTTAAATTGATACTCGAAATTGACTAAAAGGGATTTAACTAAACTCATTAAAACTCGCCTACCTTCCAGAGTTATGGAATTCTAATTATAACATAAATTCATTCGTTAAGGCAATTTATCTATAATTATCAGGTAAATAATAATCCGCCTACACCAAAATTATTATTCTAGTTAGAAATATAGTTTAAGTAGGTCCCCACAATCCAAACTATACTTCCAACCATATTAAGTGCGTAAGTTCATGAATTTAATTAAAACCCGTATATCCTTATGATGAGATTTTTCAAAAATTCAAACTGTATTCAACGCGAGTTATCGAAACTCTCCTAGATATCCTATAACTATAACTCTATCTAGCTAAAAAGTAATAGTTAAGTACTAAATAACTAGACAATAAATACAATAAAATAAATACCCAAATACTCAGAAATGAAATTAGAATAATACATGAACATATCAATTTATCAAATCCATCAATACAAAACCTAAATAAATTAAGTACTAAATTATATTGCAAAACCTAAATAAATCAAGATATATCTAAATTAAAATAATAAGAAAAAGAAAATACTTCAATCTGTTTATTTAATCTCAAAACTCAATATAAAATCGAAAAATCTCAATTCATTTAAAACTCGGGATAGTCCTTTAGCAAACTAAAACAAAATGATTTAGAGTTTTAAAATTAAAGTAAACATAATCAAATTAATAAGAGAATTCTGTTATTCACTATACTAAAAAAAAAAAAAAAAACAAAATCCCTGAGCTACTGGAATTTTCTTTCCATCCCTGCTGCCTTCATTTTTCTGGCTACTCTATATTTTCCTGTCCCGTAACAACTCTCCCCCGAAGTCTGAGCTACTATTTTTCTACTATATACTGTCCTTCCCTTACCATGTATGGGCTTCAATTATGAGAGTTGGACTGTCACTTTCTTGAATACGGTACGCTAAAAATAAATGATGTTCTCACTCCAAAACTAATCTGATCTCTTTTTTTAGGTCCCCACAATTACACACTTAAAAACTATTCAGTCTCAAAGTAGAAGTCTAATATCAATATAAACCGACGCACATCATGCTATTTTCTTTCAGGTTTCTCCGCTCTGCTGTCATTTCATTGCAGCTATCACGTGGAGGAGCTCTCGAGCTGCTGCTGTTGTTGTTCGTTGTTCGTTGCAGCTGCTGTCACGCAAACCGGGGGCTGTTCGGTTGCGAGAAGATGCTGCAACTGAACTCGAAGCTTTCGTCAGCTTGGCGTGATATGCTGCTGATTTCTTGCGCTGCAGCTGCAGCTTGGTTCTTGCTTGAAATGAGTCACAGCCTGCTGCTGAAATCCAAATGAGCTGCTTGGTTGCGTGTTGGTGGGATTGGCTTGGTTCTCGGTTCAACTGTTGTCCATAAAGTCCATGGCTTGGTCTGCTCTGTCTTCAATTGCTGTAACGGCCGATTGTCATGTGATGTGCTTGCTCAAGTTACGGAATTCTCAAGCTCAAGCTATTGTTAGATGTGTCCATAAGAAGTTGAAATTCGACTACTACTTTGGTTGGATGCTCGATTGATTCTCGGCCTGCTACATGCTTGGTTCTCAATTGGTACTACTGTCCATGTTTGAAACATGATTGGAGTCCAACTGCTACTTCTCCTTCTTCGTACTCTGCTAATTGAAGTCACGGCTCTGAACTTAGGGTTGCTGCTCTCGGTTAAGTTGATATACCGCAGCTGCTATTGGAGGTCCACTGATTGTTAAGGAACTATCTTTGAAGATCCACTGGCGTGTGAATGGAGTTGCACGAATTGCTACTGCACATAGTTCACAGCCTGTAGTAAAGAAATAGTTATAGCGAATTTCCTTGTTGGTCAGTTCGGAAATAAGAGCTGATCGTATATTGATCAGATGCTGCTGCAAGGATCTTGAAATGAAACTTGGACTGAGGAACTACTCTATTTGCGTGTTCCAGTCTGCTATAAGTAAATGGAACTCTCAACTATCCTTAAAAGTACAAGTGCTGCTATAATTTCCAAAAGGGAACAACTGATTGCTTGTTGATGCTTAGTTGAATGCCATAGCCTATTGAAAGTTGTTGCTCTATTGGACCACGGAATTGTTGACCAGCAAAACGCCTTCACAAGCTGCTGCCTTTAGTGTACTCAAATCCAGAAGGGTTGTTCGGCTTAGTGTGTCTGCAAATATAGCTGATATTGGAGCTCAGGAGCTGCTGACCATGTTGGCTGCTATTAGAGTTCCTTGGCTTGGTGCTTGTCATGTTGGTGTCAAGTTGAGCTCTTGGCATTGCTTGCTAGTCACAAGTTTAGTTGCTGTCGTGTGTGTCGTAGAAACTGCAGCAGCTATCACAAGCTGCTATTGTTTGGATGCCGAGGAGTGCTTGTGTGGAGCTCAGCATGTTTCTTGCTTTGGTACACTGCTGCTGCACTCTAGGCTATTAGTTCCATGCGGAAGAACTGCTGCAAGGGAATTCCATCCCATGTTTTCTTACCTGAGTATAGTCTATTTTATCCTAAAAACCGATCGGATGTGATCTAACTCTTATCAGTAAATTTAGATAATTTTAGGCATCCTAAAAACTATGGCTGCTCCTTTCACATTGTCAATAAGCTTCGAATCTAAATAAAAATTGATCTCTACTCTTCACATTAGAGGTATGCTGCACTTTATCATCAAGGAAAACTTGTGGTTTGCTTTTCACTTTTCATACTAGTGTCTGTAATTTATTCTTCAAACAAAGGTGTAGCTGCTATTGCTGATTGAGTGAAGCCGTCCTTGCTGTTTTGGGTCATGGCTTGGAGTTGTTCAATTGATGACAGCTTCTGAAATTTTATGCAGTACATGTCCATGAAATTGCTGCACAATTTCCTCAATTGGAGTTTAAGTTCTTGTTGGTTGCTCTTGCATTCAAGTGGCTCTTGGTCTTGGAGTTTACAACTGCTATCACACATGGAGAACTGCTCTAGTTGAGACTATGTTCTGCTCTTATTTAATTAAGTCCAACTACTAAAAACCAAAGTACACAACTATGTTTGATCTAAAATGAAGTGAACAGCATGTCCATCAGTTGGAGTCTTGAAACCATAAAGTCTACTTCTCTTCTAAACATTCATAGCATGAAAACCCAATTGATCAAACCATTCAAAGCTCAGTTTGGCAACTTGCAAAAGTCATATTTTGGAAACAAAGATCAATGACATGTAATGGATAGGTCCTTAAGCTACCTAAACCATTCAAAGCTATAATCAATCAAGATTTGTCTATTTAACAAATGGAATTTCACTGTACACATCAAAAGCACTCCATTAACATTAAAGATCAAAAGTCCAACTCTTTTTATTCATCAATAATGAAAAGATCATCCATAGCCCAAACAAGTCTTGTAGCAAGTGACATCATAAGTTGTAATGATTCTTTTTTTCAATATTCATGCAATTTACTTGAAATTTTGCATTTTTCATGATTTCTAAGCATAACTCATAATAAAAACACCATGAAATACATAAATGTACAGTAATAAAGTGGAGATAAATGTGCAATTTTACACATTTATCAATAATACATGCCACTACTAACACCAACTTTACCTTAGACCAACCTCAGCATGAACTTTGTCCTAAGGTTACCCTAAACATCCAAAGGCAAAGATTCTATCTTTGTTATAGTGGACCGCTTCAACAAGATGACACACTTCATTTCGTGTTTCGTGCCATCGAACTAACAATGCTTTATATATTGCTAATTTGTTTTTGCAGAAAGTTATCCAACTATATGGGGTATCAAAAACTATTGTTTTAGATTAGGATACAAAATTTTTGAACTATTTTTAGAAGACTTAGAACAAAACTTGTATTCAGCTCTAATAGCCACCCTCAGACTGATGGCTAGACTGAAGTGGTAAATAGGATACTAGATAATTTACTTAAAGTTGTTGTAGGAAAGAACTTGAGGGATTAGGATCTATGCTTGCCAGTTGTGGAGTTTGCATACAACCGAACTATCTATAGCACTACTGGGAAGACTCATTCGAGGTCGTCTATGGCCTTAACCCTGCTATTCCCTTGAATATGATCAGCACCCCAGCAGTTACTGAAGAGAGTCATTGTAAAGTTGACCGAGCCTAAGAACTGCATAAACTACATTAGTCCGTAACCAAGAAGATCGCCAAATTCAATTAGAGACAATATGAAGTTAGTAGTCGAGGCCGTCGAATTGTGTCCTTCCACCTAGGAGACTTGGTATGGATACACCTCAGCTGAGAATGATTCCTACACATGAGACAGAACAAGCTATCTCCTCAAGCTGATAGTTTATTCAAAATCTTGAAGAAGATTAATCGCAATGCTTACCAAATCAAGTTACTTGATGACTATGGAATTTCTTCTACCTTTAATGTATCTTATCTGATCCCGTGCCAACCAGTAGAAGAAGACCCCGCATGCGCCCTAGAAGAAGAAGCCGAAACCCCTCCAGATTTGAAGATAAATCTTTCTAACCCCCAGGCAAATGATACAAATCAGGCCCTTAGACCAATCACTCACAACCGAGCTAGAGGACTCCAAGGACTCGTATAGAGAATACTAGCTCGATACCAAAGCAAAGATGGGAATTCCCATGCCGAGCCGATCTCTTACCCACCCGTCTATCAAATCCTCACATGTATCCAATCTGTTCTTGCCCAACAATGATGCCTTATTCTAGAAGATAGCTTAAGACTATTCGAGCCAAGCTACTGAATTGACCATAAACATCTAACGCCAATACAGCTAACTTCTCTACAAGATTGATTGACCCCCAACCTAATCCAAATCAGGTCGGCCCCTAACTGCAAGCATTACTCTGTTTTCGTCTACCTTGTATCATATTTCTCCCATTTAACTACAAACGACATGTGTTTTCTAACATAGTATTCCAGAATGATTTTTTCTTTTCTATACTAAATATTCTTTGCCCCTTTTACCCCTTTTAGTATGTCTTATATAACCTAATTATAGAATACCCTGTAGTCTTTTCATACATATAAAGTAATCATAATGGATGGGTATATAAACCCCTACTTTCTTATAGGCAAACGATTAACTAATCAATACAGAATTATTTACTTTTAGCAACTTTAGTGTTCTCATTATCATTCAACTCATATTTATTCCCTTTAGCAAGGAATAGTGGTGAGTGACCCTTTAGTTTGAATCGATGTGTCATATCTGGTGGATTATAGGTTGAGTAGGATCGAGTGGTACGTCATATCTATTCAGTAGCTACTCAAACTTTTCTAATTTTTTTTTCCTGTTTGTTTTTGGATTGCTTCGTTATAGTGCTTCTCCATGTGTCCGACCTTAGAGACATGTCATAAACATACTATAGTAGTTACAGGGAGGAACACAGTAGCCATTAACAATAAGGTGAACCCAAACTTCACTGTAACTTCACACACTCCCTCGTGAAACCATGCTCTAATACTAATGAAGCTTATGTGTCTTTGAGGTTTAACACATAGAGAAGCACCACAACGAAGCAAACCCAAAACAAACAAGGAAAAAGCTAGCAAAGTCTAAACAACTATCGAATGAATATGACACACCACTCGATCCTACTTGGCCTATAATCTACCAGATATGACACACCGGTCCGAACTGACGAGTCACTCGCCACTACTCCTTGCTAAAGGGAATAGATAAGAGTTGAATGATAATGAGAACACCAAAGTTGCTCAACGTGAATAATTCTGTTTTGATTAGTTGATTGTCTACATAAAAGAAAGTGAGGGTTTATATACCCATCCACTAGGTTTACTTTACATGCATGAAACGACAAAAGGGTATTCTATAATTAAGTTACATGAGATATACTAGAAGGGGTAAAAGAGACAAAGAATATTCAGTATGGAAAAGAAAGAATCCTTCTGGAAGGTCATTTCAGAAGACACGTATCGCTTGGTGGCTGGACATTAGGAATATGAAACAAAGTAGGTGGAAGCGTTGCAGTCAAGGGTTAACCTGATCTGGATCAGGTCGAGAGCCAATTAGTCTGGTAAAGAAGTCAGCCGAATTAGAGTTAAACACATATGGTCAATTGGGGAGATTGGTTCGACTAGTTTTAGGCTATCTTCTAGAATAAGACTTCACTGCTAGGTAGAAGCATGTCTAACACACATAAGGATCTAACAGACAAGTCGGCAGAAGATCAGTTTAGCATAGGGATCTGCATCTTGACTTTAGTTTTAAGCTAATATTCTCCGTACGAGTCTTTGGAGTCCTCTAGCTCGACTACCAATGATCAGTCTAAGGGCCTAATTCCTATCACCTCTTCGACTAGACTAATTATGAGTTACCTTTTCCTTAAGGGAAGGAACATTTAAAATCATAAAACCCCACCAGGAAGCTCAAGAGACATTTTCAAAGACCAAGAAGAATATGGTCACTAAGAAATGGGATGATTATAACATTTACTCCTTAATAAGAATTTATACCCATTAGCAAACTTTTAAAAAAAATTATAAAAAAGGAGAGAGAAAAGGTAAAGGCTTGTCACAATTTTTTTGTCCATTTTCAAATTCATGTCAACCTAAGTAGCCAAGCTTTCAATTCATTTTGCCTACTCTCTTTTTCAATATGGTCAAACCTTTTAAGTTAACCATAATAGTCTAGATCATTCTTCCCTGATGTAGTTTTTAACGTCCATTAACTCTTTTTTCAAATCAAAGGGTCTATCCCTAATGCCTTTTTCGTCTTAAGTTTTCACCAATTTCTTTATTAGTAAAAATTTTTCAAAACAAGAAGCGTTTTTTAAAAAAATATATTGGTTACATTCCTCACTTTGCTTCTTCCATCTTCAATCCATTTTTAAGGGTTAAGTCAACCCTTAGAGCGCTATCCCATCCAATTTTTTAGGGTTCTAGCCAGCTCTTAAAGTGCTATCCCATCTTTCATCATTTTTTAAGGTTTTAGCCAGCTTTTAGAGCACTATCTCATCTTTTATCATTTTTTAAGGTCTTAGCTAGCTCTTAAAGCACTATCCCATCTTTCATAAAAAATTTTTAGGGTTCTGGCCAACTCTTAAAGTGCTATCCCAACTCATGTTCTCCTTTAAGGTTATAATCAGCTCATAAAGCACAATCCTAATTCGCTATCTCTCTTTAGGGTTTTAGTGAGCCCATAGGATACTTCCCTTCATCGATTTCTTATCAAGCCCATAGGGCACTTCCCTTCATCAATCTCTCTTTAGGGTTTTAGTGAGCCAATAAAGTGCTTCCCTTCATCAATTTTTTTAACAAGCCTATAGGACACTTCCTCATCAATTTCTTTTAGGGTCTTAGTAAGCCCATAAGGCACTTCCCTTTGTCACTTTCTCTTAGGGCCTTAATAAGCCCATGAAGCACTTCCCTTCATCAATCTCTCTTTAAGGTTTCACTAAGCCCATAAAGCGCTTCCCTTCATCAATTTCTTTTAGGTTCTTAGTGAGCCCATAAGGCGCTTCCCTTTGTCAATTTCTCTTAGGGCCTTGGCAATCCCATAAGGCACTTCCCTTCATCAACAATCTCTCTTTAGTGTTTTAGCGAGCCTGTAAGCTGCTTCTCTTTACCAATTTCTCTAGGTTTTCTCAAACCGATTCCAATTTAGGGTTACTAGTCCTCGAGAGACGCAGTTGCCTAAGTTAAAATACGCTAGTCCTTAAAATACGCAGTTGCCTAAGTTTTCTCAAACGACTAGGTTTTTCAAATTGATTCTCATTTAGGGTTGCTAGTCCTTAAAATACGCTTCCACTTAGATTAGTGAGCTTAAAGGAGCACGACCAGGTTTTTCAAATTGTTACTTATTTAGGGTTGTTAGGGTCCGAGAGACACTCTCGTCTAAGTTAGTAAGCTCAAAAGAGCATGATCAAGTTTTTCATACTTATTCTTATTTAAAATTGCTAGTCTCCGTGAGATACTCTTGCCTAGGTTAGTGAGCTGAAAAGGGCACAACCAGGTTTTCTTAAATAAATTTTTATTTAGGGTTGCTAATCCCCTAGCGACACTCTCACCTAGGTTATTGATCAAGTTTTTCAAATCGATCCTCATTTAGGATTGCTAATCCTTAAGAAATGCTCCTACCTAAGTTAGTAAGCTCAAAGGAGTAAGACTAGGTTTTTCAAATTGATTCCAATTTAGGATTATTAATCCCCTAAAGTCGTTCCTGCCTAGGTTAGTAAGAGAACACGAAATGGTTTTCTTAAATCGATTCCAATTTAGGTTTGCTAGTCCCTAAGAAATGGTTCCACCTAGGTTAGTGAGCTTAAAAGAGTATGACTATATTTCTCTCAAATCAGTTCTAATTTAAAGTTGCTAGTCGCTTAGAGACACTCCTGCCTAAGTTAGTGAGCTCAAAGGAGTATGACCAGGTTTCTCTTAAATCAATTCCAATTTAAAGTTTCTAGTCCCTTAAAGATGCTCCCACTCAGGTTAGTGAGCTCAAAGGAGTACAACCAGGTTTCTCTCTAATCAATTCCAATTTAGGATTGTTAGTCACCTGGAGATGCTCCCGCCTAGGTTAGTCAACTCAAAAGGCCGTAACCAAGTTTCAAACCAATTTTTCTAGCCAACGCTTAAGGCGCTAGACCCTCAAAACTCTCTATAATGTCTTAACTAACCCTTAGAGTGTCTTCTCTCTTTTTCACCTTTTATCATTCACCAAATCCTCGGTAGATCAAGCTTATGATAGCTAGCTAGTTGTAACGCTCTTTAAAGTAAATTTATCCCCAAGGCAAAAATGGTGTCTCTTATGTTCTTATGGCAAAATTTTATTCAAACTTTACCATAAAGAGGAATAGTTATAAACATCTTATTTTTGGCTCTTCCCTCTTGTTACTACATTTTTAAATTTTTAGAATAAGGTAAAGGTCCTAATTTATAACTAATTTATAAAAAAAATACAAAAATACAAAAAAAGGAGAAAAAGTTTTTAAAAAAGCACAAAAAATATAAAATATAAAAAAGGAGAAAAATACAAAAAAAAAATAGAAAACTTAGAAAAACCCAAAAAATAGAAATTTTAAAAAGTTTAGAAAAATGAAAAATCTAGAAAAAATAAAAAAAATAAAAAAAAAATAGAGAGCTTAAAATAAGAATATAAAATTTTAATAATTTTAATACTTTTTCGGCCTTAAATAATAAAAATGACAAAATGGATTTTGGGCTTAGGTTTAAGCTTAAGCTTAGATTTAAATATAGCTCAAGTCGACAAGGTATAGGCCCATGGCCTAACAATACTACACTTAGTCTCAATATTGAAAAGGAGTCATAAGTCTTGGGTTCAATCCTAGCAAAGTACAAAATTGTACTTTTATTTTTCTTCCCACACTTGTGCCTTATCTAAGGGTATTGTCAGGCCACATGTCATAGCAGGATACATGGCAAAGTTCAACTAGGATACATAACTGAAGTGGTGCCCACGTGACGTCACGTCAATGAGCTCTTTCTCCCCCTTTCTTTCCCTTTCTTTTCTTTTCTTTCCTTTTTCCCTAACAAACCAACCTAACCCCCTCGCTTTGCCTCAATTTTTCACTAAAATTCCACATGCAAGCACACTTTTTTTTTTTTGTTCAATCTTATAGTCCACATAGCTTACTTCAAATTAAACCTAAAAACTCATCTAGATACGATCATTTGAAGGATCAAAAAGAGGTTTGAAAATGAAGGAAAGTTAGACGACTTGGATTTTTCTCCTAGCTTGACTTTCCTTGATTCAAGTCTTTTTCTAAATTGTGAAGCTTCCTAATGATCTTTTGGGTAAAAACGAACATTGGGGATGCACTTTTAACTAGAAATTTACACAAATTGTTATCGCAATCCAAGAATCAAGCTAAGTCATCCCCCTCCATTCAATCTCCTATTAATGGCATTTTTATCACTTTCCATCCTCAATTCAAACTTCAACACCATCAATTAGAGCTCGAATAAGCATTTAAGGGCATTAATCTTAACTCCCAATCTCTCGAATACACTTATGCCACTTTCTCTCTCTAGTTTAAGCATTCCACTCTCTCTCTAAAACTTCGTACATTCTCATAAATTTTCGAGCACATCTATTGCTCTCATGGAGTTCCCCAAACCACAAGCTTCTATTAGATGTCCTTCACATCCCCTATCATTCTCTCTAGTATTATCGACCACCACTTAGGATCAAGACAAACCTTAACCGCCGTTACCCTCTTCGAAACACCCATCTTTGCTTCTCTTCAACCAAAACGGCTACAACAATCAAACTCAATGCCCCCAAAAACCTAAGACCCCAATGCCTTTTCATCCCTAGTAAACTCTCCCCTCAACCACCAAGACCACTACTACCCTTCCAACTCCGACAACCACCCAAGAGGCCACCAAACACAGTAGCACTTCACCAAAGCCCTTATATCTAATAAAAAACACATGAATTTAGCCTTTCACACAAAAAATTCACCCCAAAACGCCTTAGAACACCCCTTAATGGCCTAAGCTCCTTCTTCTTCTTCCCCTTTGCCCATACATGTAGGTTACGTAGACCAAACCCATACCGCTCAAGACCCGACCAATCTAACTCATGCCTTTGTCTTGAGTTTGGTCCGACCCCTTTTGTTGTTTGATAGTTGTTTGTTGTGTTTTTTATTTATTTACTTATTTGTTTCAAATAAGTTTTGTAATCCATAAAAGAAAAAAGAAATAAAAAAAAAAAGCAAAAGAAAAAAAAAGAGGAAGAAGTCTAGTGTTTATTTATTTTTTATGTTTTTAAGAAAATGAAAAATAATAAATATATATATGAAAGATAATAAAACAAAGAAAACAAAAAAAAAATGAAAACCGTTTTACCACTTAGAAAATCATTTTTCAAATAAAAATAAATCAACCATTTTCAAAATTAGGATACTTTTATAACTTTCCAAAAATAAATAACACTGACTTAGGACCTTTTTAGCAATTTTCAAAATAAAATGGAATGCCTAAGAGACGTAAACTTAGTTACTTTACAAATTTAAAATAAACCAACACACATTACTTTTCGCAAACGAACTATAGAAATCTAATCTCGAATAGTAAGTACATAGGCACTCATATACAAATACGGGGTGACATAAAATATGAAAAAAAAAAATTGTTTTTCTACCTTTTGTAAATAGTTACTCAATGTATCCTTTTTTGTAGATCAATTTCAATTTACTTAGTCGCATGTGATTAGATATTATTTTTAACAGGTATTTTAAAGATAAAATTAAAACTAGAAAGTTCAAAAGTGATATCCATTAAGAGTTTAATAGGATAGTCCTTAGATCCAAAATCTTTAGTTTTTAAGATCTTTTCTTAAAATCGGGTTTTCAAGTAGACCATGTTTAGGTTATATCGATCCACCCGATTGATTTAACTTAACCTACTCTTTTTCCTAACTCTAGCTAAGTAGCGACTCCAAGAATTTTCAGAAAACGTTTAAAAATTTTGGGTTTTCATAGTTCTTATCAATAATCAATATTAAACAAGTAGGGTTTAATATTAATTGAAATTAAGGAAAATATATAAAAACCGAGAAAAAATCAGGCTTGATAGTATCTTCTAGCCAGTCTCTCTGCTCATGCATAATTCTTTACGTATCACAAATATATCATAGCTAGGGACTTGAGTACTTCATATAGTTGGCACACATATAAGATTAAGTGTAAATTTGGTAAATCTAAACTTTTAGCTAAGTTGGACTCAAATGAGACTTGCAATGACTCAAAACAATTGGATTTCATTCGAACCAAACAAGCACAACTCTTGGGTTAACATGACACACAAAGGAATTGACTAATTACCAGTCATACAGTTGACATGACATGACTGGATCAATAGTGAAGACAAAAACACAACATAAGAAACACTAAAGTCATAACAGTCAATGGATCGAACGAATGAAACATAAGAATCATAGATTTGTCATTCCCTTTTAAGCTTACTCATATGCATCAAAAGCGTACAGGTAATGTATTATTTAGTACTGGTTTAACCATATCCTATATTTTATCCATTTATTTTCTTCTTATAACATGATTACTAGAAACATATAATTCTTATACCCGTTCCTTGACCTATTCTTTTTGTATAGCAATATTATTCTTTCATCTCCTTAAGTTATTCTAGCTATTTTGGATAACCTCATACATGCATTCCAATTGCCACATTCTTATCTTTACAAAGTTTTTCTTAGCTCACAACCTAACTCAATTTGTTTCTTTTCTAATCTTAACCATTATATGTCTATGATTCTTATACTCAATTCCATCAACACAACAATTTGTTTTAGATTTACCAAGATTTCCTACTCAAGTCCATCAATTTCTCAACAACTTTCTTAAGAATTTTGCTCAAAGTTTACATCATTCCATGTTACTCCTCATACCTTTTGTCTCTTCATCTCAAATAACCTTGATCCATGCTCCTTACCATACCTTAGATCTCATTTCCAACCTCACTTTAAATCTTTAGAACCACATAAATGCCTCAACTTTTCAGTTCATCACACTTCCAATCCAATTCCTTAAATTTTCAAACCATACTCAAATACTACCCTATAACGCCCCACCTTTTAAGTGTCTGCTTAAAAATTTTTCTCAGACTCTTGACACCTAAAGATGGTTTATTACTGCCATCCTTGAGTTAAGGATAAGGCAAAACTTGTATCTAACCTGCTCTTTTATTTCAAAAACAACTACTTTCAAATAATTTCTCATTCAATATAACAAATAATAGCAAAAGCTTCTACATTAGTGAGCTGTACTCAAAGTATCACAGTTACACACTTCTATATAACATAGTATCTCTTTTACAAATATACATTTTTCGACTACCATGACTATACTAACCCTTTGGTGAAGCAACACCCATTGCTTTCCTAGAAAGCTATCTTCCTATACTCAAGCCATATTTTGTAGTCAATAGCCTTTCTCAAGAGCCCATCTTTAGCTAGAGTTTTATTTTTTTTTTTTTCTTTTTTAAGTCTTCTTCTTACTTTGATGCCTTCTTCTGTCTATTTATCTGTAACATGAGGATAAGAGAAACTTATCCCCTCAACTACTATAAGCTAAGTGAGAGTAGATAAATACATAACAACAAGCATAACAAAATATGCACATCATTCAAGTAGTTAGTCCAATTATGTTATCTTATAGTTTCCTAGCCAAACAATGCAAATGCATCAAGAGTGTATCATGCTCATGCACATGAAATGTATCAGTATCGATATCCCAGCCTAACCTAACAACTCATCCGGTTTGGTCGACGCAAACCAAGCATCTAGATAATATATCCAAGAACTTAGTAAACATTTCAACCTAGCAATAACCATATAGAGTGCTTGGAAAATCCGGCATATGTCTCACCTAGTAGACACAATGCAGTATCTACATGCTCAAAAACCTAGCTTTTACAAATCAAGTATTTCATTTGATAAACTTAACTTTTCATATGGAAACTAACTTAGCAATATCTCGATTTTTAGAAAACTTGATTGATAGGTCTTTTTCGTATCATGCCATGAATGCAATAGATTGTACTCCAAGAAAAACTTAGCAAATCCAAGCAAACTTATTCATCACTTGTTAATCAGCCTTTACTTTATAGTTTTGTTAGTTTTAAGATCTCATTATTGAGTTCACTTAGGTGAACACCTTAGGAGATGGAGTTAATCCTTAGATTCTTTTTCAAGATAACATAGACCCCAACAAATGTCACATATGCATTCATCAGCATAAACATAGCAACTAAGTTTAATATCATGTCACCATTCAATCAGCAACAATCATAACAGGTAGCTCCATATAGTTCATTGAATAGCACATCAACTTACAATTAATGTTCAGCCAAGCCAAAACATCATAGAGCACATAAAGTTAAGAGTAAACATAAGTATACTTTAGAAACTCAGTTACTTGCTAACTAAGCTTACTAACTTGTCCTCTTCGATGACCCCTCGATAATTGTCTCAATGTAGTACTTTATTCTGCATATAAATTATGAAATATTACCAATTTACTCATCTATATTCGAATTAAGTTGGTTACTCATTAGGCTATGACTCTATGCCTTAAGTATTGGAAGTTTAGAATAATGATATAAGTTTATTTTACCTCTATTACCTTTTGAGTTATTCCCTTAATCGAGATACCATTGCAGTATTCAACTAGAGAAGCTTCTAAGCTACTCGCTTAACATATGGGTGTCAAAGTTTACTGTAAATTTTGCCTCTAAGTCAGTCTCTCAAGTTGATAGATTCCTAGGATTCTTTAATTCATGCCCTCTAAGCTAAATTGTAAGTGATTTTATAATAATTTCCTTTAGTTCAAATCCTCTGAGTTACTATCTAAGCTATACATGATCATTCATAATATCAATTTTATCTTTTGAAATAGCTTATGAGTTTCCTCAGATTAAGCCCCTAACTAAATTATCCTCTAAGCTACCCTTTGACTCTATTATCTCTAAGGTTTTTAGGAAAACAACCTCTGACCAAGCTTCTAAATCTCCTTTTTTTCATTCTAACGCATAAATTTTTCCTCTAATTTAGCTTCTAAGTGCATATCCAACAAAACATTTGCCTTCAACTTCCTTTAAGTTATCCTTTACCTTCATTCAATACAATAAATTTAGCTATTTTACTTACTTTTATGGACCAAACTACAATTTTCTACAACTCCTCATTTTATTACTCACTCTAACCATCTCGAAACAATACATAAACTTTAAGAAGTAATCCAACTTAGAATCCAAGATTATTAGAAGAAATAGGTTATTTGTCACTAAAATCACCATTTAATACCTAATTTAGGGCTAAAAAATCACATAAAAATTTAGAAATAGTTTTGTGATAAATCTCTTCAAAGTAATTCAATATTAATATAGAGTAGTTTACAAAAAAATTTCAAAGGCAAAACTACGTCGTTAAACTTACTTATTTCAATATTGAAAATCATCCAATTTTTCCAATTTCTTAAGGATGTATATGATAACTACCAAATTTATATAAAATGATATTTTTCCTAAATTCTATACACGAAAATATATAGGAATAATTTTTTTATAATTTTCTAGGCACTTTTTATATTTTTACAAAATCACACTAGTAATCTGTCACACTAGCTTATCGATATGTGTTACACCTTTCTTGTAGTAATGGAAAAACCTTGATATGAAACTAAATTAATTATATATGCAAGACCTAGTCTTTAACCTACTACTTAAGACTTGGAGTAGGGAATCACTTGACATAGGAATTAAGAAAGGTGTGCTTACCTAATCTTTCATGAAGTTTGAACTAAAACAACTCCACTCACCAAAAGTCACCAACATTAGTTTCAACCCATTAACAATTAGCTCACACTCCAATCCACAACAGAAATTAAGAGTTTATGTAAAAATTATGAATTTTGTAGTATATTGCAAAAGAGAAATTGTGTAACACATATCGATGTAAGGTCCATATATATTTTTACAAAAATACATATACATCATATCTCTTGCTTTTGACTCATATAAATAATTACAAATATAACATTTCTAGTTCCCTTTGTGCTACTAAAATGCTTTCCAAGCTCAGGATAACATCAAACACTTCTAATGTGATGGAGACTCTGAAGGCTCCGTGAGTATATCATCAAGATCCTTAGGGAGGCATAAGGCTCACCTAAGAAGCTAGCTAGAGCTGAGTTATACCTTCACCCATAAATGACTATAAATAGCCAAACGCCACTTATGAAGAGTTAGGGGAATCAAGAGATCCATTTGATGTTAGAACTCTAGAGTCATGTAGGAGCTAAAACTAGCCTTGGAGTTGGAACCAACTCTAAACCTAGGATCGGCAAATAGGAATCAAACCACCAGACCCCTAATTTGAGCTCGAGCCTAAGGATTGGAAAGCATAGCTAGACAAGTTCTTTCTTTACACATTACACTTAAGGAATTTGAACTGCTATAGTCAGCCGACCCAATGCCATGGCTGAGCCAAACTCTCTTGTACTTATCAATAGTCTCTAGTTGCCGACCTGAGACACATCCAAACAATATCTCAACCCATTTAACCAACTGCTTAGACAACCTAAATCTAAGCTCTACCCAGTACATCTAAGCTAAATTTACCTCAGAAAAGTCACCTAGTCAACTTAGCACTGCTAAACTATTACCTTAGCTTAGCATCATCACTCAACAGCACTTAGGCTAACGGAACAATCGTCCATCTTTTTACCAAGTGCATAACTACTAGTAATCCTCCATGTGTCTAAAGACCCTTATGATAGAATTTCCATATATAATAGCTATTTTTGTTATATTTTCATTTATACCCTTTATCATTCCTTGTACATTACTTATTTTAGACATTACCCTTTTTGTCTTTTCCATTTTAAGAAAGATACCCTAACCTTTCAGGTATAAATACCCTTGTAATAGGTAACCACATCACCATCATCTTACTCTTTCTAATATTGAATATGCACTTCTCCTTTCGTGAGCATTATTCTTCATTGCTTACTTTACTCTTATACTAACCCTTAAGTAAAGCTAGATGGTGAGTACCCTCATTCGACTAGTTTGTGCATCACATCAAATTAAGTCGTAAGTCCTCAATAGTTCCATTGGTACGTTATATCCTATAGAACTAATCATGGGTCTACTTGTTTTACATTTCATAGTCATTCGTGTGCATTTTCCACCTTTCTTTTTTAGCTTTCCACAAGCTCAGACCTACCCTAGTAACTAACCTTATCAATATTCAGCTTCAATTCATATTAGGCACCGTAGTTGGAGCCAATATCTCCTAAGTCAATAGAATGGCACCTTAGGACAACATGTCAGGTTGTGGCTATAACCATGCATCTATCAAGTAACTCATCCCTGAACTCTAACTCTACCTTTAGGTAGAAGGCAAGGAGGTAGAATAGGGTCGAGGCCAAGTGCTCCCTGATCCTTATTTGGTACCCCCTAGTCATGTTGTCAGTCATGCACCTGTTAAGGATATAGTATAAGACTGCTATGCTCCTTAACAAATTGCAGCACTCTATCTACAATGGTAAATGCAAATGGATAGTCCTCTATTAATTGCACATCAAGAAGCGAGTCAACTTAAATTGAACAAAGAAGGTGGTGTTAATTAATATAACCTAAAAGCAACAAGGAACTACTTGAAAGTAAGACCCTCACCTCTATTACTACCAAATCATACTACAAAGAGTAGATTACTAAATCAAATTACTAAATCAAACTACAACAGCTAGTCAGGTTGCTCGAGCAATGTGAATCTATATGCTCTTAAAACTAAATTCATAAAACCATTATTTTCCTTGATTATTGGAAACCTCATTCTAAAAATTCTAACCTGTATGTCTCTTTTGTGCCATGCCATGCAACAATAACTTAAGTATATTATTCAACATAACTAGCTTTTAAATTTTACTTAACTTAGATATCCGAGTCTAGTTTTTGGTCTTTCCCTAATGGAAATTTATTAACTTACTTAGGATTCACTTAAGTGAACACCTTAAAGATTAGGTTAGCAATCATTCTTATCTTTAAGTTAGTACAGTCATTCCCGAACACCATATCAACATCTAACATAACATCATAACAGTTTAACTAAGATATAGCTACAATCATTCAGAAACAATACGCCAGCACCTAATATAGCAACATAACAGTTTAACCAAGATCTAGTCATATTCAATCAATATGGCATCAAATAACATACGGTGTTATGATAGCAATAAATCTACTCCAAGCATGGGTTAGATCCACTTACTAGGGCTTCACTGTAATGCAAATCCTACACTTCATGACGTAATCCTTCCTCACCTATCACACTTAGGAAAATACACATAATCCCTAAGTTATCTTCTAGTTAAAATCGAACCCTTATAAACTTGCATTAGCTCATTCTTTCACTATCACATTTCTATACTTCGTTTAACCATATCTTATTCATTTCTTATTCGATTTCAATAAACTTTATATTTTCACAATCGTTATTTCATGTATTATTAAGTATCTTAAGAAATAAGATTGGTCAATATAGGTACAAGTCTAGAAATACAATTTCTTGCTACCGACTCAATCGTACGTTATTGTAACTTAGTAATTGACCCAAATAAACTTTAATTCTAAACTAAAAACTCTAAAAATCACACTTCCCAAACATGACCAACATCTATTATGTACCCAAAAGTGCTCATCTTACATGAATTTAACAAATATCTTACTTGTAATAATTACTATGTCCTACATTAGGCTTATAATAGGAAAATACACAATAAATAGTATATGAACCCAATTAATTCCATGAAAATTCCTATAGACTCACAAAATTATATAGTTTGATATTGACCATCCATTATACTTAACTAGTTTATCATCTATATTTATAAAAATAGCGATTTTAGCTCAAGATTATAGGAACTTAAGAAAAATAAATAAGTTTATGTGTAAGATAAAACCCAAGTGTTCCAAATATCCTTATAATCTTCTAGAAGTTAGAATATATCAGCTTATTCATTGATTTTATCAAAAATTAATTATTCCAATAAATTAACAAAATTGCCAATTCTATTCAAAATAATTATAATAAATAGTAAACATTTGTTTCCATAATTAAATACATATATTAAGCATATTATATACAAAAATTCAACTCGAAACAATAATGTTCTCAAGTAGGATAATTTCTTAAGCATCATATATTTCCACTAGTTATTTAATTAAAATAAAATTACCATATTAATCTAGACTTAAAATAACCCAAGATTTTTCCATAATTAATTAACATGATTTAATATTTTTAGAAAATAAAATAAGTTACAAGCGAAAATTTGATTCACCTGAATTGATTGTCTCTGACCACCCTCTGGCCATCACACTTTATCAGAAAAGCTTATCATGCCACCACCCTTCGAACCCCAAAGTAGCTAAGTGTCAGATCATTAATAGCCTAGTAAATCGCCCATGACTAGCTTATGCTTTATTTTTGCCATATTTTTATTTATTTCTAAATTATTGTTCTTAAATTTTTGTTATTTGAGTTTAGTTTGCTAAAATGTCCAATCTTTAGTGCTAAGGGTCTATTTATAGATTTAGGGTTGGATAGGTTGCATAATCATCATGCTACATGTCAATTTGTGGCTTACGTGTTATTTTTGTATTTATCCTTAATTGCTATGTCATTCTCTTATATTTAGGGTATTGACTCACCATTTCTAGCTAGTCCTAAGCTACCACATCATGCTTAGATGGCTTGGAGACTCATCAAGTCACTTTTTGAATAATTTCAACTATTTTGTACTAATTTATCCATAATTTTACATTAATATATATACATATTTAATACATATAATGCATATTCTATGTAAATATGTATATATTATATATAATTCCACTTAATTTATTATTTTTTATAAGTTAAATAACTTATATCTAATATCTCACTATATCTCGAAACTCGAATTTCATATCTTTGATAATTATCGGCTTTATTAATAAACTAATATTTTTATCAAATTAATTCTTTTATATAGTTTATTTTGAGAAATTGACCTTAATATGATACTTTCTCTAACTTTCTAACCTTACCGTAAATTTTGAACTAAAACAAACAACGTTGCCCGACTAACTAAATTTAAGAGCTCGAAACCTAGGTTTACCACATTAACTTGAAACCCTAGGGTATTATACTACCAAAGCAACACTTAGTTACCAAAACCTAACTGCCTAGCAATAACCACATAGAATGATTAGAAAATCCAACGTATAGCTAACCTAGCTAATACAATGCAGTTTCCATATGCTCAAAAACTTGACTTTTATAAATCAAGTGGTCACTTGGTAAACCTGATTTTTCATATGAAAACCAACCTAAGAAAATTTCAGTTCTTAGGAAACTTGACTCATAAGTCCTTTTCAAGCCATGCTATGAATGCATCAAATCGCACACCAAGCAATACCTAGTAAATCCAAGAAAGCTTGCTCATTATTTATTAACTTAGCCTTTATTTAGTATCTTCATGAATTCTACAACCTCGATATCGGGTTAAATTAGATGAACACCTTAGGAGGTAGAGTTAATCTCTAAATTCTTTTTCAAGTTAGTAAAAGTCCCAGAAAGTGTCACATCATTATGCAACATCATCATTCAATCAACAACAGTTATAATAGAAAACTCCATATGATTCACCAAGTAACACATCAAACTTATAACTAAGTTCGGCCAAGCCAAAACATCACAAAATATGCAAAGTTAGGAATAAACATAAGTCTACTCAAGGTATACAAATATCCACTTACCTAACCAACAATGTATTTCCAAACTTACTCATTAACATAAGTTCCTTCCTTTGTGATTTCACCTACAAGAGTAAATACTATTAAGGTTAACCACAAACCTCATGTGAATATATTTTAGCTTGATATTAGTTTGTTGACTTTTAGTTTACTACTAAACTATTTTTTACTTCACTTCTAATTTAGGTTCTAAAATAGCTTCTAAATTACTCTCTAATTGAGTCCAACTTTAAAATTCTTAATTAGATACTAGTTAACTTATATCTTCAGTTCACCAACCAACATCCCCAGTATATCACCTAACTTAGTTGTCTAAGTTTAGCTTACACAAGAATACCTAAGTATAACTGCTTCCAATTTTGCCTATGATCTAGCTTCTAATTTGAACAAAGTATTCTACTTAGTTATAGTATTTCCACTTTTCAATTGAACCAAGCTAAGACCAGTAAAGTGTTCTTCAAATACAATAGGAGCTAGAAGTTCCTCTTTCTATAATGTTAATTATACAAATTTATCTTATATTGGCATATTTAACAAAATATACATAAAGGTTAGGAAAATATATAATACTTAGTCTACAAGCTCCATTAAAACTATGGGAAAAAAATATTATAATCAGTAAATTATGGCTGTTATGTTCTAATCATGAAAAGTACTAAAATAGTGTAATATATAATATTTTTCAAAATATTGATTTTAGATTTGATTTTTCTAAAAATTAGTTTAAATTAGGTAAATGACCAAATAAAATTATATGATTCAAATTAAATATTTTCAAAATCATAACTAAGCTCCAAAAAGCATTACAAATTGAATTCACTGAGAAATTTAATTAAAAACACATTATTTCTTTCATATGAAAAATAGGGAAAATTTAACAAAATAATTTTAATAAATACTAAATGTATAGTATATTAGAAATTATTTTTATGTAAATTAAATATATTATATGAGAAATATGTATATTAAAAATTAGTTCAAAGCATCATTGTTTACTATTTTTAAAAATCTATACAAAATTCATTAGAAACAGGTCGATCCTTAAGGAACTTACATAAGCTATTTTAATTTCAGAATTATGGGTTTATATTCTAATTCTACACATAAAAATACTTAGAAAACTAAGTTTCGTAATTTTTTAATATCATTTGATATTTTTAGTAAATAAAACAATTTATAACATAAAATTACATTACCCTATCACCAGAGCTCCAGTTAATGTAGTCGAAGAGAAGAGGTTGGCCGAGCTAGTTTTGGTAGCTCTATCAAGTGATGGTGGTCATGTAATGTCAGGTTTTAGGTTACTGTTGGAACCCTAATTTTCTACTATTTTTGCTAAATTTTATAAAAATACTAAACTGATTTGTTTAAGAGAATTTCCTATATTGTAATATTCCAAAATGATTGAAGTTCAATCCTACAACTCTTTTCGTAGACATCTAGTCGGTAGAAAAGCTCAAAGAATTTTCCCCATGTCATTAGTGCACTTTTAGGTGTAATTCTTTGCTTAATTAAATATTATAAACTATGGACAACTCATGTTTATTACCTTCTAGACTCCAACTAGGTGCTACATCATTTCCTAGAGCATTCTAGGTGGTTTTGGCATTTTTTTTTTATAATTTTTTCCTCTATTTATTATAATTTTAAGTATTATTTAGTATATTATATTGATATATTTACATATTGGGTATATATAACGGATACAACATAATTACACTATGTATTATATGACTCTTAAAATGACTTTTAGAAATTAAATAATTTATCTCTAAGGTTTTGCAATCATTCGAATCTCTAATTTTAAGTTTTCGATCATTACAGAGCATATATGGTAACAATGTTTTACTGAAATTAAATATTATATATACTCTATTTTGAAAAACTGACTTTATTAGGACTCTTTGTCTAACTTTTATGACCTTATATTAGAATTTGGCTTAATTTAGACAAAATTGTTCAAAAACCCTAAATTGTTCTAAATGCCCTAACTTGTATCAATTTTAAGTAATTAGAGTCCTAATACACAACTAGGCTCATTTGTTAAGTTTCCCTTAATAGTTATACTTTCTAAGCCTCACTGTAACAAAAGTAGTTCACTTGTTCCGTAATATTTTTCAAAAAAAGTTTTGCATTCATATAAAACTCACGAACTTTGGGGGGTCAAAAGGGTGCAGCACCTTTGTAAAATTTCTCTAAGCTTGTCTTGTGCAATATTTTGAAAAATATGTTTGGTTTACTTATGAAGTGCAATATTATTTTGAAAAAATTATACTTTTAGTCTTTGAGCTTTGTTATTTTTATCTAATTGGATCCTCAAACTTATTTATTTTTTGTTTTAATCTTTGAAGTTTCCAAAAGCTTGTAAAAGAATGACTTAACTAGAAATAGAAAAAAAAAATTTGGTAAGAATGACCTTTTTGTAGATTTTTGAAAACTTTGAGAAAAAAAAGTTCAAGAACTCAATTAGAAAAAGTGGTCAAGTTTAGGGATTAAAGGCGTAATTTTCCTTTTCCTTATCTTATTACAAATATCATCATTATTTAATTTTTAATTTACAAATGTATTATAATATAATGAATAATTTTACGTGGCATCAATAAGTGAAATATGATAATTAATCATATTCACTATTATTTATTTAATTTAATAATTAGAGTAAGTATGAAATAAGTTATATGATTACTTAATTAACGCTAGTCTTCTAAAAGGATATACCATATTTAAATTCCTCGTCCCTTAAATTAATGTAATATGTAATGTAGTTGATGGAAAAAAAGAAAGACAGAAAGAAAAAAAACTATTATTATATGTAAATCTAAGAATTAATGAAACTAAATGGGATTTGATTTTATTAAAAATACCAAATCGAATCATCGACTATTTAAAGTATTTGTCAACCAAAATGGAAAAAATACAGTAAAAGGACCTAAAGTTTTTTTTTTCTTACCTTTATGTTTTAAGAATTGATATTTTTAATTGTTTCTTTATTTCAAGACCCAGGTTCTTAAAAATGAGCAAAACTAGGATTTTCATTTTTTTGTGTTACAAGTAAAACCATGTTCTAAAAGAATGTATACACACACACACACACACACACACACACACACACACACACATACATGTGCGTGCATGTGTACATAGAGATATAATAGCATAAGTCCTAAATGAAAAATAAATAAAAATACAAATCTTGAAAGGAAAAGAAAAAAAAGGGAAAATTATACTTATAGTTCACAAATATTTTCTTTTTTTTTAATTAATTCCTCAATTATTTTTTCTATTTTATTCCTCAAAGTTTTCAAAAGCTTGTAAAAGTGTCTTCCATTAGTGAACTATTAGTTTTTTTTGTCAAGGATTTATGTAAAATAGTAAAGTATATGGGGGTCAACACAACCATGTTAAGGCCATGTTGTTTAATAACCTTCGATGCACATATGGTGGTGAGATGCATGACCCAAATACATGGGTGTGTTGATTTGCACACTTCAACACTACTATTGTCTAAAGATACATGATAATCCACATAGTCAGTCATATGGTTGGCCATGTTATTCTACAACATTTATTTCAATTCAAAAAGTTGTATCTATTTGTTTTCTTCCTAGAAGTATTGACCTTTTTAGTTGTAATCTTTGTGTTTTTAAGAGTAACTATATGATAGGAAACTTGTTAAATTGGTGACCATTTGTTTTTGAAGTGTTGAGATTATCGTATCATACTAAGAGTCATACTTTTTTGTGACAACATTATAAATATCTCGATTCTGTACTATAATGGAATTGAAAGATCAATAAAATAATTTTTATATTCAAAATTCATGGGGGGAGAGAGAGTCTCCCACTTGAGTAATTTTTCCTTATTTGAGACACTTGTTTTATCACCATTTTATTGGTGTGGCAATTAGTAGATGCAATTATAATATCTAATCTTCAACTTGCTACTTAAGACTTGAAGTAATGAATTACTTAACATAGGAAGTATAGCAAAGGCAAGTAATTTAAAAAACAAAAAATCCATTAAGAGAAGTTTAAGAAATAGGTCAAGTAAAATGACCATACTCGAACTATTCGATATTAATGCGAATTACGACATTCGGAATGATTTAAGGTCTGTGGACAATTTTGTCTAAATTAAACCAAATTTTAATATAAGTTCATAAAAGTTAGAAAAATAGCTTTAGTAATATCAATTTCTCAAAATAAATTATTTATAATATTTAATTTCAATAAGACGTATTTTTACCAAGTATAATTGGTAATTTTTGGAAACTCGAAATTAGAGTTTCGAATGATTACGAAACCTTAGAGATAAATTATATATGTAGTAAAAATATTACAAGACACAAAATAATATATAGGATATATGTATATTCCTTATGTATAATTATTACATGTAATTATATACCCATAATTAATTAAAATACCCAATAAATTATAATTTAAGCTCAAATAAGCATAGGAAATTAGAAAAAATTAATAAAAATTATGTAAAACACTTGGGAATAGTTGGGATTTCCTATCTTAGGCATGGCAAGAGATAAGGATAGTTGTAAGTCCATGGCATAATGTCCTAATGCAATTTAAGTTTAGTACATAAGTGAATTTTGCATGAAAAGAGACAAATAAATTCATTTTTACACCTTACCAATCTAGAAAAATACAGAAACACTCTACACCAACTTAGATAAGTAAGTGGTGATCTAGGAAAAATCAAAGTGGGTTGAAGTGATCAAAAAACAAAATTAGGGAAAAATAGCAAAATTGAAGTATAAAATTAAGCCTCAAAGTGAACGGGTGGCTAAGGAGTTGCTAGAAACCAAAGGCTGCCAACACAAGGGGTAGCAATCATAGCCCAATTGTATTGACAATGGTAGAGGAGTCATTGGTGGTCGAAGCTCCATTTTTCGGTGAGGTCCTATTCTAATCTGATTTTGTAAAATTTGGTAAAAATATGAAAAATTCCTAAAAAATTATGGAAATTTTTATTTCTACATATTTTTGTGTATAGATTCTAGGAAAACTATCATTTTATATAAATTTGGTAGTTATAATATACATCCTTAAGAAATCGAAAAAATTGGACAATTTTTTATATTAAAATAAATAGGGCTATCAGCATAGTTTTGCTTTCCAAATTTTTATGTAAACTACCTTAATTTGATATTGAATTGTTATGAAGAGATTTCTCATCAAACTATTTCCTAAATTTTTATGTGATTTTTGAGCCCTAAATTACATATTAAATTGCATTTTAATGGAAAAATAACATATTTTCTTAATAATCTTACTTGGATCCTGAGTTGGATCAGTTAATAAAGTGTTTATACTATTCTAAAGTGGTTGGGTTGATTGATAAAGTGAGGAGTTGTGAGAAATGGTGAATTGGCTTAATTAGTGAAGTTAATATTTGATTAATTTAGTTAACTTAAAACAATTGATGAATTGTGATGTAATGAATAAAGAGTTAAGAAGTAATGAACTAAGGAAGGATGGGTTAGAGTGTTCTTTGATGTTTAAATTTGATTCCACAATTGTAATATGAAAAGAAGTTGGTAAATTAGCTATTTATAATAAATTAAATAAGGTAGAAGATGGTTCAAAGGATTCTAGTCATGAAATTTCCACTAGATTGATACTTAGAGGGTAAGTCAAAAGCAAAAATAATGAGTAAAATGAAAAAGACTCAGAAGCTTGGTCAGAGGTTGTTTTTATTAAAAACCTTAGAAATAACAGAGTCAGAAGGTAGCTTAGATAATTTCGTAAGAGCCTTAAACTAGAGAAACTTAGAAGTTGTGTTAGATGATAAAACCAATATTATGAATGATCCCTGTATAGCTTAAATAGTAACTTAGAGGATTTTCTACTAGAGAAAATTACCATAGAATCGCTTAGAACCTAACTCAAGATTTGGCTATTTTAGGTAACTTATAAAAATCATTGATTGTTCAAGAAATTATGATTTGTGAAAGAGGATAGTGTAATCAAAAGCTGTTTCAGAAGCTAACTCAAAATTGAACTTAGAGATTAAGCCGGAACTAGTTTATAACAAACTAATTACCAATAAGCGAGTATTTAACTAGTATATGTATATGTATATGTATATAGCGCTTTATTGAGTTTCTCAGAATATCAATTTTAACATATCAATTATATATATATAATTGAAAGAAAATTAAAACATTAAGAGGTACTGGTATTATACCTCAGGATAGAAACGTATAAACGTTTTAGAAAGGAAAGTATTTGGTTATGGAAAAGAAATCGATTGGAAGTAGTAAGATCGGATGTATAAGAAAGTAAAAGAGAAAGTAAGTATGTATGTTAGAAGAGGAAGAGAAGAAAGAAGTAAGAGATTAGAAGAGAGAAAGATCGAATAGTGAGAGAAGAGGTAAGAAGAGTTTGAGAACAAAAGAGAGGATGAGAGGAAGATGTGTGTGAGTTTTCCGACCTTGTTTCTGAATGAGAGAAGGCATCGTTTTATAACTAAGGGAGTCGACTAGTTACTGTGATGAATAGTATCATTATGGCTGACAAAGTAGGAGACATGTTATTGTTGACATTTTATTGTAGTAAACAGTAACATGTCAGATGGTGGTTTTTGAAGTCAGTAGTGACAACATTGTGCACTCTGATACATGTGTATATATTGTATTTCTACCGTATTTTACAGTACAAAATTACATTAAGGAAAACAAAATGCATACATTGTTCAAGGATCCCCTAGATCTATTTCAAAGCAATCATCTTCATTCGTATTTCCACTGTAATGAGATTCTGATCCGAAGGTTGAGTTTAAACTTGATCCTTGAATAGATTCATTGATGTTAGTTAATGCTTTTTCCAGAATTTGCTTCATTTGATCTAGAGAACTAGCACTAGCTAAAGAAGACATTAAAAAGCTTCTATTATGGAATAGCGAATTTAAAACATTGGTTGGAATAATCGAAGAATTATTGTTTTTGATCCAATTTAGAATTGAATCTTCTTTAAGTTTATTCCACATTTTGTAGCTATCCCACCATTTGACATTATACACTTTGACCAAATTTGTGTTGTTTATGGTCCTATCAGGTTTGTAATCAAACCACCAAGCCATAACCTAAGACACACTAATATACATAAAATAAAACATATCCTTTTAGAAATATTTTTCATGCAGTGTTAGGTTATAATTTTTCATAAAAACATTAAAACCATTTTTGGCTTCTTCTAAAATAATTTCAAGGATTGCTCCAATTTGTTCCCACCAGTGTAAAAACCAGTAGGGAATGGTTTTTTATTAACAATTACCAAAAAATATGAGCCATGTGTATTGCATTCATTTGATAAAAAAATATTCCACTAAGCTTGTTTATAATCAAAGTAATTATAATTGGCTCAATAACATGGTTGGGTTGAGAAAGGTTCTATATTAAGTTTGATTGGGGTTGTCGGATGGGTTCACCACTCCTTAAGGTTAAAGACCTTATAGATCTTGACTATAGAATAGCTAATCATTCCATCCTTTTCAAATTGTTTGAAAGATATTGATCCAGTTTCAGTTAAAATTCTTTCATAAAACTGGATTGGTTTGTAAGCATCAAATGATACATAGGAAAAATCTTTGGTAAAAATTTTCCTCACAAATTCAAATGGATCTTTTTCAAATAAGTCTTATACAATAGAGAAAACATATTTAGAAATAGATTTTTGGAAAAATTTAGACCTTTGAACTGCAAGTTTCATTATTGAAGGTACTGAGGATGCTACCTTTGTAATTAGTATATTTTGATTACTTCTTTGGGTATTCGTTGGTTGCAGGATTCCTAAAAGCATAGGAGGTTCATTTTTTGATTGTAAGGCTATTGAAATTGCTTTAAACAATTTTAGAGTAATAGCCATATCAGCCAATTCAAAGAGATTATCATTGGATTGTGTTTGGACATTGGAAGATTGAACATTAGAGATTTGGACATTTGATGACATTGGTCTAAAGGCCCTTGAAGAGGATTCTTCTTTGATTATCAAAGGGGCATTTAATGATTTACAAACATCTAACCAAAATTTAACATTAGTTAATCCCTTCTTAGAGACTAATGGAGCTTTTTCTTTATCTTTTTCCTTTTTGAGAGGTATCTACCTACAAAAATTTACAGGTAAGGAAATCAAGAAAGGAATTTGATGATCCATTAATATAATCTATTTCAAAATCAAATGCAGATAGAATTGATTGCCATCGGGAAAAAATTTGTTTAGATGCAATGTTCTAAACATCTTTTATTAAAACATTTTTAGCAGCTTTACAATCAATATGTAAAAGAAATTTTTTATTTAACAAGTCTTCTTGAAATTTGGAAATTGTTAAAACAATTGCTAAAATCTCTTTCTTGATTGTAAAATAATTACGTTGACATTCATTCCAATATCTTGACACAAATTGAATTTCACATTCCTTATTATAAGGTAAATTTAGTGTAAGGGTTAAATTGGGTTTGTTAACATTTTTCATGTAATTAAGTTTTTTATTATCATTGGATAACTGGTCAATATTGCGAAGAATTTCTTCTTCTTCATTTGTTAAAACATTAATTTCATCATTTTCTTCAGATGATGTGGATTCAATGTCATTGACTTAAATTCCATCATCACAATCATTTTCTGATGAAGAAGGTTCATTATCACAAAATATTTGTAAAATATTATCCATTGTTTATTCATCAAGATTTAATTCATTAAGCTTATTATTGATGTTACAAAAGTTTATTGTATGACCAATTTTTTACATTTATAACACCTTAATTGTTTGTATGATTTTCTTTTTTCTTTTTTTTTTATCTTTTTTCTCTTTATCAGGGTTTTCAAATTTTTTAGAAAATTTTTTATTAAAATTTCTTCGAGGTTTCTTATGTGTACATTGAGAACATTTTGAATGTGAATAAAAAGATTTTTTATTCTTTTTCATTTTCTTATTAATAAAAGAGAGATCATATTGAGCATAGAAATCATCAAGACTTTAGTGTTTTAAACGCTGTTCATTTCTTAATTGTTTTTGCAACCTAATTGTAGTGCACAAATTGGTTCCAATTTTATTAATATAAGATGCTAATTCTTCACTAGACAAATTATCATAAGGAATTTCTCCATTATTTTCTTATTAGAGTTTCTTCCTAACTTGTTCTCCTATTAAATTAGGTAAACTAACTAAGAATTTTTCTTTCTAAAAAGGCTGATTGCAATCGTTTCTAAGGAAAACTCTTTGAAAGAAAATATCCTTATATTGTCTAAATTCTCCTAGAGATTTACACTTCATATTGGATAACAAATCTAAGGTTTTGTCCATAATATATGAAGGGTTCCTTATAAAATGTTGGCTAATTGAAATGGTTAATGTATTGACCATATCTTAAATTCATTCATCATTTTCATCTAAGATTCTTCTCCTATTTTCATCAATTTTACACGAAGTTAAAGTATTAATTCGTTGTTTCTTGATAAGATAAGTATCCTACCAACCTTTTAATTGTCTAGTAAAACCAGATGTTAAAAGAAGTGCTACTTGATAATCAATAACATTTAGAATAGTTTTATTTATGTTTGAAAACATTATCATTTGATTAAGGACATTAAGAATTTTTTGTTCTAAGTATCTATCAATATTTCATTCATATGTAAATCTTACAAAAAACTTATTTTGATAATTATCGGTTTTTTCTTTAATTAGTATATCAAGAGGTGTTACTCTTTAATAATACGATTTTTGTGGTTCTTTCCAATTAATTTTATTAATTTCATCACTTGATTCATTAATATTTAAATCTTTTAAAGAAATATTGAATATTGTATCATTAATTGATTCATTATTAGTTTCATCTAAAACATTAATTTTTTCTAAAGGTATATCATCTATGATAATACTCCTTTTAACAAGAGTTAGTGTGTCTAAATTTAAAACATTAATTGGTTTTGAAGATGAAGTTTCTTCTTTAATCACTTTATTTTTTATCATTCTTTTCCTATCATCTAAAGCTTTTAAAAATTTATTACTTGAATTTTTTGGCGTTTCAAAAGATTTAAATAAAGGTGTATTTTTGTTAGCCTTATTAAGTAGAGTTTTTTCATTGATTTTATTTATTTCGTTATTAATCTTATCTTCCATTTTGTTTAATTGTTTTCCTATAGTATGTAAACGTTGGTTAGTAAAATTGTTTTGACTTATTATTTTCTTAATTCCTAAGTCTTCTTCCTCTGTTGCATTTTTTAAAGGTACAAGTGTTATTTCAGTATTCTTATGCATTGTTTTAATATTACTGAGAGATGGATGATTAGATTCTATTATTTGTCCATCACTTAGTTTCCATTTAAAACATTCATTAATTACATTAATTTCTTTAAGTTTTCGGTAATATTCTTCAAACTATTTGAAGAAATATATCTGAGACCTAATTTTATTAATAAAATTATAATATTCATCTTTTATTTGTTGTTTAACATTATTAAAAGTTTCAAAATACCATTTTCTAATTTTCTCATTTTTAGGTGAATTAAACTCTTTGTTTAGAAGAATCCTATTAGATTCGAAAGGTTTTTCTAAAACATTAAGTTCTTGATCACCTACTTTTGAAAGTGAAGGTTCCTCATGTTCTAGTTCATTAGTTGGCTAATAAACTAGCCTAGTTATACCTGACCTATTATTAACTATTAAAGAAATAGATGGGTTATTCTGGACATTGGGTTATATGTTTGGTTATTCATTAGACTAAGTATGAAAGGGTATATAGATTATTGGTGGAGGATGAGAAAGGTCTACTAATCTTCTAGAAGATGACAACATTAATCTTATTTCTAGAGGTCTTCTAAGTTAATCAAAAGATCTCTTATTGAATTAGATGGTAACTTTTCCATCCGGGTGTTGGACAACATTTGATAGTTCTATATTGTAAACATGTTGTTTTAGAAGTGGATTCTCTACTTCCCAATGTTCAGGTAAGTTGACTTGAGGCCATTGAATCATTCTAGGGATAAAGATATTGGCTTTGGTTAATTGTGTTGAATAAGAAAAGTTTGACCTCTTTTATCAATCTTATAAGCTTTAGACTCAAAAGCAGTTTTCATTAATTTAAAATATATTATGTAAATTATAACCATTGGTATTACTCCTTCTATCATTCTATAATAATGGGTTTTAATTTGAAGAATTAAAGAACTCATTATGGTTTTGTCTTTTAGTACTAGGGTAATATTTGGATGATATTTAAATTGGATTGGTCCACTACTAAGGCTGGTTTCAATAGTAGCATGAATTAACTTTTCATAAACCCATTTCCTAGCATCTTTGAGAACTATGAAAACAAAAGTATCTAATCCTAATTTGGTAAGAAGTTTTGCTCTTATTTGGACTAAACCCATATGCATGTAATTCCATTCCCTAACATATCTTTTAATTGAGCCAGCATTTAAAAGTTTTATTATTGTTAAACCATTAGAAACCGGGATATCTTTTTCCTCTGTGGCTATCATATAATCATTTTTTCAAAAAATTTTCCATTTAGTAGTTTAATATATTTGATCATAAAATGTTTTTGGTATTTTCCAATCATTTATCGCTTTATCAAAATTTTTCATATATACTTCATCCCTATTATTTAGCATAGATTCTTCTGATTGCTCATTAGAAGCAAAGCTACAAGAAAACATAATTCTTCTAAGTAAATTCATATTTTCAAAAGAGACTAATTTATCTAATCTTATAGATCTATTTCACAAGACTATTTTTAATCCTATGTTGTGATTTCCAATTTTTGACCTTTTGCTACCCTCAACTCAAAACGGAATTTATGTTAGGCCTCAATAGGCTTATCACAACACAAGGAATTACCATAAAGGAATCATCCTAAGTGAATAGCAAATATAAAATATAGATTTTCACAAAGAAACTCGTCTCACAAAGAAAATATAAATTAACCTATCAAACTATATACCAGGAGTAACTATCCTAAATATAGAATGATAATGTTTTCAAATACAAATAAAACTGTTCCAAATGTTACTGATTATCAAGTAACACTTCTTTTAACATTTGGTTTTACTAGACAATTAAAAGGTTAGTAGGATACTTATCTTACTAAGAAACAACGAATTAATATTTTAACTTCGTGTAAAATTGATGAAAATGGGAGAAGAATCTTAGGTAAAAATGATGAATGAATCTAAGATATGGTTAATACATTAACCTTTTTAATTAGCCAACATTTTACAGGGGACCCTTCACATATTATGGATAAAATCTTAGATTTGTTGTCCAATATAAAGTGTAAATCTCTAGGAGAATTTAGACAATATAAGGATATTTTCTGTCAAAGAGTTTTCCTTAGAAACGATTGTAATCAGCCTTTCTAGAAAGAAAAGTTCTTAACTGGTTTACTTAATTTAATAGGAGAACAAGTTAGGAAAAAACTCTAAGAAGAAAATAATGGAGAAATTCCTTATGATAATTTGTCTTGTAGAGAATTAGCATCTTATGTTAATAAAATTAGAACCAATTTATGTACTACAATTAGGTTACAAATACAATTAAAAAATGAATAGCGTTTAAAACACCAAAGTATTAATGATTTCTATGCTCAATATGATCCCTCTTTTCTTAATAAGAAAATGAAAAAGATTAAAAAATCTTCTTATTCATATTCAAAATGTTCTTAATGTACACATAAAAAACCTCGAAGAAATTTTAATAAAAAATTTGAAAACCCTGATAAAGAGAAAAAAGATAAAAACAAAAAAAAAAAACAAAAAAGAAAAGTATACAAACAATTAAGGTGTTATAAATGTAAAAAAATTAGTTATATAACAGACTTTTGTAACATCAATAATAAGCTTAATGAATTAAATTTTAATGAACAAATAATGGATAATATTTTACAAATTTTTTGTGATAATGAACTTTCTTCATCAGAAAATGATTGTAATGAGGGAATTCAAGTCAATGACATTGAATTCATATCATCTTCATTATCTGAAGAAAATGATGAAATTAATGTTCTAATGAATGAAGAAGAAGAAGAAATTCTTTGCAATACTGATTAGTTATCCCATGATAATAAAAAACTTAATTACTTGAAAAATGTTAACAAACCCAATTAACCCTTACACCAAATTTACCTTATAATCTCAATGAAATCCTTGAAAGAGGTAAAAGAAAACAAAAAAAAAAAATCAATTACTATTAATGACTTGCACAATGAAATTAATGTTTGGAAAAAACAAATAAAGGATTTAAAATTAATGCAAATAAAACTTCAAAAGGATTTTCTTGAATTAAAGCAAAAAATGATAGTTTAGGAAAATAACCCTAAAATTATTAATGAAGAAACTTGAAATGATAATGTTTTACTAATTTTTTATAATTTTGATTATTTAATGCAACTTGTTGAAGTAACAATGAGGAAATGGATTATTAATATTACTATCAGAATTAATAATGAATTTGTTTTAGAAACAATCGCATTATTTGATACTGGTGCAGATTTAAATTATATTAGAGAATAGTTGATTCTTACTAAATATTTTGAAACAACGACCCAATCTCTAAGTTTTGCATTTTGTAGCAAATTACGAATTAATTACAAGTTGTCCAATGCTAAAATATTAAAAGATAATGCTTCTTATAAAACTTTTTTTATACTGGTAAAAAATTTGAACAAAAATGTTATTTTAGGTACTCCCTTTATCAATTTAATCCAACCATTTTCTGCAAATAAAAATTTAATTGAAACACAATATTTTAAAAAGAAAATTGTATTCAATTTTATCACTAAATCACAAACAAAATATTTAAATGAACTAACACACAATCTAATTTCTGAATTGAATTGTTTAATTCAATGTAAAGAAAATTATTTAATGTATCTAAAAAATGACCTTGAGTTTAAAAGAATTGAAACTCAACTCAATAACGAAAATTTAAAAAGGAACATTTCTAACTAGAAATTAGAAATAAAAAATTCAATTTGTTCAGTACTTCCGAATGTATTTTGGAATCATAAGTCACACATTGTAGATTTACCTTACAAAAATGATTTCAATGAGAAAAATATTCCAACTAAAGCAAGACCTTCTCAAATGAACAATGAAGTTTTAAATCATTGCAAAAATGAAATAAATGATTTACTTAATAGAAAACTAATTAGAAAAAGCAAATCTCCTAGAGTTGTTTTACTTTTTATGTTAACAAAAATGCAGAAATAGAAAAAAGGTGTCTCTAATTTAGTAATCAATTATAAACATCTTAATAATGCTCTAAAATGGATTAAGTATCCAATACCTAATAAAAAAGATTTAATGAATAGATTGCATAATGCTAAAATATTTTCAAAATTTGACATGAAATCCGAACTTTAGCAAATTCAAATTAAGGATAGTGACAGTTATAAAACTGCCTTTACAGTTCCTTTTGGCCAATATGAATGGAATGTAATACCACTCAGATTAAAAAATGCTCTCTCTGAATTTCAGAGGATAATGAATGAAATTTTTAATGATTTTGTAAATTTTATAATTGTTCATATAGATGATGTTTTGATTTTTTTCATCCAATATAGATCAATATTTTAAACATGTTAGGATCTTTATTAATATAGTTAGGAAAAATGGCTTAATAGTTTCACCATCTAATATTAGTCTTTTCTAGATTAAGATTAGGTTTTTAGGATTTAATATTCATAATGGCACAATAGTCCCCATTCAAAGATCAATTGAATTTGCAAACAAATTTCCTAATGAAAGTAAGGATAAAAATCAACTTCAAAATTTTTTAGGAAGTTTAAATTATGTTACTGACTTCTTTCCAAATCTCAATATTATTTGTAAATCATCATATTAAAGATTAAAAAAGAATCCACTTAAATGGTCAAATAAACATACAAATGCTATTCAATTAATTAAGCAAAAAATTAACGAAATCCCATGTTTACACACTGCTGACCCCTCTCTACCAAAGATAGTAGAGACTGATGCTTCTAATTTGGGATTTGGAGGAACTTTAAGATAAAAGCAAAATAATAAGGAATGTATAGTTCAATTTGTGTCAAATATTGAAAAAAATGTTAACGTAATTATTCCACAACCAAGAAAGAAATTTTAGCAATTCTTTTAACAATTTCCAAATTTTAAGGAGACTTGTTAAATAAAAAATTCCTTTTACCTATTGATTATAAAGCTACTAAAAATGTTTTAATAAAAGATGTTTAGAACATTACACCTAAACAAATTTTTGCCTAATGGCAATCAATTCTTTTTGCATTTGATTTTGAAATAGAGCATATTAATGGATCATCAAGTTCCCTTTCTCATTTCTTTGCCTATGAATTTTTGTAGGAAGATACCTTTTAAAAAGGAAAAGGATAAAAGAAAAGCTCTGTTAGTCTCTAAGAAGGGATTAACTAATGTTAAATCTTGGTTAGATGTCTGTAAATGATCAAATGCCCCATTAATAATCAAAGAAGAATCATTTTCAAGGACCTCTAAACCAATGTTATCAAATGTCCAAACCTCTAATGTTCAGTCTTCCAATGTCCAAACACAATCCAATGATAATCTCTCTAAATTAGCTGATATGACTATTACTCCAAAATTACTTAAAGCAATGTCAATAGCCTTATTATCAAAAAATAAACCTCCTATGCTTCCAGGAATCCCTTAACCAACGGATACCCACAACCAACAAATATCCAAAGAAGTAATTAAAATATACAGATTACAGAGATAGCATCTTCAATACCTTCAATAATGAAACTTGCAGTTCAAAGGTCTAAATTTTTCTAAAAATCTATTTCCAAATATATTTTCTCTGTTAAACAAGACTTATTTGAAAAAGATCCTTTGAATTTCTAAGGAAAATTTTTACCAAAGATCTTTCCTATATACCATTTGATGTTTACAAACCAATCCAGTTTTATGAAAGAATTTTAACTGAAACTGGATCAATATCTTTCAAACATTTTAACTTATACTAAATAGCACCTAAGAGTAACTATCCTAAATAAATATTTGATGAGCAACTAAGATAGATTAGAAAACAAATACCCAAACAGATACCTATATATTAATTTCTTGTAAAATATATATCTTACAAATAAAAAGATTCTCCGAGCAAACTATATGCCTAGACAATATAAAATAAAAATTCTAAAGCATTTTCTAAATAAGGATAAAAATCAATTAAATCGTTGCCATTATTATCTTTAGTTTTTTTAGACATTTAACATTATATTTGTCGATCTTAGTACATGGCGTTATCTTTCTGAGTCAATGGAAGGCCTGCGAAATCCTCACCTTTTCTTCTAGTCAATCCTAATTTTCAGTCAATATACTAAAGATCTTTTGATATTATTAATATATTAGTCCTATAAATTGGCATATATTAGTTCTAGGTATGTAAAGTTGTTTGCGTTTTCCAGCCAATATACCTTAGAACTATAACCACCGCAACACAATATTACTATCGGTACCAAATGAGGTTTAATACCAATTACTACTATATAACAAAGTGTAATACCATTAAAAAAATTCTATAACATTATCTAAATAATCATAATTGTTAATATAAACAATAAATTATGACATAAAACTAGAGCTGAGATAGAAATAAAAACCACCATAGGTGGTAGTGCCAAGGCTAGTGGGGCTTTATGCAAGAATATTAAAGTGCATGAATATTAAACATATAAAATAAACTTCAATATAAAACCATTATAGACAGTAATACTTACTGATTATGGGGTCTTATAACAATTAAATTAATAGATCTTATGAAGTTATACCCAATTTAATTGGAGATTCCCCACATAAGATATAATATGAGAAAAAGAGATAATAAAACAGACATTTTATTTGATTAAAAAGATTGAACAAAATACTATCTTACTCCTGATATGAAGTAGTAAATTTTATATGTATAGAATGATTAACTATTCTGCAACTTACGGTTATAAATTACTTTCTATAATAAATTATAGCTATATTACTCATGAATATATATATATATATATATAATATTTGAAGTTTCTTCAAATATAGAAAGTAATTTATATGAAGTCAGACAAATGAGTAATATAACTATAGAATAGCTATATTATATATATTATATATATAGCTAAATCCAATTGCTCAATAAAACCACCATAAATAATCACTTTGTATTCATTTGATAAAAAATATTCTACCAAGCCTGTTTATAATCAAAGTAATTATAACTAGCTCGATAACTTAGTTAAGCTGAGAGTTTGATTTGGGTTATCGGATGGGTTCGCCACTCTTTAAGGTTAAAGACCTTATGGATTCTAATTGTAGAATAACTAATCATTCTATCCTTTTCAAATTGTTTGAAAGATATTGATCTAGTTTCAGTTAAAATTCTTTCATAAAACTCGATTGGTTTGTAAACATTAAATGGTATATAGGAAAAATCTTTGGTAAAAATTTCCCTTGCAAATTCAAAGGGATCTTTTTCAAATAAGTCTTGTTTAATAGAGAAAACATATTTAGAAATATATTTTTGGAAAAATTTAGACCTTTGAACTACAGGTTTCATTATTGAAGGTACTGAGGATGCTATCTCTGTAATCTGTATATTTTGATTACTTCTTTAGGTATCCGTTGGTTGAGGGATTCTTGGAAGTATAGGAGGTTCGTTTTTTGATAATAAGGCTATTGAAATTGCTTGAAGCAATTTTGGAGTAATAGCCATATCAGCCAATTCAAAGAGATTATCATTGGATTGTGTTTGGACATTGGAAGACTAAACATTAGAGGTTTGGACATTTGATGAAATTGGTTTAAAGGTCCTTGAAAAGGATTCTTCTTTGATTATTAATGGGGCATTTGATGATTTACAAACATCTAACCAAGATTTGACATTAGTTAATCCCTTCTTAAAGACTAACGGAGCTTTTCCATTATCTTTTTCCTTTTTAGGAGGTATCTCCCTGCAAAAATTCACAGGTAAAGAAACGAGGAAGGGAATTTGATGATCCATTGATATGCTCTATTTTAAAATCAAATGCAAAAAGAATTGATTGCCATTAGGCAAAAATTTATTTAGATGCAATGTTTTGAACATCTTTTATTAAAATATTTTTAGGAACTTTACAATCAATACGTAAGAGAAAATTTTGATTTAACAAGTCTCCTTGAAATTTTGAAATTGTTAAAACAATTGCTAAAATCTCTTTCTTGATTGTGGAATAATTACGTTGACATTCATTCTAATATTTTAACACAAATTGAACTTCACATTCCTTATTATTTTGTTTTTGTTTTAGAATTCCTTCGAATCCTAAATTAAAAGCATCAATCTTTACTATCTTTGGTAGAGAAGGATCAGTAATGTGTAAACATGAGATTTCATAAATTTTTTTCTTAATTAATTGAACAGCATTTGTATGTACATTTGACCATTGAGGTGGATTCTTTTTTGGTCTTTGATATAATGGTTTATAAGTAATATTAAGATTTGAAAAGAGGTCAGCAACATAATTTAAACTTTTTAAAAATATTTGGAGTTGATTTTTATCTTTAATTTCATTAGGAAATTTATTCGTAAATTCAATTAATCTTTGAATAGGGACTATTGTGCCATTATGAATATTAAATCCTAAAAATCTAATCTTAATCTAGAAAAGACTAATTTTAGATGGTGAAACTACTAAGCTATTTTTCCTAGCTGTCACGCCCCGACGCGATAGAGTCGTAACAGCCCCGCTGTGTAAATCATCCTAAGATAGAAGTTGGGCTTATAACCACTATCTTAGACCTAATTTACACAAAGCGTCCACGACTGACCCGCTTTAAAGTAAACAGCTTGTAATTTAAATAAACCATTTACTTAAGAAAGTGAGAAAATATATATATACACTATAATTCAGTTATTTCAAGTAAAGTTTACAATATTTCTCCATAATATATTTCTTAATTATTACATTATTCACTAATGAAAAATTTTAAAGTAAAAGCTTAAATCTTAAAAATATATGTTTATTTTTCAAATGTTTTTCCTCACTCTCCAGGATTCAGCAGTTGCTAGCTTCAAAGTAGTTGTCTGCCGCTTCTTAGCCAGCACCTGCATGACGGCTATAGGGATGTGAGCAACCACAGCTCAGTAAGTTAGGATAGAGGACTTAAAACTATACCAAAAACACAATAAGGTTTTCAATCACTTATTAGGTGCAATGCATGTGCAAGCAAATGTCATCGCACGACGTTATCCGGCCCGTCGTGAGATTAGAGAAATTGTGCCCGCTCTAATCCAGGTTAAGGAGTTGCCATTAATGCAACAGCTCACGACCAAACCCAAGCTTGCGCAATAGAGACCTCGCTCCTCCCGCGACTACCTTCGAACCACTGACTTCACCCTCACCACGACCTCCTCTCCTGTCACTTAGTTCGGCTAAGGATGAAAAAGGGACCATTTTGTAATCCTGCGCTATCCCTTTCGAAAGGGTCGGTATTTAGTCGAAGAGTCCTAAGTTCTCCTAACGGGTTGCCATACATGTTCGATTATAATTACTGATCATATATTTGATTAAGTCCAGTTTAGGGTGATCAATTATTTCATACAAATCATACAATATATGCCAAAACAACAAACAGAATCATAGCATCACCCATAATCAAGCACATGCACACATTCAACTATCTAACAAGCACAACCAAGCATAATCTTAAGCCTCCAAAATATAGCATCATATAAATCCCAACTTACCTCGACTCCTCGCTCACTCGCTCGAGGTCCGATTTGCTCAGGCCATCGCCGATCATCCCTATAACACAAACGTGGTTTCAGCTTTTCATATAACTATTATAGGTTCATTTTATCCTATAACGCTTATTGTTAGGTTTTTTTTAGGGTTTAATATGCCTAATTATCTAGGTCTTAAGTCTTTTATAATTATTCTAGGTTTGGGGTTAGGTTCGGGTTCGATTTCTGCATCGATTTCTAAATTAGGTTCTAATTTGATTTCTAAATAATGTTTTATATTCCAACCCTAGAAATTTGTTTTAACTCATAATGTGAAATTAATCACATTACTTCTCAATCTCCTAAATACCATCATTATCCTTAGTCAATATTTATTTTACCTGGTACACTTAAATCCATATTAGTGTACTGAATTCATTCATAATGTGAGAAATTTTTACATTTTTCATATAATTACATAAATTCAAGTTTCCTATCAGATTTATTGTACATTTTTATTATTATCAAAATATCAATTTTTATTATAATATTTCCTATTTATTATATTTCCAATAATTACCTATTATGTATTATTACCTTTTATGTATATAATACACTTCTAATATTTCTATCACTCTAATTATCATCTCTAAACATCAATTATCATTTCAAAATGTCTAAATTCATCCTAAATTAGATTTTACTCCTAATTACCCTAATTTACAAAATTAACTTAAAATGTACTATTTTTCCATATTACTTATTTACTACATAATTAACCTAATAATTACATCTGACACCCTAATTGCTACAAGTATCATACTCCATCAGATTTCAACATCCTAAAACATGTACTTATTCACTAAATCAGTAATTAACCATCTAATTACTTTATTAGCCCTAAATTACCCATTTTATGCCTCATTTTAAGGCTTAAAAATTATCTAAAAATTTCAAAGTTAATTTTTAAAAACAGGCTTCATAGCACTATTCTATATCATCTAAGTAATCTACACAAAAATTTTGGGCTCGAAACTACACTCCTAAGGTCATTTATTTCTAAACTGAAACATGCTTGGTTTTGCATGATTTCTTAAGCATCCTATGTTACGAAACATATTTGCATCAAAATAATATTTTTCCTAAAAACTACATACAAAAATATTCTAGAATAAAAAAATTCATAACTTTCTAATAATATTTACTATTTTTACAAAATTACACAAGAATCGAGCTGGAAATCGGACTCACCAATCTGGGTGGCTCCGGCCACCGCCGGCTGCCGTGGCCTTGTCAGCTGGCTTGGGCGCTACCACTACCGTGTGATGGTGGTGGCCGTCCACTCCCAGCTGCTCGTTTGGTGTGGGTTCCCTTTAAAAGCCCTAATTACACAGTTTTTCCTAATTTTTTTCTAACTCGAATTTTTCTCTCAATTTTTGCCTCTCCCTAATTTTCTCTAATTTCTAACTGTCCAAATGAGCTTTTCAATTTTTCTTGCTATTTATAGAGCTTTAGTGTAATTATTGTGCATTAAATTGGACAAGACAATTGCCTTATCCCTTAATTTTTTGCTTTTGTGTTATCTTAATTTAATTGGCCGAATTTTTCCTTATTTTTCCCAGCTACCACAACCCAATTCTAGATCCTTCCTTATTTTTCCTAATTTTTCCTTAATTAATTATGAATTTTATTTAAGTATTTAGTATTATTTTAGCACATTTCGCGTATTTTAAGTAATTACGTGTATTTATACTTACATGTAAATTCATATATAGTATAAATAAATATTCTTAGATATTATTTAGGTCATTCTATTATTTTTAGTATACATATAATTTATCTCTAGTAATTCATTAATTATCGGAATGCATTTTACGTATTTTCGATAAGTAATGAGTTATATATTTAAAATTTGGAATTTTTATAGTCTTTTATTTTATTGCTTATTTTCTTAAATTCAAACTTATGGGGTCATTTTTACTAATATTTCTAGTTTTACTTTATAATTTAGATTCGATCGAGTCTTTTAACCGATCGAAACCTTGAATGGTTAGTTTTGAGACTAACACTAACTATATTAATAAAGATCCTAACATGTTTAAATTGCTGATCTATATTGGATGAAAAAGATCAAAACATCATCTATATTGACAATTATAAAATTTACAAAATCATTAAAAATTTCATTCATTATCCTCTAAAATTCAGAGGGAGCATTTTTTATTCCGAACAACATTACATTCCATTCCTATTGACCAAAAGGAACTATGAAAAAAGTTTTGTAGCTATCACTATCTTTAATTTGAATTCGCTAAAATCCAGATTTCATGTCAAATTTTGAAAATATTTTGGCATTATGCAATCTATTCATTAAATCTTTTTTATTAGGTATTGGATACCTAATCCATCTTAGAGCATTATTAAGAGGTTTATAATTGATTAATAACCTAAGAATATCTCTTTTTATTTCTGCATTTTTATTGATATAAAAAGCAGAACAACTCTATGGAGATTTACTCTTTCAAATTAGTTTTTTATTAAGTAAATCATTTATTTCATTTCTACAATAATTTAAGACTTTATTATTCATTTTAGAAGGTCTTACTTTAGTTGGAATATTTATCTCATTAAAATCATTTTTGTTTGATAAATCCACAATGTGTAACTTACAATTCCAAAATGCATTCGGAAGTGTTAAACAAATTGAATTTTTTATTTCCAATTCCAAGTTAGAAATTTTCCTTTTTAAATTTTCATTATTGAGTTGAGTTTCTATTCTTTTGAATTCAAGATCATTTTTTAGATATGTTATATGATTTTCTTTGCATTAGATTAAACAATTCAGTTCAGAAATTGAATTGTAGGTTAGTTCATTTAAATATTTGGTTTGTGGTTCTGTGATAAAATTGAATTCAATTTTCTTTTTGAAATATTGTGTTTCAATTCCATTTTTATGAAATGGTTGAATTAAATTGATGAAGGGAGTACCTAAAATAACATTTTTGTTCAAATTTTTTACGAGTATAAAAGAAGTTTTATATGAAGCATTATCTTTTAATATTTCAACATTGGACAATTTATAATTAATTCATAATTTGTTATCAAATGCAGAACTTAAAGATTGGGTCGTTTTTTCAAAATATTTAGTAGAAATCAACCCTTCCCTAATTCTATTTAAATCAGTACCAGTATCAAATAATGCAATTGTCTTTAAAACAAATTCATTATTAATTATGATTGTACTATTAATAATCCATTTTCTTGTTATTACTTCAACAAGTTGCATTAAATTTATATATTCTGAGTTTGACCCTTTGTATTCCATTAAAGTAAATTATATATATTTATATACATATATATGCATATAAAGTGCTATATATAATTACTAATTATAAAATTTTATATAATTAATTATAACTGTAATATACATATAATTTTACAACTATATGTATACTTAATTTGATTGATATTAATTGCATTAATTATAAATAGCTAAGAGAAATGGCTTAGTAGTTTTACCATCCAAGATTACAGTTTTCCAGACTAAAATTAGGCTTTTAGGATTTAATATTCATAATGGCACAATAGTCCCGATCCAAAGATTAATTGAATTTACAAACAAATTTCCTAATGAAATTAAGGATATAAATCAACTCTAAAGATTTCTAGTAAGTTTAAATTATGTTGTTGACTTCTTTCCAAATCTTAATATTATTTGTAAACCATTATATCAAAGACTAAAAAAGAATCTACCTCAATGGTCAAATGAACATATAAATGCTGTTCAATTAATTAAGCAAAAAACTTATGAAATCCCATGTTTACACATTATTGATCCTTCTCTACCAAAGATAGTAAAGACTGATGCTCTTGACTTACGATTCGAAGGAATTCTAAAACAAAAACAAAATAATAAGGAATGTGTAGTTCAATTTGTGTCAAAATATTGGAATGAAAGTCAACGTAATTATTTTACAATCAAGAAAGAGATTTTAGCAATTGTTTTAATAATTTCCAAATTTCAACGAGACATGTTAAATAAAAAATTTTTTTTACGTATTGATTGTAAAGCTGCTAAAAATATTTTAATAAAAGATGTTCAAAACATTACATCTAAACAAAATTTTGCCCAATGGTAATTAATTCTTTCTACATTTGATTTTGAAATAAAGCATATTAATGGATCATCAAATTTCCTTCCTTATTTCCTTACCTATGAATTTTTGCAAGGAAATGCCTCCCAAAAAGGAAAATGATAAAGGAAAATCTTCGTTAGTCTTTAAGAAGGGATTAACTAATGTTAAATCTTGGTTAGATGTCTATAAATCATCCAATGCCTTCTTAATAATCAAAGAGGAATCCTCTTCAAAGACCTCTAAACCAATGTCATCAAATATCCAAACCTCTAATGTTTAGTCTTCTAATGTCCAAACACAATCCAATGATTATCTCTCTGAATTGGCTGATATGGCTATTACTCCAAAATTGCTTAAAGCAATTTTAATAGCCTTGCAATAAAAAAAATGAACCTCCTATGCTTCTAGGAATCCCTCAACCAACGGATACCTAAAGTAATCAGAATATACAGATTATAGAGGTAGCATCCTTAGTACCTTCAATAATGAAACCTGCAGCTCAAAGGTCTAAATTTTTCCAAAAATCTATTTCTAGATATGTTTTCTCTGTTGAACAAAACTTATTTGAAAAAATCCCTTTGAATTTGCAAGGAAAATTTTTACTAAAGATTTTTCTTATATACCATTTGATGTTTACAAACCAATCTAGTTTTATGAAAGAATTTTAACTAAAACTAAATCAATATCTTTCAAACATTTTGAAAAGGATGGAATAATTAACTATTCTACAGCCGAGATCTGTAAGGTCTTCAACCTTAAGGAGTAGCGAACCCATCCAATAACCCTAATCAAACTCAATATAGAACCTTTCTCTGCCCAACCAAGTTATCAAGCCAATTATAATTACTTTGATTATAAACAGGCTTGGTGGAATTTTTTTATCAAATGAATGCAAAAAGATCATACACATGACTCATATTTTTCGATAATTGTTCATCAAAAGTCATTCCCTATTGATTTTGCACACTAGTAAGAACAATTTGGAGTAATCTTTGAAATTGTTCATGAAAAAACTAGAAATGGTTTTAATGTTTTTATGAAAAATCATAATCCAACACCGCATGAAAAATATTTCCAAAAGGAAATGTTTTGTTTTATGCATATTAGTGTGTCCTGGGTTATGACTTGGTGGTTCGATTACAAACTTGATAAGACCACAAACACCACAAATTTGGTCAAAATATATAAAGTCAAATGATGGGATAGCTACAAAATGTGGAATAAACTTGAAGAAGATTCAATTCTAAATTAGATCAAGAACAATGATTCTTCGATTATTCCAACCAAAGTTTCAAATCCATTATTCCATAATAGAAGTTTTTTAATGTCTTCTTTAGCTAGTGCTGGTTCCCTATATCAAATGAAGCAAATTCTAGAAAAAGCATTAGCTAACATCAATGAATCTATTCAAGGATCAAGTTTAGACTCAATCTTCGGATCAGAATGTCATCACAGTGGAAATACAAATGAAGATGACTACTTTGGAATAGATCTAAGGGATCCTTGAACAATGTATGTATTTTGTTTTCCTCAATGTAATTTTACACTGTAAAATACAGTAGAAATACAGTATATATACACATGTATCATAGTGCACAATGTTGTCACCAATGACAACAGAAATCATCATTTGACATAATACTGTTTGCTATAATAAAATGTTTGCTACTTTCCACTGTTTCTACAATACTTTGTCAACCACAATGAAACTGTTCATCACAATAACCAGTCAGTTCCCTCAGTTATAAAATGATGCCCTCTCTTATTCAGAAACAAGGTCGAAAATATACACACATCTTCCTCTCATCCTCTCTTCTCTTCTCAAACTCTTCTTACCTCTTCTCTCACTATTAGATCTTTCTCTCTTCTAATCTCCTACTTCTTTCTTCTCTTCCTCTTCTCACATACATACTTACTTTCTCTTCTACTTTCTTCTACATCCAATCTTACTACTTCCAATCAATTTTCTTTCAATAACCAAATACTTTCCTTTTTGAAATGTTTATACATTTTTATCCTGAAGTATAATACCAGTACCTTTTAATGTTTTAATTTTCTTTTAATGATCTGAATGTAATGCTCTTGTATTTTGTACAATTTTTTTAATCAAATAAATTTTTTGTTTTATTATCTCTTTTTTTTATATTATATCTTGTATGGGAAATTTGTAATTAAATTGGGTGTAACTCCATAAGATTTGTTAATTTAATTGTTACAAGACCTAATAATCGGTTGGTATTATTGCTTATGGTGGTTTTATATTGAAATTTATTTTATATATTTAATGTTCATGTACTTTAATATTCTTGCATAAAGCCTCACTAGCCTTAGCATTGCCGCTTGTAGTGGTTTTTATTTTTATCCCAGCTCTTATTTTAGTCACAATTTATTGTTTATATTAATAATTATGATTATTTAAATAATGCTATAGAATTTCTTAAATGGTATTACACTTTGTTATATAGTAGTAATTAGTATTAAACCCCATTTGGTGCCGATAGTAATATTGGGCTATGGTGGTTACGGCTCTAAGGTATATTAGCTAGAAAACGCAAACAATGCCATATACTTAGAACTAATACATACCGATTTATAAGACTAATATATTAATAATATCAAAAGATCTTTAGTATATTAGCTGGAAACTGGAACTGATCAGAAGAAAAGGCAAAGATTTCGCAGGCCTCTCGTTGACCTGGAAAGACAGCGCTACGTACTAAGATCGACAAATATAATGTTAAATGTCTCAAAAAACTAAAAATAATAATGGTAATGATTTAATTAATTTTTATCCTTATTTAGAAGGTGCTTTATAATTTTTATTTTATACTGTCTAGGCATATAGTTTGCTTGGAGAATCTTTTTATTTATACGATATATATTTTAGAAGAAATTAATATATAGGTATTTGTTTTCTAATCTATCTTAGTTGCTTATCAAATATTTATTTAGGATAGTTACTCTTGGGTGCCATTTGATATTAGAGATAAGGAAAGAGTATATAGTTCGATAAGTTAATTTATATTTTCTTTATTAGACGATTTTATTTGTGAAAATCTATATCTTATATTTGCTATTCACTTAGGACGATTCCTTCGTGGTAAGTGATAAGCCTACTGAGGCCTAGCATAAATCCTGTTTTGAGTTGAGGGAAATCACGAGATAAGATTAAAAATAGTCTTGTGAAATAGGTCTATAATATTAGATAAATTAATCTCTTTTGAAAATATGAATTTACTAAAAAGAACTATGTCCTCTTTTAGCTTTGCTTCTAATGAGCAAATAGAAGAATCTATGCTAAATAATAGGGATGGAGTACATGTGAATGATTTTGATTAAGCAATAGATGATTGGAAAATACCAAAAACATCTTATGATCAAATCTATCAAACTACTAAATGAAAAACTTTTGGGAAAAATGATTATGCAATAGCTACAGAGGAAAAAGATATTTCAGTCTCTGATGGTTTAATAACAATAAAACTTTTAAATGATGACTCAATTAAAAGATATACTAAGGAATGAAATTACATGCATATAAGTCCAATCTAAGTAAGAGTAAAACCTCTTACTAAATTAGGATTAGATACTTCTGCTTTCATGGTTCTTAGAGATGCTAGGGAATTGGTTTATAAAAGGTCAATTCATGCTACTATTAAAACCAGCCTTAATAGCGAACCAATCTAATTTGAATATCATCCAAATATTACCTTAGGTCTAAGAGATAAAACCATAATGAGTTCTTTAATTTTGGAACCATAATAATCTATTATTATGGTTATGTAATAATAAGCAATTAAAACAGCTAGGATTTACTAAAGATATTAACATAAATAAATCTATAATTACATGAAAACTGTAATTATAGATTAGTTGATTGTGGAATAGCCATAATATATACTTAGACCATAATAAATAGCAACTAATGTTACATATTAAAACATTAAGAGGTACTGGTATTATACCTCAAAATAGAAATGTATAAAGGTTTCAGAAAGGAAAGTATTTGGTTATTGAAAGAAAATTGATTGGAAGTAGTAAGATCGGATGTAGAAGAAAGTAAAAGAAAAAGTAAGTATGTATGTGAGAAGAGGAAGAGAAGAAAGAAGTAAGAGATTAGAAGAGAGAAAGATCGAATAGTGAGAGAAGAGGTAAGAAGAGTTTGAGAAGAGAAGAGAGGATAAGAGGAAGATGTATGTGTGTTTTTCGACCTTGCTTCTGAATGAGAGAGGGCATCATTTTATAATTGAGGGAGCCAATCGGTTACTATGATAAACAATGTCATTATGGCCAACAAAGTAAGAAACATTTAAAGTAGTAAACAGTAACATGTCAAATGGTGGTTTCTGACGTCATTGGTGACAACATTATGTACTGTGATATATGTGTATATATACTATATTTCTACCATATTTTTCAGTGCAAAATTACATTGAGGAAAACAAAATACATACATTGTTCAAGGATCCCTTAGATCTATTCCAAAGCAATCATCTTCACTTGTATTTCCACTGTGATGAGATTTTGATCCGGTGGTTGAGTTTGAATTTGATCCTTGAATAGATTCATTGATGTTAGCTAACACTGTTTCCAAAATTTGCTTCATTTGATTTGGGGAACTAGTATTAGCTAAAGAAGACATTAAAAAGCTTCTATTATGGAATAGCAGATTTGAAACATTGATTGGAATAATTGAAGAATTATTGTTTTTTATTCAATTTAGAATTGAATCTTTTTCAAGTTTATTCCACATTTAGTAGCTATCCTACCATTTGACTTTATACATTCTGACCAAATTTGTGGTGTTTATGGTCTTATTAAGTTTGTAATCGAACCACCAAGCCATAACTCAAGACATACTAATATGTATAAAATAAAACATTTCCTTTTGGAAATATTTTTTATGCAATGTTAGGTTATAATTTTTCATAAAAACATTAAAACCATTTTTGCCTTTTTCATGAACAATTTCAAAGATTGCTCTAAATTGTTCCTACCAGTGTATAAACCAGTAGGGAATGGTTTTTGATGAACAATTATCGAAAAATATGAGTCATGTGTGTGATCTTTTTGCATTCATTTGATAAAAAACATTTCACTAAGCCTATTTATAATCAAAGTAATTATAACTGGCTCGATAACTTGATTAGGCTGAGAAAGGTTCTATATTGAGTTTGATTGGGGTTGTCAGATGGGTTTGCCACTCTTTAAGGTTGAAGACCTTATGGATCCTAGCTGTAGAATAGCTAATCATTCCATCCATTTTCAAAATAGCAACTAATATGATAAAATAACTAATCATTCCATCCTCTTTTGTTAAAAAGATTGTACAAAATCGTCTCACTAAGAAAATATAAATTAACTTATCAGACTATACACTCTTCTCTTGGCTTTGATATCAAATGGCACCTAAGAGTAACTATCCTAAATAAATATTGGAAGAGCAACTAAGATAGATTAGAAAACAAATACCTAAACAAATATTTATTATATTAATTTCTTTTAAAATATATATCGTACAAATAAAAAGATTCTCCTATCAAACTATATGCCTAGACAATATAAAATAAAAATTCCAAAGTATCTTCTAAATAAGGATAAAAATTATTTAAATCATTACCATTATTATCTTTAGTTTTTTGAGATATTTAACATTATATTTATCGATCTTAGTATATGGCGTTGTCTTTCTAGGTTAATGGAAGGATTGAGAAATCCTCACCTTTTCTTCTGGTCAGTCCTAATTTCCAGTCAATATACTAAAGATCTTTTGATATTATTAACATATTAGTCTTATAAATTGGTATGTATTAGTTCTAAGTACATGGCATTGTTTGCGTTTTCCAACCGATATACCTTAGAATTGTAACCACCACAGCCCAACATTACTATCGGTACCAAATGGGGTTCAATACAAATTACTACCATATAACATAGTGTAATACCATTTAAGAAATTCTACAGCATTATCTAAATAATCATAATCATTAATATAAACAATAAATTGTGATATGAAATAAGAGTTGAGATAAAAATAAAAACCACCATAGGTAGTAGTGACAAGACTAGTGGAGCTTTATGTAGGAATATTAAAGTGCATGAACATTAAACATATAAAATAAATTTCAATATAAAACTACCATAGGTAGTAATACCTGTTGATTATGGGGTCTTATAACAATTAAATTAACAGATCTTGTAATTTAATTAGAAATTCCTCATACAAGATATAATATAAGAAAAAGAGATAATAAAACGTAAATTTTATTTTATTAAAAAGATTGTACAAAATACAAGAGCATTACATTTAGATCATTAAAAGAAAAATTAAAATATTAAGAAGTATTAGTATTATACCTTAAGATAGAAACATATAAATGTTTCAGAAAGGAAAGTATTTGGTTATTGCAAAGAAAAATTTATTGCAAGTAGTAAGATCAGAAGTAGAAAAAAGTAGAAGAGAAAGTAAGTATGTGAGAAGAGGAAGAAAAGACAGAAGTAAGCAAGAAATTAGAATAGAACAAGAGAGAAGAAAATCAAAGAGTAAGAGAAGAGATGAGAAGAGTCTGGGTGGAGAAGAGAGGATGAGAGAAAGATGTGTGTGTTTTCGACCTTGCTTTTGAATGAGAGAGGGTATCATTTTATAATTGAGGGAGCCGATCGGTTACTATGATGAACAGTGTTATTGTGGTTGACAAAGTAGCAGACATTTTACTGTAGCAAAGAGTAATATGTTAGATGATGGTTTCTGATGTCATTGGTGACAACATTGTATATTGTGATACATGTGTATATATATTGTATTTCTACTGTATTTTACAGTACAAAATTAGATATCTAACTAATATCAATCCAATTAAAATAACCATTGGTATTCCATCCTTTTCCAATAATCTATAATTGGAGTAGTAAATTATATATATATATATATATACTCATGACTTGTAATTGATTGCTAGATGTATTCGTAGAAAAGGAAACTTATGTTAATGAGTAAGATTGGGAATGTACTACTAGCCAGGTAAGTGGATATTTGTATGTGCTTCAAGTAAACTTATGTCTACTCCTAACTTTGTGTGCTATTTGATGTTTTGGCTTGGCTAAGTATTAATTGTAAGTTAATGTGCTATTCGATAGCTTAGCTGAAATTCGCTACAAATCGATGTATCACTTGATGAGTTATGTTACCTGTTATAGTTGTTGTTGATCGAATAGTGACATGACATTAACCTTGGTTGTTATGCTGATGCTAATGAATGCATATATGACATTTGCTAAGATCTGTGTTATCTTGGAAAAGAATATAGGAAACAACTCTATCTCCGATGGTGTTCACTAAGTGAACTCGATATCGAGATCCTAGAGTTGACAAAACTACAAAGTAAAGGTTGAGTAATAAGTGATGACTAAGTCTGCTTAGATTTACTAGATTTTGTTTAGTGTATGATCTAATGCATTCATGGCATGACATGGTATGAGAAGGACCTATGGGTTAAGTTTTCTAAAAAAACTGAGATGTTGCTTAGTCGATTTTCATATGAAAAGCTGAGTTTATTAAATGAACTACTTGGTTGTAAAAGTTAGGTTGTTTAACATATAGAGAATGTATTATATCTGTTGGGCCAGCTATATGCTAGATTTTCTAGCCACTTTACGTGTTTATTGTTAGGCTGAAACGTTTACTAGGTTCTTAGGAATATTCTAGATGCTCAGTTTAAGTCGACTAAACCGGATGAGTTGCTAAGTAAGGCTAGGATATCAGTATCGATACATGTTATGTGTATGAGCATGACACACTCTTGTTGTATTTGTATTGCTTAGCTGAGAAACTATAAGATAATGTAATTGGACTAACTACTTGAATAATGTGCTTGTTTGGTTATACTTGTTATTGTATGTTTGTCCACTCTTACTCAGCTCATAGTAGCTAAGGGGATAAGTTTCTCTTATCCTCATGTTATAAATGAATAGATAGAAGAAGATATCAGAGTAATAAGGAGACTTCAAAACTTTAGCTAAAGATGAACTATTGAGAGAAGTTGTTAATTACAATATTTAGCTTCAGTACATAAAAAGAGCTATTCAGGAAAGCAATGGGTGTTACACTTTCACCAAAGGTTTAGTATAGTTGTGGTAGTTCAGAAATATGTATTTGTAAAAAGAGATACTATATTGTATAGAAGTTTGTAACTGTGATACTTTGAGTACAGCTCACTATTGTAGAAGCTTTTACTGATGTATGTCAAATTTAATTATTCTGAAAGTAGTTGTTTATAGAACAAAATAGCAAGTTGAATACAAGTTCTACCTTATCCTTAACTCAAGGATAGCAATGATAAAATGATAAACTGTCTTTAGGTACCAAGAGTTTGAGAAAAATTTTTAAGCAAACACCTAAAAAGCAAGGCATTACAATAACTCGTATCAATTCTACATTATCCAACAGATTATGGTGAGTTTACCAAGTTGATATAAAGTTAAGGAGTCCTTCAATCAACCTGTTCCAAGAACTATTCTTATTGTTGCAACTTAGTTCGATGAACTATAGTGAATTAAGCAAATTATTTGGTTTGTAGTAACTTTGGCTTATTAAACTTAAGCAATTTGTTTCCTAAGACTTGAACCCCTTTTCATAACTCCTTGCAAGATGTCCTGCTTCCACATCATCATATCGCTTAGTATTAGAGCCCACCCTTTACATCGAGAATCTTTCACTAAGATTTTGCTACTTGTAGAAGATCATAAGTCTATATGAAAGAAGAATACATAGATTTCAAGACAAATAAAAAAAAAAAATTGGGGGGGAATAATATGATTCAAGATCAATATACATCCTAAAGCTATGCATTAGTAGGAGGATTAAAGATGAAATGTGCAACAAATGAAACTTTTTGAAGTGGAAAGTGATGATTGTGGAATACAAAGAAGATCCATCTAAATAGCAAAGTATACTGGGGTTAGCATAACCATATTGGGATTATGTTGTTCAACTACCTTTGATATGTGTATGATTTAGAGATACACAGCCTAAGTACACGAGCATGTTGAAATGTTGATTTGCATGCTTCAACATGACTATTGCTGAAAGATACATAGCCAATCTACATGGCCATGTAATTAGCCTTACTATTTTGCAACTTTTATTTTAGTTTGAAAAGTTGTATTTATCCAAGCTTTTTTTTTTTTTTTGTTATTTCAATTTAGAAGTGTTATAAAACCTTTTTAGTTACTATCTTTGTGTTTTTAAGAGTCACCACACAATAGGAAATTTGTTAAATTGGTGACTATTTGTACTTGAAGTGTAGTAATTGTTGTATTATACTAAAAGTCATAATTGTGTATGATGGCATTATAAATGCCTTGTTTTTATACTGTAATGGAATTGAAAGATCAATAAAATAATTTTTTATGCTAAAAATTTGTATATAGAGAGAAAAAGAGAGAGAGAGTTCCTTTTGAGCAATTTTTTCCTATCTAGAATACTTATCTTATCACTATTTTATTGTTGTGACAATTAATAAATGCACTTCTTATCAATTCTGTATTGTCTAAGGAATTGTGGCAAATTCCCTAAATTGGTCTAGAGTTGAAGAGTCCTCTTAATCAACTTGTTCAAAAGATTGCGATTCTTATCAATTTGATTGAGTTTAACGAATTGTAGCGAATAAACCAAATTGTTTAGTTTGTGACACCTTTGGCTTATCAAACTCGAGCAATATGTTTTCTAAGGACTTAAATCCCTTTCATAACTCGTTGTAAGACGATCTTGCTTCCATGTTAGCATAACATTTACTCTTGCATGTAATTAACTATATAAATAAATTGTAATTATGTATATGCTTGGTGAATCCAATGTTAGCTAATTATTCTAAGTTAATACATCAAATTTTTAGGTTTTTAGAGTGTTCATGTCATATCTATAACAATCATTAAATATATATTATTCAAATGTTAATTATAATAATTTTCCTAGTAGATATATTGTTTCCTTCAAAATTATATATATTTTGAAACAAAATCTTTCTAATTTATGAATACTAGTGCACAAATTTTCAATTTAAAGTATATACATACTACATACTAATGAAAGCAACAATTTTACAAAAAAGAATTATCATAATTAAATGCATTAGTAATGTATGCTCATAGATTGTTTTAAATATGACATAATTGACATTATTTGTTTTAAATTATTATGCGACCAATATTTCTACATTTGTATATAAAATATTATGTCATTTGAAAGAGTTACAACTCTTTGGAGATACAAAAGTTTTTTCATTTCATATTAAGCTAGATAATGGTGTAACTACTACCATTTTATACTCAAAAGACATGTTTGTTAAATACATAGTCTAAGAAAAGAAAAAAGAACAACCAAAAGATATTGGTAGTGAAAGGGTACAAGCAAAGTAAATTAAAAATTACAAATAGGTATGTTAAAAAGATATTAATAATGAGAGGTGTAAATGACAAACAATATGTTTAGATTAGATGAAATGAGTGGAAATTGAAAGAAAATAAATTGAAATGGAATAATTGTAAATGAAAAGAAAGATGTAGAAGCTCTTTTTTTTTTTTTCCTTTCCTCTCCAATTGTAGAGGTAAATAAATAGAAATAAATGACCAATTACAAAATTAATTCTTATGACAATTTTCATCAGAATAAAATAGGAGAAATTTTATCAAATACTAACTTTATTTCTCTTCATTTTCATTTTGTAAATCCAACAAACAAACCAAATAGGTGCATTTCTCTCCATTTCCTTTATTTCTTATATTTCTAAATACAAAACAAAAATTATCTTTCTTTCATTAGTCTTTTTTTTTTGGCTTATTTTTCTCTTATTTCTCTTCTTTGTACAATTGCTAAATAGAGTGAAAAGATACACAATTATATATTTTAACAGATATTAGGAAAACTTATTCTTTTATTCCTCAAATATTTTCACTTTTTCTAATTATGTCTTCCAGCTTTTTTTTTTTTAACTTTACTCATTAAAGTTTCAAAAAGTTTGTAAAAAACTCATTTATTAGTGAACTATTAGTTTTGTTATTAACGAAGAACTCTTTTACAAACTTTGGAAAACTTTGAGGAATAAGATAAAAAAAAAATGATTTAAAAACTCAATTAAAAAAAGTAACAAAGTTTGAAAATTAAAAGTGTACTTTTTCCTTTTTTTCTTTTTCTTTTAGGATCTATATTATTATTTTGTTTTTTATTTAGCATTATATTTATATATATATTTATTCTTTCATGATGTGGTTTTTAACAACTCTTGTTAGGTGAAAAAATAAAGATCCAAGTTTTGTTCATTTTTAAGAACCTAGCTCTCGAAATGGAGGAAAAAAATGAAAACATAAAATTCTAAAATAAAAAGGTTGGGCAAAAAACTTTAGGACCTTTTAATATACTTTTTCCATTTCGGTTGATAAATACTTCAAACACAATGATTTGAGTTGGCTTTCTCAATAAAATCAAATTGCATTTGGTTTTATTATTATTTAGATTTACATACAATAATAGTTCTTTTTTGCCAACTAAATTACATATTACAACAATTTAAGGAAAGAGAAATTTGAATTTAGTTTATCCCTTTAGGAAACTAATGTTAATTAATTAATTATATAACTTATTTGATACTTATTCTAATTATTAAATTAAATAAACAATAGTAAATATAGTTAGTTATCACATTTAATTGAATGATACCATATAAAATTAGTTTGTATATTATTATACATTTGTAAATTAAAAAAATAAATAACAATTATAATTGTAATAAGATAAATAATTATTTTACTGACATTTCATCTAAGAACACAAATAACTGTTTTAATTCATTAAGTTGTATTCTACATTTTTTTCTTAGAAAAATTAACAAAGAATAAAAAAGAAGAAAAGAGAAAGTTATACTTTTAGCACTTAAATTTTATCATTTTTTTTAATTGAGTCATTAAACTTTTTTGTTTCTTATTTCATTCTTCAAAGTTTTTAAAACTTTGTAAAAGAGTCGTCCTCAACAAAAAATAATAATATAACAATTCACTAATAGAGTACTCATTTACAAACTTTTAAAATTTTAAAGATTAAAATTAAAAAAAAATTAACTAACTTAATCGAAAAAAGTGGAAAATTTTCGGCATCTAAACTATGATGCAAGATTTGACATAGTTGCTAAGTCCACGCTGTAAAAGGAGTAAAAACAAATTTAAAAAAAAAAAAAAAAGGAACAGGTAAACGTGAAATCACAAAAGAAATATCAGGTAAAGGAAAGAAAGGAAGGGATAAAAAATAAATAAATAAAATAATATAACAAGAAAACCTATATACCCGCCTCCGGCACCTACTAGACGCTCCACCACGCTACGCCTCCAACGAGCACCACCACCACCAAACCAGGTTTCCTCTCTCTCTCTCTCTTGAAGTTTGTTCAAAACACAGTGTTAGTAATTTTATTGTGTAGTTCAAAATTTTTTAGTCTCTGTGCGGCGGGTGATTTCATAAAGAGAGCACTTTGTATATCATAGTGGTTTGTTTTACAATAATTCATCTTGTAATGGCTTGAGTACTGCAACGATATTTGTAACACTTACCTAATTGCTTGTATCACCCAGATTTATTGTACTGTACAAATGTGAGTTTGGTCTTGTGCTTTTGGGGAAGAGGAAGCAACAATCAACAATGGCTTGTGCTGCTGCTCCTGGGATTGGAATCCATGGAATGAAGACGAGACGGACTACGTTTTCAGTCGGAATAGGAAGAGCAACTTTTCCCAACCCAACTCGTCAATGTAGTTTCCGTTTCCGAGTGCATTGTTCCAGCAAACACGATATACCTATCATGGTATACTGCTATTGCTGTTGCTGTTGCTGTTACTGTTACTGTTACTACTATGAATGTACCTCCACCCACTTGCTAATACTTTGTAATACTTAATGTGATAGGTGAATAGCTGCACTGGGAAAATGGGAAAGGCTGTGGTGCAAGCTGCCAAATCTGCTGGGCTTCAAGTCCTACCGGTGTCATTTGGATGCAAGGAGGATGCTGGGAAGGCGATTGATGTGTCGGGTTCACACATTGAGGTTCATGGTCCTTCTCAAAGGGACAGTGTTCTCTCTTCTTTATTCCGTCGGTACCCCAACATGATTGTGGTTGACTACACCATCCCTGATGCTGTTAACGCCAATGCTCAACTCTATTCAACGGTTGGGGTCCCCTTTGTCATGGGTACCACTGGAGGAGATAGAGACCTTTTGTATAAGACTGTTGAAAATGCCAATACTTATGCAGTCATCTCCCCTCAAATGGGAAAACAGGTGGTCGCGTTTCTTGCTGCTATGGAAATTATGGCAGAGCAATTTCCGGGCGCTTTTTCTGGTTACACCATGCAGGTATTTGAGTTTCTTACCTTTATATGTGTCTTTACTGTGAATGGGACAATTGCTAGGATTCCATGGCTCAATTACATGAAACAAGGCAGCATAGTGAAACTTATTTGGCATGTTTTCATGGACCATAGGGATAGAGAATGGTCAAGTTGGGCAAACACTTAATTACTGAAGGGTAATAATTTCTTGTTTGTTGAGATGCTTGGTGATTTATCATGGGTTTGGAGGAAAATACTCCCAACTTAGATCAAAAGCCAGGCAACTTTATGGATTGCTAGGTATATTTGGTATGTTAATGGCCACTTTAGTTGTTGACTAGTTATGGTTATGGAGCAAAACTTTACATACAGCTCTTGTATTCCAAAGGAGGTGACATTGTTTGCCATTGTTAGTGATGTGCACTTGGAAGGGCCTGATGATGACAAGTGGGAAAGTGTGAAAAATGGGGCGAATTCTTCAAACAAGCCAAGAACCAACCAACAAGCAGTCTAGTGGTTGACTTGTAATGATTGTGGGACATCATTATTACAGCTAGGTTATGCTAAAGGAGGCAATATAGTTTGCCATTATTAGTGATATGAGACCATGTCTTTTCCATTAAATCTGCAATTGTTGCAGCAAGCCTGGGTTCCAAAGTGCTGTGGCAGAATGGGTTTGGTTTGCAGGGTATGTTCCTGGACATCCTTTATTTTATGGCTTGCTACATGGCAGAGACTCTGTGTGCTTGGTAAGACCAGAACTGGAGAATGCTGGTAATAATACTTGGTTTTTATGTGGCTCCATGACTAAAACACACAAGCATTTGTTCTTTGAATGCTCCTTCAGTGGAAGCAAATTGTGACTCATTTTAAGTGTCCCTGCTCCAGTGCATAATTTTGGCAACTGAGGAGTGATAGAATGGTGGCTGAGCATAGCCTTGGCAAGATGTTACATGTAGGAGGATGAGTTAATGGATTTGATGATCTCCACCCAATGACTTAGAGAATAAGCTTCAAATTTTCATGTATTTGTTTCAAACTATGCAAGCTATACTTGAGGGGCATCTTTTAATACCTTCTATTTACTTTTTACCTTTTGTTAGTAGCTGGAGCAGGTTTGTACATAGTAAATACTAATACAGTCATCCATACTTTTACCCTTAATATTAATACTACAACTTACTGAAATAATTGGGAATAAAAATATAAAAAAGATAATTTAGAATGCTTTATTGTCTTCTGGCCTATTGGTACTTCCTCATTTGCTTTTAAACAAGTTTACTTCATCTTGCTCATGTGGTTGCTGTTGATGACTGGGTAGTTGCCTTGATTCTTTGTTTAAATGGTAGGTGATGGAATCCCATCAAACAAGCAAATTGGATACATCTGGGACAGCTAAGGCAGTCATTTCTTGCTTTGAGAAATTGGGTGTATCATTCGACATGAATCAGGTATGTTAATTTTGTAGATTTGTGCTCCTGTGACCTGCTTATATCATGATGTAAAATTGAAAATATTTGCATCTCTAACACACTAATCATTTTCACTGACCATGCACCAATATAACCCACTTTATTCAACCATATTCTTGAATCTTATATTCTTCATTTCTTAGTGGTCTCATGTTCTGAATAGGAGAATGGAAAGTGAGGCATGCATTAAGCATCTGCTATGAGCCTATAACCAAAAGTCAGAAATGTTTGCTGCAATACTTTATTCGTATTCTGAGCTGCAGTTTCTTCTGCTATACTGTCATAAGATTGTTTACACTTTTTTGTCATTTGATAGTCTAATAGGGGCATATTTATGATATATGCTTGCTAGAGAGAAAAAATTTCCCATCCTTTTTCCAAGTATCGTGGGGTTGGTGTTCTTAACAATGTCACTTTTTGTGTTCAATCATGAATCTAAAATTTTGCTGAAACGTATCAGATACAAATGATCCGAGATCCTAAACAGCAAATTGAGATGGTTGGCGTCCCAGAAGAACACTTATCTGGTCATGCATTCCACATGTATCATCTGACATCACCGGATCAAACGTAATGGTGACTCATATACACTGCTGTTAGTTGAAAGTGCTTTGAGATTAGCATGTCGATAAGTATATCAATTATAAAAAAAATTGTTAATATCTTTTTGATCTACTGCAGAGTTTCATTTGAGTTTCAGCATAATGTATGTGGTCGATCTATATATGCTGAGGGCACTGTTGATGCTGTGTTATTTCTGGCTAAAAAGGTGTCTGTTCTTTCATTTACTTGGCAGAGGGACCTCAATGAAGGAGAGAAAAGATGAAAGTAATTACTGGTTCCTTTGTTGTAATGGATGCTTCTCATATGCAGGTCCAAATGAAGGCAGATAAGAAGATTTACAATATGATTGACGTGTTGAGGGAGGGTAATATGCGCTGAAGCTTGACAGAAATATACAAGGAGATTTTTTTTCTAAAAAATTGTTGGGGTCGCATTTAAGACTTTGGTGATAATCATCGGTTTTGATTATAATTATATGTATTTTAGAGCTTTTCCACATTTTCTCTTGTTCCAGAACAGTGAGATTTATATTCCCTGCTTTGATATTTCCTTGATAATGTAGGATGAATGCATGGTTGAGCTAGCTGAAAGTATAAATGTGACCTTGTACTACTTAAGCTATTACCAAAAAAATCCTATTAATGGGGATATTCGAATTGTGAGGAGTTATTCCGTTTCTAGAAATTGCTTGAAGCTAGAGAAGCTGAGTGCGTATTGTGCTCAGGAAAAAAGCTTCTGGGTCTGAAATTGCTTTTCTAAAACATGAGGCTGACTGACATGTGAAACAAATGCAGTGAAGACATTAGGTGTTTGGTTCAACATGTAGTTTTGGAAGGATCTTTCTTGGAATTTATATCCTCCCTTGTGGCTTTTGTGAGTTCTATATGAACATTGGTGTAAGGAGAAGTGCGCTGGTATGTTGGAACGCAATGAAGAAGGTAGGTGAGGACAGCACCTCTAAAAGGAGCTGGAGGGATTTTGTTCCCCTTCTCGTGTTTTATATTTGCATTGCCATTCACATGTCCTTAGTAGCTGGAAAAACATCTGCTAATTGAAGTTAAGGGGTCTCAAGAATGCCAGAAAAATTTCAGAGTAGATTTGTTCTTTTGATGCCTGCCTGGTGTTGTAGATGAAACCATGTCAAACCTACAGTTTGGGGAATAGGTACTAGCCGACCTTGAGTTTCTTTGGCACCTGAAAACGCCACAAAAATGGTCTTCTAGGGGCACCCCAATCGACTGGACGTTTCAATGTAGTAGTTTGTTTGCTGTTGACTGGACGTTTCAATATAGTAGTTTGTTTACTATCCTCAGAGGTTTTGTGCGTTTTCTCTGTCCTGATAGGTTTGTGGGGATTTGTGGTTGCTTTGGAATGCCCAATAAGTCTTGGATCGATTTTAAAATGCTCTGATAAGCGATTTATAGGTGCTCACTGCTTGTCTGATAAGCGCTTTATTGGTTATTGGTCCTTACAAGTATGATATGCGCTTTATAGGTGACTCCAAAATTTTTGGAGAAAAAGGTAAGTTTGCCTCTTGTGGGTAAACTTTTCTTCAAATATTGCTGCTGGCAAACCGATGACTTAATTACCGTTCAAATTGCATTTAGTAGATGTGATTTAAGTTTTGCCCGTTTCTCCAATTTTAAATGGTTGATTTGTGGTCGCAATTAGTAGATACAATTAGTAAATTGCATGTAGCACATGTGATTTGTAAATCGCATACACAAAATGTAATTTATCACCTCCTCAAACCCTCTCCAAATTAATGAAACACTGCATTTAGGAGAGGAGAAATGCATCCTTTAAATGCAATTTGATCAAAACCCTAGAAACCCCTTGCCCCTCTCTTTCTTCATTTCACATATCAGTTTCTCTCTCAAAGAAGCATTGCAGCCGCGAGTTTTCTCATATGCAATTTCCATCCTTTTTTATTTCTTTGAAATATACATGCTGTGAGTTACATTTAATCTTTAGTATCATTTAGTAGGTAAATGTTACTATTTTTTTTTTCCTTTTGTAGCTAATTTCAAAATTTGGATTAGTTATCCTAATGTGTTTCTCTCTCTAATTTTTACAAGTTAAAATTATTTGCAAGTGTTGCTTCTCTAATAGTATTTGAAAGAGGTAATTTTATTGGTAAACCAACTTTTACAATATCCCATAAATTGTGTGCTAGTGCATGAATTTGATTTTGGAGTATGGGAGATTGCATGAGATTGTTTATTTTTGCTCATGGGAATATATTAGATGGTGTAGATGGTGTGTATTATGATAGACTAGTATTGAAAAAAATTAAGGTGAATGTAGATGTGGGATATGTGGAGTTGTTGCAAAGGATTTGTTTAACTATCATAGTTGATGCTTGCATTCATCATGTCGAAGTGTTTCACAGGCAACCCGCTATTGTTATTAGTAGTTTAATACAACCACATTATTCTTTGAGTCTTACCAATGATGATGATGATGTAGAGGGTTTGATTGAATTTGTAAAAAAAAGCGAGTTGCTTATTTATTCAAGAGCTTTTTATCAAAGTTGAAGGTAGCTTGACCATGTCACATGAGAGAAACACACTTAACAAGTCTATCGTGTTGACAGTTATGCATCCATTTGTATAAGTATAATCATGCATAGATGCTTTAACTGATTTTGAAGAAACTTTTTTATGTTAATGAACTTTATATGGAGGAAATGGATTTGCCCATTAGTAATAATTTTGACAAAGAGATCTAAGAGGTACATAATATTACATATAGTGATTAAAAAGAAGCAATAAATGAGAAGGGTGAACTAGGTAGGCAATACGACGATGAAGAGAAAAACATTCTGGATGTTCCTATACTCCTAGCAAATGATGTAATGTGTAGCTCTTAAATGTTTTAGCAGCCTGTTCAGTCCATAAATTGGCAAAGTGTCCCCTCTTTGAGCATCAAGTTCCATTGTTTAATAGGATGGATGGTTACGTAACATTTAAGGAGACTACTATTTCTTAAGAACTTAATATTGATGATGTGTTGAAGAAAGGAATGCAGTTTGCAAGAAAATCCAACTTGATATATGTAGTTAAGTCATTCCACATCAGGCATCACTACAATTACCATGTTGATGAGCTGGATAAGAAGGTCTCGTATGTTGTTTGTATAAAGAGAGATAAGGGGTGTAGATAATGACTCCATATGTCATGGTCCGTGTTTTAGAGTAATGAGAAAGTGTTCAACTTGGGGCTTAATGTGAAGCGAGTAGCGTCATCTAGTGATTTGATTGTGGGGTTTGGTAGTCTCTCAAGGCGGGATTGGTCATCTGTGAGCAAACTGGTCAGGAGCTGATATCGCTCTCCTGATGATGGTCATGGTAGGTCGAAACCAATTGAGAAGTTGGATGTCTCCTATCATAAGGAAGATGGTGACAATGTCGGTTGGTACACTTAAAGTAAGAGGGGGCTTAGAACAGTTTTGGGAAGACAAGAAGGGAAAGGCTGGCTCGTCCTCCATAATCAAAGATAATACATGAGGTAAAGGAGGGTTGAGTGCTGCATAAGCACTTGTAGAGAGGGTTAACCTCTTATCTCGTGATAAGTGGTATCAAAGCTAAAAGTTCCAACCTAGTGGAGCCATCTAAATGTTACCTAGTGTGTTATATGGAAAAAAGATAGTTCTTATTAACAACTGGGCTCATATGGATGAAGCTCAAGAGGGAGTAGCCACCAAGTAGAGGGCATCGTTGCTAAAAAGGGTAGTTGTGCCGTGAGCAACATTATAACAAAAGTTTGCCCGAAAATTAAGGAAAAGTAAAAATGTACTTCAAAGGGTATACCTTACTATTAGGCCACTCAACAAGAGGTGATCTTAAAAGACGAGGAGAGGGTCCTAGCAGAGATAATCTTGGCATGGAGTTAAGTAATGGAAAAATAGGGTCAGTGATCTCAAGGGGAAGGGTAGTGGCGAAGAGTTGGCCCCACAACGAGGGTGTCGTGGATTTAGATAGGGGAGAATGTCATGGTCCATGTTTTGGAGTGACGAAAGGGTGTTTAACTTAGAGTTTAATGTGAAGCGAGTAGCATCAGTTGGTAGTTTATTCGTGGGGTTGGGTAGTTTCTCAAAGCGAGGTTGACCACCCATAAGCAAATTGGTCGGGAGCTGATGTTGCTCTCTTGATGATGGCTTTAGTAAGTTAAAACTAGTTGAGAAGTTGGATATCTCCTATCATAAGGACTATGGTGACAATGCCGGTTAGCACTAAAGCAAGAGGGAGCTTGGAACAGTCTTGGGAAGACAAGAAGGAAAAGGCTAGCTCGCCTTCCATAATCAAATATAATATATGAGGCAAAGGAGGGTTGAGTGCCGTATAGGCACTTGTAGAAAGGGTTAACCTCCCATCCCGTGACAAGATCCAATTATTTTAAGTTAATACTATTTGCATTAGAGTTTTTCTCTCTACTTTCTCTCTTTAAACTTTGTGAGTGTATTACAGGCTAACTTAGCCTTCCTTAGGGGCATTGAATTAAGCCATTGAGCAATTGAAGTAGTGTGATGAGGTGATTGAAGGGAAGAATGAAGTACTCTAAGCTCGAGTTACGGCTTTAAAAAGTAAAGAGGAAGCTTATGAAGTTAAGTTGGATGCTGCAATGGTAGCCATGTGCCAAGAGATTGAGGAACTTAAGACCCAATTAGTAGCATGCCGAGTGGTAGTGGTAAATGGAATGACCATCCAGCCTGCTTATAAGGTCGATGTGCTCAAGTCTAAACCTTTCAATAGGACACGATTTGCTTGAGAGGCAGACAACTTCTTCTAGGAAATAGAATAATATTCCGATGCTGTAGGAATCTTGGATGACCTTGGAAAGGTATGTACTGCTGTTATGTATTTGAAGGATTCTACTTATGTATGGTAGCATGGAGTTGGGCAATGGAAGAATAGGATCGATGACCTTAAGGGGAAAGGTAGTGGTAAAGAGTTGGCCCCATAATAAGGGTGTTATGGATTTAGGTAGGGGAGAATATTACGATTCATGTTTTAGAGTGATGAGGAGGTGTTCAACTTGGGGCTTAATGTAAAGCAAGTGATATTAATTGGCAGTTTGTTCATGGGGTTGGGTAGTCTCTTAAGGTAGGGTTGGCCACCCATGAGCAAATTAGTCGAAAGCTAATGCTACTCTCTTGATGATGGTAATGGCAGGCTAAAACTAGTTGAGAAGTTAGACATACCCTATCGTAACGAGGACGGTGACAATGCCGGTTGGCACTCCTAAAACAAGAGGGGGCTTAAAATAGCCTTGAGAAGACAAAAAGGGAAAGGCTAGCTCGTCCTCCATAATCAAAGATAATACATGAGGTAAAGGAGGGTCAAGTGCCGTACGGACACTTATGGAGGGGGTTAACCTCCTATCCCGTGACATATACATGGCAAAAGAGCATGGATACGAACGTTGTGGTTACAATTGTTGACGAGTTGTACACTTGCTTAAATCTTGTTTCATCCTAAAATCATCTACAGTTAGATTTCAACCTCATGGCTTAATGTTTTATTGGTCAGGTGAGGAATGAGCTTAATGTGAAGGTATCTGTACTTAGACAAACAATCATAGATACATTTAGGTGCTTAGTTTTGAAGAGGCAAGTGTGTGATGGTAAGAGGAAAGTTTGTTGAAATAGTTAATGGCGACTGTATTAAATCTTATATAGAGTTGTCGAAGTTGTTGAATATTATCTAGCAAACTAATTTAGGCTCTTATGTTACTTAAGAACATGTGTCCGGTGTCAAGGATGACAAGTATATCAATGTATTCCATAGTGTTCTAGACATTTGGTCCTTAAGTGCATGCCTTTCAAAATTGCAGGCCAGTTATGAGCATCAATGGCAGTTCTTTATGTGGTAAGTACAAACATAAATTATTGATTGCATACAACATGGATGGTGCCAATCATATAGTTCCTTTGGCATTTGTATTAGTAGATGAAGAATCATTTACTTCCTAGACTTGGTTTTTAATGTTGTTGAAGGAACATGTTCGTTGATGTCATGATGGACAAACCATATGCGTTATATTGTATTGACATTTTGGTATTAGTGAAGCTATTGGGCATAGGGATGTTAGTTGGCAGGAACCCTTCACCAAGTAGCAGTATTGCATCCGACATGTTGCTAATAACTTCAACACAAAGTACAAAAGTGCTCCACTAAAGAAGCTTGTCATTACAGCTGGTCTAAAAGCGTAAGTGTTGAAGCATGATCTATATGGAGGAATTAAGGAAAAGGAATGAAGATACACCTAATTGGTTTGCGAATATCCCTAACAAAAGATGGACTAGAGGATATGATTGTGGTTTTAGATACAATTTCATGATTATAAGCCTTAATGAAAGATGTAATGTTGTGTTAAAGGACTTAAGGTGACTGCCTATAGCAATTCTAATCTTGAAAATCTTCTACATTTGTGTAAGGTATTTCTAAACCTGTCGCGATATAGTAGCTAAAGCAATTGGGAGGGGAGAAGTGTTCACTCTATGAGCTAATGAGAAGATATAGAGATGGTAATAGTCAACTTTCTAGCATAAAGTTGTAACTTTTGACAAGATTAATGGGTTATTCATGATTGAGACAAGTAGGAGAAGGATAGATTATGGATGGTAGGGTGGGAATAAACATACGGTCAACTTATTAATAGATATATGTACATTTGGCAAATGGCAAACTTATAGGATATTATGTTCACATGCCTTTGCCACCTTGACACATGTTGAAATGGATGGTGTTAGGAAGGTGGCCAAAGCCTAATGGTATTATTGAGATCTCCAACAAGTTGTTTACTATGCCAGCTTCCATCCCCTTAGAGACGTTTGTGGATGGCCTAAGGTTAATATACCAATCATGCATCCTAACTATAGGTTAGCTCGAACTAAGGGTCAGCTACAATCCAAGCACTATCATAACTAAATGAACCTTAAAGAGCCATTGACAAAGAATTGCTATGGATTCTATAAGAAAGAAGGCCATAATAGAAGAAGCTATCCTAAATAAAGGAAGACGAAAGGTTTAACAAGTTATCCTATCATTTCAGTTTTAAGAATGTTTATTTGATGATGCCTATTTCTTTTTGTTGATGCTTCTTCTAACTCTTTAGTGCTTCCTATACAGATGGATCCAGGCTTAGCAAGTAGGTCATTGCTCAAATTGTAGGATACGCATTACTATAGCGTAGTTTGCGTTAGTTGGATATGTGATTAAGTTATCATGTCAATTCGAACCACGACGATGCTCAATCTTCCTATGTTAACAATATGTTTTTGTTTATTGTTTCTAGATGATTAGTCGCTTGTATACTATAGGAAAGAAGCATCATTATGCTAGTACAAGGGTAAGATACCCTCAGATCCATACATCATCCTTACTTAGAGCAGGTTATCTTTCATGGTATTACACTTTTACAATTCATATATATAGATTGGTACCTTATCACTACCTTAGTCAAGAGATGAAGAAAGGAGACCCATACCTTTCACAGCCTATGTAGGGAGTTCATGATTACATTGCAAAACACTTTCGTTCAGTTTGGGTTGCTTGTAGATAGTTGTGCTATAACTAAGCTAACTTCATATTCTTGGGTTGATGAGGTGAGCACCTCCTAGGTGTTAAACCTAATGAGAATGACTTTAGTGGTGGATGAGTGAAGATGTCATGACTAGAGAGGTCATTCCGTCGATTGCTTAGAGATGTTGATGACTTAGCCATCATGAGATATATATAGGTATACGTACAACAACTGATTAGTGGAGTAGTGTTTCCTAATAAATCAAGAAATTTGGTACACTTGATGGGGAGCAACTTGCTTAACCTAGTTTATTGGAATCTCTATTAGGTCATTAATTACACTACTTAAGAGAAGGGGTTATAGTGATACTGCTTTAGACTTAGGCATAAGATAGGTTTCCCTACATCGTACCTCACCATCATTAGGTTTATATCCTAGATCAGGGCCCATAACATGACGCTAGCATGTAAAGTTCATCACCATAGAGATTGCTGCCTATGTAGTAGGTTAGTACTAGGAGGCTTTTGACTAATAGACTCCTAATCAGGTATGCTATGTTATTTGCATTGCATGTTTAAGTTTTCTTTACACAAGATACTTACTACTTAAACTCTTAAATTAGCAAGTTGTTTAGATGCCTTACTATGTTAGCATTGTAGATGCATTGTCTCCTTATTGCCCAACTAGTAATGACATTTGCAGAGTACGTATGCCTCTTATACGCTTTCACATAGTAGAGTTGCACCTACCAAATTGGGTTGTCCGGTAAATTAGAGGGGTGTAAAGGATCCTGATGCATTGGATACGCTCCATAGGATTATTCTTCAAGGCAAGACAAATGAGAATTGGGTAAGGCATCATGCAACTTGGCTTCGTATATGGGAGGTGCGTTAATCTTCGCTTATGTAGCTCTAGTATGATGATTCATTTCCAGCTGATGTCGAGCCTCAATACTATTTGTGGTATTATGGTGTTGCGAAGCGCTACATCAGACTTACAAGAATGATGTTAGGTGCTTTAGTAAGATTTGTACTATGAGTTCTTATCTTCGGTATTTGTTGCATAGCATTTGTTTCCACTGAAGTAACTTTCTACATTTATCTTTTCCATGCGGATAGATGTGATAGATCACATTACCAATCTAGTATGCACATAACAACAAGCATGGGAGATTGCATAGGCTGCAAAACATTTACTTAAGGGCTAATGAAGATGTTACGTTGTTCCCTCAAGATCATTGGGAGGAGCTACTATATCTTCTATCCTAAAAAAGGAAGTACCGCATACATTTCAAAAGATGATGCCTTAATCATGATAAAAGGAAAGAAAATGGATGTAGCAGGCTAAATTATAAAATATGCTTTTCTAACTAGGCTAGGAGACTATATGGAAATCTCTTGATGAAATTGTTTAAATTTAAGAAATTGAAAATTCCCTCTGTTACTAAGAGACAATTGCCCATCAAAGTAATAAATGAATATAATGTTAATCACATGAGAATTAACACAAGGAATAAGATTTGGTATATTAGTGATTGGGCTTATTATGTACATGACAAGCACAAGAACAATAAGCTACCTAAGTCTCTATTTAAGGGGGAGGGATTGAAAGATGGATAAAAAAATGTATTAGAGGATGCGTTAGAGGAAGAATCAGAGAGTAGTGAAGATGCCCTTAAGAAGGAAAAAGAGAAGAAGGTTGTCAAACTTAAGGAAAAGAAAACCAAGTTTTATGATCTAAGAATTGGAGAGAAGTTTTAAATAGGTGGAAGGAAGAAAAGAAAAAGAGTTTCTAGTCTAGATGATGAATCAAACGATTCTAAAGGATGGAAACTTGTAGGAAAGAATTCTTAAGCAGGCTCAACAAGTGGCATTTCAAAGAAAGAGGTAGAAGAAATCATGGACAAGAAGTTCATTGCCTTCTTGAACATGATGAAAACTCAATTTGGGAAAGGATTTGATACTCCAGCTGTTGAGATTCCATTTGTACAACACTCATCTCCTTTATCCTGTACACCCAAGCAACCTATGATTTTCACTCAAACCCAAAATCCTAAATAGCCTGAACATTATACCTCACCATCTCCTCCTTCCAACATTGTTCAACTTGATCTAACCTGAGGACTTTGCTCCTCTTCATATTCCAACAAACCAAGTTCTGTATCTCCCTTGGAAACATAGTCAAACATATCCTATAGAAAGAATCAAGAAATCTTGTCTTAAGAAGAAGAAGAATTAGTGTTTTTTTGTTCATGGTTGTAGGCTTTATACTTTGAAGAACTTAATTTGCTTTCTATTGTCCTTTTTTTTTTCTATCATGTTGAGGACTCTCATTTATTTTCTGTTGTCATTGTGTCTAAGTGTTGGACAAATTGTTTATCTATCAATGACCTTGCTTTAGCTTGTTTATCAAGTCATTAATGTTATTTTCTACCATGTATGGCACTTTCTAGAAAAGTTACTTTATGGTTTTACAGATATTTCATTATCATAAGCACATGCTTACACTATTCATAAGAGAACATTATTAAGGGGAGAAATGTATTATTTAAATGATAACGAGGGGAGGAGTGTGGTGGGATAGAAAAGGAAGTAAGAATAAGAAAAATATTGAATTGTCGAATCGACTATTGCATGCATACTCTTAAGAATTCGAAGAATTTGGTTGGATTACTCTTAGATTTTTCTTCATGAACAAGTTGGGTGTATAGTTTTATAAAATTTATACAAGGGATTCAATATGTTAGCTAAAGTTTTGTTATCATCAAAAGAGGAGGAGAATGTTAAGTTCTTTTCATGTGTTTTGGTGATAACAAAAAGGATACTCTTGTATCTATTAAAGTTTTTTCTAGCATGAAGGATGTACTTTATTTTCTTTGAAAGTATAAGCTAAACAAGGTTGAATATAATAGGAATAGTATTTATCTACAACACTTTTCCAAATTAATTTTTTAAATCCATTAAAGACCTAGATCCATCTATTAAATATATTTCGATAATATATTTAATATGTTTTACTGTGATGGTTAAATTCGCGACGATTAATCTTATGAAATTTTATTTAGGGATGCTTCAAAAATCTAAGGGGGAGTTTTTGACTAGATTTATTCTACTTGCAAAATTATACTTGTCTATCTTTTCAAAATTAGAAAGGTAAGTATTTTTCAAACACAAATATTATTTGACCAAAGTTTAAAGGGAATATATCAAGAAGGTCATATTTACAAGCTTATAAATTTTCAAAAACCTAGCAAGTGTATATTCTTTCAAAGAGAGTCAAAATAAATGATATTTCTCATAATAGTACGGTCAAAATCATTGTGAAATGAAGGATTATATCTTGCTATCAGAAGGGGATCAAAAACCTTCTATACACTTGAAAAGGAAGAGAACAACAATAATATGTTGGCAAAAACATGGAAGCTTAAATCAAACAGCAAAAATATCCTCTCAAATGATTACTTTAAGAAATAAAAGAAAAGATCAATAATTAATTCAAAACATTGAAAGGCATTCCAAATATTTTTCAATTAGCCATTGTGAAGATAGAGTATATAAAACCATGGGATCATAATAAGCAAATACAATCGATATATATAAGCACTGTACTAAAATATTTTCAAAATCTTCTTGAGTTGTAGAGGTCAATTAGAGGATTACATTATTTTACAATATTCATTATTTTCATTTTTTTTTCTTGCTTATAATTAGAGGATCAATTGTATCATTTCCTCATCATTTTTCTTATAATATGTTTTGAGAGTTGAACTTGAGTATTGAGAGAGGCATTTTATTGTAACTCTATAGATTTGAGAGTTAACTTATAGGGAGGCTAAGTGAGTCAGAACAGAGGGCTTTGTGGTTGTAATATCTCAAGTATTGGTTATGATTAAAAGTAGACAGTGGAATGACTTTAGTGAGCAATACTGGATTCTCAACTATGGAGTTGAAAGAGTATAGTAAGTATAAAGCTGAAGTACTATATTTGATTTGCTCAATCTTCTATCCCGCTCTTTTATTTTGTATACTTTACTTTAATTATTTATTATACCCATACTTTTAAGCCAATTGATTAAGTAATCAAGGGGTTTTGTCTTTCTAGAAATCTTTATTTTCTAAATTTTTAAAGTAACCAATTCCTTCCTTTAGGGACCTTCATTGCACCTTAAAATCCACCACCTAAAGGCCCTTCCCAAACAACACCTCAAGGATTTAGCTTTCCATCTTTTGATCCAACTTTACCCTTGGAATCCTGGCATCTCTTTTATCTATATTCAGATATATGCTTCAATCAATTAAAGGACAACATTCATAGTTACATCCGCATCGGCTTTTAGGGGTTGTACAATCAGTTCAACATGAACTATCATTGCTCCACTTACCCTTTCCCTCCTTTAACTCAAGACGATGATCCACCTATCACCTAAGTTGGTAGCTTAAGTTTATCTTTGCTTTGTTATTTAATTTAACTTTCTTATTATATACTTAACCTTTTCTTGGCCTACCTTACTGTTAATTGCCTTGCTGTTATCTACTTTTATCATGTAATGCATGGACATCTCTTTGAGATATCTATATATGCTATATTATCCCTTGCCTACTCTTATCTTTATGTGATGTTGGTTCTTTCCTTTTATGCTTGGTTTATTCTTGGCTTAAAGTTGCTAAGCTGATTGTAATTCAATTATGGAGCTCTATTGAGTCCTTAAAGTAGTATGAGAAGCCAATTGAATGTTGATATGGGCTGATCTTATTGCTTAGGTTGTGGATATTCTCTTCGAAGTATTTTGTGACTTCTTTGTTTTATTTTTGCAGCGAACATATTTTAAGGCTTAAGCTGGAATTATGTTGGAATTTTGACTTGAGTGAATATTTTCCTCTTTATCGCTTGTAATTACTCATCTTTTTGATGAGGCAAAAAAGGGAGAAAAGTCCAAGTTGCTTAGAAAGTAACATTTTGTTGAAATTTTGGCAATGCTTGGATAACTAAATTGGTTAAAAAGTTGATATTATAAAAGAGCTTAGATAAGTTTTATATTGACAATGAAAATGAGTTTTGATTCCTTAATAAACTAGTGCTCTTAATATTAAGTATTCTTTTGATCTTATATGTTTGCAAATTATTTTAAAACCAAATGCTTGATTGAGAGGGAGTACTAAATTGAGGTGAAGCATTTAAAATATAGAGTTTTTTCCTCATAAAAAAGAAGAAAGTTGTTGAACCCAAGGTTTATTACTTGATTTTGATGAAAACAAAACCAAAGTGAATATTAATTAATTTATGAATTGTTAATGTTGAGCTAATTAGAAAATAAGTTTTATCTTGCTATTTCACCCAAAAATACCAATTAACTCAATATATCCAAAATACTGGACTCAAAAGTTGAGTTGATTTACTTGAGCATGAATTATTACCATTTGTGTATTACATGTTTGAAGCTTAAAAATGGATGAAAATGTTACTAGTTGCACTATTGTCTTGACAGCAATAAAAGCTTACCAGCATAGAGCTTTAGATTGAAGGATGATCTTGGTTTTGATCACTAAGCCGACATAATGATAGGAAATTGCTAGCATTTGTGTTGGTGGAAGAAAATCTTACTGGCTTGACAGTAAGCATGTAAGCTGTGATGACGGTAGTCTTGTTTTAACTAACCGTTGGAGCACTTAATGCATAGTAATAGAAAGAATTTATAGAGATAATATAAATGTTCAGCAATCTGACCAATGATAATTAAGAACTGATATTCCATTGCTATCTAAAGACATTCTCTTAGATTGTTTGGTCCTATTACTTACATCTTCTCTCTTATACTTTTATTTGCTATCAATTAAGAGACAATAAGTATGTAGTGCTTGAGGGTCTATTCATTGCAAAACTTAGAGAGAAAAAGCACTACACTTGTATAATCATTGTGTATAATTGTGATTGATATGATTTGTGTAGCTCTTGTAACATTAAATTGTAAGACTAATAAAGTAGTGTGAAATCTTCGATTGGAGGCTATTGTGGGTCTGTAGAGAGTAAGGAGAAGTCCAAACTCTATGTTATATCTAGGTTTGATTTCTCTATCCCTCTCTCTTTATTTTCCTGTAATTCCTATTGATCATTACAACTTGCTCATTTTATTTACTATTTATATTGCATTTGTGATTAAAAATCAATAAGAAATAAAAAATTGTCATAATACTCAATCTCACCCCTTCCATCTAGGTGGCCAAGTTTGGAGTCAAACCAACCAAGTAGCATGGTGATCGCTTAGTTATGTGGGCTGAGCCTCTACATGATCGTCCTCTCTTGGGAAAGTGGCCATGGGTTGTTCTAACCTTGGGCTTTAGCTTGTACCTAATAGCTAGTATCAACACTTAACATAAACATAAACCTACAACTCTTGAAACAATATCTTAAAGGTCCTTGGTGAGACTACATAGTCCATGAGTCTTGTTACTTTTTGTTAATGGGCCCATTTAGTTAATTCCAAAATCTTAGAAACCAATTTATTTATTAGCTTGTTTAAAATAGGTACTAGCAGACTAGTTATGCGAACAAATATAAAGTAACTCGGTTACTATATCATTTGTTGACCCAAGACACTTGCCTAAACCGAATGTGAGAGAGATCTTAGTTATAATGTACCAGACTTATTGTAATGGAATGAAAAACTTTGTTAAGGAAATGTTAGGGAAATTTAGGAGAAACGAGAATAAATTTGATAATGGTAATGGATTTGCTGATATCCATCAAATTAACATTTGACTCGTCTCTAATGGATTGATTGGGGTTATTCTAATGTAAGACTTCAGAAAAGAGTTGATTGGTTTGAGGGATTTTGGACGTTATGCACATTCACTTAAAGAGGTCGGTTTCAGCTAAGTTAGGCTTCACCACCTTTTGAAGGAATTCCATGGCATCGTGGCCCCCCTTGTTTGTTTTCTCGTATACCTAATCCAAAGGCATTACGTGCAGGCGGCTACAATTACAAGGCAAAGTGAGTAAAAACAACAAATTGCCTATGGAGAAGGCTTCTTGGTATCTAGAACTTCAATTTTATTTGCTATCTTGATTATATTATTTATTCATCCGTCGCATCATGTCGAAAATCTTGGTCCGATGGTAGAATTAACTGGAAAGATGGCTGTCTTTGCCACATTTGTATAATTATTATTATGTACTCATAATCATATATTTTATGGCATGCTTATAAAAAAAACAGAACTCATTTAACGTCTACCAAGTAACAACTTAAGGAACTTGATACATAATTTATTAAAAAGGTAGTCGAATGTAATATATTCATATATACTTCCCTTAAAACTCGATTTTCAGATATAATAAATATTTGTCCTCATTTTTTTCTTGTCAAAATAATTATACTCAATGATTTTGCCTTTTCTATTAGTATAAATTTTATATATAGTTTCCAGAACTTTTGTTTTTTGTAAATTTTTGTTTATAATATCCTTCAACATTTTACAATGTTTCATTTTCTCACTTTCTATATATATATATATATATACATATCCCAAAAACATGTTCTTTATGTGAAAAATAGTATTTATAGAGAGATTAAAACCTTTGCCTGACGAGTTACAACCTTTTATACTTATTAGGAAATAACAGAAACCCTTAACCCGTGATGTGCATTTCCATAATATGAAGGTTGTAGCTCATTTTAGACAACACAGCATTCAGTATAAATATGGAAGAAACTATCAATGGTCAAATTCATATAAAACCAGCATGTACATTCACGAGGTTTTAGTCTTTCTTTTCTATTTCGTTTAATATTTTGCGTATACGTTTAATTAGAATCCGTCCTTACCGCAAGGCTTTAACTAATTTCTGATACCTACATGAAAACACATCCAACACAATTCAGTAATGAATAATTGAAAAATTAATCAAAAGAAAGAAAATAGCAAGAAACAATTTTTTTGGCTTTTCCTTCCACTCTCCCTCCGTCTTTACCGTCTTTACTACCATCAAAGCTCTCAAAATTGAGATCCAATAGTATTAATACACTACATAAATAAATTAATAATATATAAAGACTAATAAAATTTTAATATATGAAAACATAAATAATTATTTTTAATAATTATCTGCTATTATATATATATCTAAATATCATTGCTATTTGCCCAATAATTATTCAAACTCGTAAAATCTTTTTTCCTCGAAATGCACCTTACAAACCTTAGTGGTATAAATGAGTTTTCCCTCAGCATATTTCTTTCATCAAAATCTTCCACATATTCCTTACAAATAATACATTATTATGTACTAAGTAAGCGAACAAAACAATGATCATCTTTTAGTTCCACATTCCTGTTATTCCAAATATATAATTTACATAATTTCATCCGTGGACAAAAAAAATTCTTATTATTACATGGGTAACAATTTTAGAATAAACTAAACAAGAAAAAACTCTCATGAGCTCAAAATTCGCTGCCATTTTCACCCTCCACAAGAATCTCCTAGTCAGATTATGCAAACGAGCAGTATCGACAAAACTTGGAACAGGGATTTCTCGTGTACCTGCAATCAAATATAAAAATGTGTCCAGATGACTGTGGTCACCATGGCTGCCAAGCCTCAAATGTGTTTAGTAATGCATGAATAATAGTTCGCTATTAATGCTGACTGAAATCACCATTCATGTTTTTCCAGATATCACAAACATTTTTCCCTTCTCAATTTTCTCCCAATCAATTCACATCCTGTGGTTCTCAACTTGGCCTTCCACAATAATAATCACTCACCATCCACTAGTTTTGACATCAGATTCCTGATATCAGAAGCTACTTGAAGGACATTATGACTTATGCCAGTTTTGGTATGGTTGCTTGCCCAATCGCTTCAGCATATGCATGCATCCAGCTGCACCAAAAAGTCCCAGTGCAGCGAGAGCCAGCACCATTGCATTTTCTACATTCCGATAGTAACCTCCCTGTAAAAGTTGGTAAGGTAAGAAGCAGCTTACACAAAGAAGGCTTCAAATTGACCAAAAAACAAGAAAAGCACTTCCTACAATGGTTAAAAGTTCTTTCACACGATGCATCTGCTGAAACCAAAGACAACCCTAATGCTATGCCAGTATACCTTATCCAGAGAAACACAAGGCAAGACATCTTTCAACTTGAAAATTCTCAATTTGGATCTTGCAACATTAGAAGTTACACCAAACCCTTGCAGATAAGGTAAATTTCAGTCATCAATGTCCATACAAAATCTGCTCAAGAATATCATTTAGGCATGTCTAAACTTTAACAGAGCTTGCAATTGTGACATACAACAACTAGCTAAATACGTTTCCAATTAATTTTAATTTTGCAAGGTCAAGTCACTAGCACATGATTTCCTGCATGCTAGTTACAAACAGACCAGATCAGCTGGTCAGGCTGTGGTAACCAAGAATTAGCCACAAAGCCACTCCAATCACAATCAAAAGCTTGGGAAGAATGAAACTAGGTTTCATTACTCCAACTGGCCAGTTTAAAACAGGTTTTGATCCAAACTGTCCAGTTCTTCTGGGCCACTTCACACAAGAAGCAGTAAAATTTTAAACCGATTTTGGCCCAAAAAACAAGTGGAAGCATGTGGTAATATGATTAGCTCACCAGAGAGACTTTAGTAGCCAAATCAAGCATGCAAATGCATTAATATCACTTTTATTATAGGATAGCTAACTCAAGAACATACTTAACAAATCAATTTCGAGTTACCATGCAGAGTGGCTTTTCCTTGTGCGGATGTAAGTTTAGAATATATTTCAGTAAAACTAATAAATTTACTTACAAGATTATCATGATTAATATATGAACAATTTAACTAAAAAATTAACTGAACAATTTATCTAAAAGATTAACATGCAAACTAAATTTATAAATTGTTATAAATATGGGGAAAATACTATCATTTATTAAAAAATAAAATATATTACATGTTTATGTGACTACTTGATGGTTTTCCGTTTTCTGTGAAATGATCATTTAGAAAGAGTTATGATCTTTCAAAATACAGGAGCCAAACGTCATAAATGTAAACACTCATGCTATTTTATATTAAATTGCACAAATGTGCAACTATTATAGAAATTACATCACTAGTATAAAAGGATGTGTCTCTTCAAAAAAACATTCAAAATCATACATATAAAAGACAAAAGAGTTATACTTTAGAAGTCTCCATCATGTTCCTGCCTAAAACCAATGTTGGTTAAATCTTTACCAAATGACCAATTGGAAAAAAACTTCTCATAAGACAATCTATTCATAAGCAATATTTAAAAACCAAATAACTCCTTTTTACAAGCATCCAATTGTGAAATGAAATACTTATCATGGTGGTAGGAAAAATTATAATGAGTTTAATCATACACTTAATTAAAAAATAGTAACTAGACTAAAAGCAACAATAATATTTAGGACGTTTTGAATTTAATGTAGTTAGAATATTTGATAAAGTTTAAATTCGTTTTATTTATGTATGAGTAATAGTAAGATATACATTAATAAATTGGGTAATGGGTAAGTTGTCAATACACTCCCAAACTATTTATTAAATGCAGCTAGATCCCTATGTTCTCAAAGAGTGATTTAACCTCTCCATGCCTTTTGAAAATATGCACATATGTCTTAGACCGTTGGTAGAACCCCAAAACTATTACTATTTATGGCTTTTTAGTGATGGTGTTTCATATCTAATAATGGTTTGGGAGTTTCAAATTGTCAGAATTTGTGATGTAGTTTGAATAATTTTATTTATACCTGAGTTACAGTATAGTATATAATATTAAATTATTTTATAATTTAAAAATAGAATATAAATAATATTTTAAGCAATTTATTGTCCCCAGTTTGACTCTCTAGCTCTATCCAAAGCCAGGTCGGAATCTAACAACCTTGTTTTCTGCTTTCAAACCTAAATTCACTAAGGCTGGAGAACATTCAGCAGAAGAGTCACCAGTGCTCACTCATCTAATGCTGATTTCCTGCTTTAGAGTCTGCACGACCAATAAATCTTCTGCATGGAGTTTGTGTTGCTTCACTTTCATTTATGACATAAACACGGGACTTATTCCCAATAACTAGAAGATATGCCCATGAAAACAAAATGGATCTCTAGAAACATGGCTTAGAAGATCAAATATATTCCATCATGCAGCCCCATAGATATATATTGACAGTCCCAAAGAGAGAAATAAATGCTATTAAAAATGCGCTGTGTTATATTTATTGGTAAGACACTCACTTGCACCAAAACTAGTAGTAACATTGCATTTCCAGGAGCAAGAGAAATGCTCACCATCCCCCCACGCAAGTCATTTGGCACATACCTGACAAAATATTTTCTTTTGGTAAGTAACAAAATAATTTCAATAACTGACAAAAAGGATTCCTACAAGCAAAATCATCTTTGAGTAATTCCTAAAAACAAAATTTGCAAACTTCACTTGTTAGAAAATAAAGCAAAAGAACTCAATTAGCATACATGGTTCTCAATCTTGCAAGAGACGGTAGAATTATTCCTACACAGGTGTGGAACATGCAGAATAAGGTAACTAGAAATCCAATTTCCTGCATAATATAAGCATGAGTTACATAAACATTGCAAAAGTTACAGATATTTTTCCATATCTTTTATGTTAATGGGAGATGTTCCTACCTGATAGTCATATGCTACAATAGACAAGGTCAGCCCTGACATGATGAATGCATAGAAAAGGCAATCTTCAGTACGAATATATGATGATCCACTAACAAGCCATGGGAATGTAGTACTTCCAAGCATTCTTGAACCCATGAGGCATGGATAAATCAAGCCAAGCTGAACCTCCCGACCATCAGCCTGAACAAAAAGTATGCATTATAGAGACTTAATTAATTTAACTTGCATCTGTTACAAAATATAACGCTAGTTCCGTTATTGCAACCACCCTAAGTTCTCAAATGACTCTTTCTTTTTAATTATGTATATGCAGTGTCACATTTTCTTAGTGCCTGATTATATAGATGGGGAACCACATATTAAGCCCAAAACCAGCTTGAGGTAGAACATATTTAGGAGACAGGTAAACATAAAGATATATGAGGAATAACCAATAAAGAGGAACTTAATCACCATGAGAGAAGAGGAGAAAGGTTCAATCAATCTGTGGAGTTTATTTTATGCTTCTTCAAATCTTTAATTGCCCTTGAGCAGCAATCTTCCTACATTCTCAAATGACTCGTTCTTTTTAATTATGTATATGCAGTGTCACATTTTCATAGTGCCAGATCATATACATGGGAGCCACAACATTAAGCCCGAAAGCAGCTTGAGGTAGAACATATTCAAGAGACAGGTAATCATAAACAATATGAGGCATAAACAATAAAGAGGAAGAGGAACTTAATCACCACAAGAGAAGAGAAGAGAAGAAAGGTTCGATCAATCTGTAGAGTTCATTTATGCTCCTTCAAATCTTTAACTGCTGTTGAGCAGCAAGGTCACATCATGCAGTGGTCAAAAATCAAATAATCTTCCAGCACTGCCCATAATCAAGCACTGCCCTTGAGAAAATCCAACTATAGGAGGGCTGTGGAACTCAACATGATCAATGAAAAACAAAATACAAACCACACCCCACCACCCCGCCCCCCATCACCACGCAACCCCAACAAACACCCCCCCCAAAACAAAACCCCACCAGTTCATGATCTAGAGGATGATTCTCCACTTTCTAGTTTCTGCTATGACACGAAACCAAGCAACCCTTTCAAAATTTATATCAACTAGAACTCTTCCACCCTTTTGAAAATGCTCTATATTTTTTTGTGGAAATCCAGTCTGCAGTTCATGCCAAAAATGAAACCACACTTAAGGACCTTTTCCCTCTCAATTTGCTTCTAAAGAAAAGATGCTTATGGAATTCAAGTGAGGGAAATAAATGAAATTTCAGAGTCTGAGTTCTAACATTGGCATTCGGTTTTCACGATATAGTTAAGCAACATAAAAGTCAGTATATGGAAATTGGGAAAGTTTTATCATTTGCAATTACTAGTGGCAAAAAACAACAAAAGAATGGTATTACTCCTCTTAACCAAATAAAAAAAGTACTGTTACTCCCTGCCAGTTAAATGCAGCTAAGCCTTAAACAAAACAGGTTATGAATTTCACACCGAAAAACCAATTTTAGAGGCAGCAGCTTGCAGAGTAATTTCAATTTGCAGCAACCTATCAAGTGTCTAGGTCCCATTTTTGTAATGTACTTGTACTAGCAGGAGCCTATTTTTTTTTTTATACATATTGTAATACAAAGAGATACTTTTTTTCATTTTAGCTAGGGTTTTATTATTATTAAAAACTTTTACTGTTAAAAAGTAATATCATTTCAATAGTTTTAATACGTCCTTCTATCAAGTCCAAAATTACCCATAAAACTTTTACGGAAGTGTGGATACTCTTGAATTAAAACTCTTACTCATCACGTGGTTGATCATGATTGACGATACTTATTATATATGCATAACCCCCATGTACATACATTATAGTCTTGTAATACCATTAGAATTTTAGTAGTTTTAATGCCTCATTCTACCAAGTCCAAAATTACCCATAAAACTTTTACGGAAGTGTGGATACTCTTTTGAATTAAAACTCTTACTCATCACGTGATTGATCATGATTGACGATACTTATTATATATGCATAACCCCCATGTACATACGTTATAGTCTTGTAATACTATTAGAATTAATAAAAGCATGCTATTCATTTTACGACTCTTGCCTGTGTCTCTTATATTTATTGTTGGCTTTCTATCTTGATCGTATTGCTTACAGGTTAAAGCTTTATTAACCAGCATTAAATATAAGTTAGACTTACTTAGTACAGTAGAAGTAGGATGGTAAACGTCACAGGGTCTATCTATGTGTTAGAAAAAGCTCCAAACCATAATAGTTGATATCAAAGTCTTAGTTATTTTAACGGGAACAACCATAACACAATAAAAGGAAATGAGTAAGAGGATAGATAGCCTAAAAGAAATGCTCAAGGAAGTAAGCAAGCAAATAGATGATTTGGTCGCACTATCAATAAGAGTAGCTAAAAGCTGAAGCCACTCATTAAGATATGAGTACTAAGATGGCATAGAATTTCAGTATCACAATGTCAATACTTAAAAAAGAAATGGATATGACAACCAACGATATGAGTCAACAATTGGAAACTCAAGTGAAAAACTTAAAAAGATAGGTTAATACTTTTGCCTCAGCTGAGTCTATTAATGAGTTGAGAGTACAAGTAGATATTTTGACTCAAGTTGTGGAGAATGCTCCTGCTCCTACTCTTGCTCCTGCCCCTGTACGTGTTCTTACTTATGAGAGATATTTGAAGATGCTCAAGCCTAAGGCGAACGCTAAGTTAAGAATTTTCTATTTGATATGAAGTAATATTTTACTGTTGTGAGGATAAACGATGAGGGCATAAAGGTCACCATAGTTGTAATGTACTTGAGTAATGATACCAAGCTATGGTGGCGTATAAACAATGAGATCCAAAATGGTAATACCCATGTAGATACGTAGACTAAGTTGAAGGTTGAATTACGAGCTCAGTTTTTCCCGAAGAATATTGAGTACAATGTCTAAAAGAAATCGAGGAAACTTCAATAAGGTAATAACATTTTAAAGTATGCTTAAGAGTTCTCGACCTTAATGTTGAACATCAAGAGCATAGCTAAAGATAATAAACTATTTTACTTTGTGGAAAGATTAAACCCTTATGCTAAAAACGAGTTGTAGAGACAATGAGTTACAAACTTAGCTAAAGTGCTCAACTTACTTACTTAGCTACAATACAGACAACAACTAAGCATTTGACTGACTATACTCATGATAATAAGGGAAAGAGTGTGTCGACAAAGCACAAAGGAGAAAAGTTAGTCAAGTAGAGCTAACCTAAGAATGGGGGAGCCTCAAGTTTAAGAAGCAGCAACAGCAACAACACTGAAAGAGGTTAGAGGAAATTTTACAATTCTAACCAGTTCGAAAAAAATAGATCCACCAATGGATGTAAGAAGCTTTCATTCTCATGTTTCTTATGTAACTACTCGCACAAAGTAGCTAAATGTTCACATAGAGCTATACTCAATGTTATAGCATAAAAGACAGAGAGTGTATACTAAGATGAAGAGTTAATGAGTGATGGTGAGGAACAACCCCAAATAGGTACATTACACATGTTGTCAACTGTTCGAAAGAATTCCTTAGCGCAACATTAGCCTAAGACAGATAACGAATTAATATATGTCCAATTGAATATTAATGGCAAGAGTGTCAACATGATGGTAGATACTACACACAACTTCATTGATGTGATTGAGGTTGAAAGATTAGGGCTAGGGCTAGGGCTAGGGCTGGGGTTAGTGCATGTTGATGACACTAACCAAATTAAATTCATCAACTCCAAGGCCCGTCTTATCTAACAAGTTACAAGAGGAGTGAAAGTGAAGGTTAGAAATTGGAGTGGAAATCTTAACTTCATGGATGTCTCATTGGACGACTTCAACTTAATTCTTAAAATAGATTTCTTGAGAGAAACTAGAGTTGCTGCCCACGGTAAATTGTTTACTATTCATAGGTGAGAAGCTACACAATATGACAATTCAGAGGAACAAGATGAGCAACCATGGTAAGGAAAAGAAGAATATTAAAGCTATGATACTATTGGCACTCTAATTGAAGAAAGGGCTTAAACATTAGAGTAGACTTTCCCAACTATCTTTATAAGGAAAGAGGAAGTGGGAAAGACTGAGATGTTGAAGGTAATAGATTGTCTTATAGGAGTATAGTTCTATGATGTTTGATAAGCTCCTGAAGAAGTTACCTCCCAAACAGTCAGTACACCGTGAGATTGAGCTAATTTCTTATGCCAAACCACCCACCAAAGCTCTTTCCAGAATGTCACCTCCCAAACTTGCCGAATTGAAAAGTAGTTAGATGAGTTATTAGAGACAGGTTTCATTCGACCCTCAAAATTAAGAAGAAGTAGGATAGGAGTTTTAAGATTGTGTATTGACTATCGGACTCTGAACAAGTTGATTATGAAGAACCATTATCCAATTCCTCTAATTATTGATCTGTTTAATCAACTGAGCCAAGCTAAGTATTTTACAAAGTTGGATCTACGCTCAGGCTATCACTAGGTTCGCAATGTTGAGGGTGATGAGCTTAAAACAACGTGTATAACTCAATATGACGTTTATGAGTTATCAATGATGCCCTTTGGTCTCACCAATGCTCTTGTAACACTTTGTACCTTAATGAATTATGTATTTCGTTAATATCTTGATAAGTTTGTAATTGTTTATTTAGATGATATTGTTGTGTATAATAGGACATTATAGCATCATGTAAAGTACTTATAGATGGCTTTCCAAAAACTGCATGAGAATCATTTGTATGTGAAGCGTGAAAAATGTTTCTTTGCTCAAAAGTTTATCGACTTCTTAGATCATTTTATCGAAGAAAGGCAAATCTAGACGGATATAGCTAAAGTGGAAGCAATCAAGTAGCGGACAATACCTAAGAGTATGATAGAGTTGCAATCCTTTTTTAGACTCGCTAATTACTACAAAAGATTTGTCGAGAGATATTCCCACTTAGTTGCACTCTTTACAAATCTATTGAAGAAAGGCCAATCATAGGATGAGGAATGTCAAAGTGCTTTTGAAAAGTTGAAACATATGGTAATAGAGGAGCCAATCCTTACACTTCTTGATATTTCCAAGCCTTTTAAAGCCTACATGGATGCTTTAAACATTACATTGGGTGAAGTGTTGATGCAAGGGAGTCATCCAATAGTATATGAAAGTAAAAAGCTGAATTAAATAGAGTGCAGGTTCTCAACTCAAGAGAAGGAGTTACTTGCAATCGTTCATTGTTTAAGAACCTGGAAACACCATTTTTTAGAATTGAAGTTTTTAGTAAAGATAGACAATTTTGCTGTTAGCCATATATTAACTCAACCTAAGCTTTGGCCAAGCAAGCTAGATAATAGAAGTTCTTTATAGAGTTTGATATGGAGATTAGGTGCCACAACAAACAAACTAATCAAGTAGCAAATGCTTTGAACAAGCAAGACAATTTAGCTTCCTTAGCACTGTGCACCAATCGACGAGTCAAATCTTAACTTTAATTCAAGAGCAAATCAAGCAACATCCAAGTCAAGACTTGTTAACAAAGAATCTCAAGCAATTGATTGAGGAAGAGAAGACTCGTAAATTTTAGATAGAGGGAGGGCAACCTCACTTACACAAAGGGGCTCCGGTTGTATGTCTTGAAAGTAAGCAACTTGAGAAGAGCACTCATGAGAGAATGCTATAATACTCTATGGGCTAAACATTCCAGCTAATAGATGATATTAAGCTTATTAAAATAAGGCTATTATTGGCTAGATATGAAGGATAATGTAATGATTTATACAAAAACTTACTTAACCTGCCAACAAGACAAAATTGAGAGGCAGAAAACAGTAGGGCTGTTGGAGCCACTTACAGTATCATCTCACTCATGGAAGAGCATCTCTATAGATTTTATCACTTCTCTACTAAAAGTGGGAGAGTACTCATTCATTTTTGCTGCTTTTTATAGGTTCTCCAAGTATATCACCTTCTTTCTTACCACAAAGAGTTTAAGTACAGAAGAAACAGCTTAGCTTTTCTTTAAACATACAATAAAGTTTTACGAAGTACCCTAGAATATTGTCCAGTTCACAGGAAAGTTTTAAATAGAGTTGTTCCACCTATTGAGTTTTGAGTTGAGCAAGACCTCTAACTCTATAGAGTGATGGATAGACAAAGAGATTCAACAGTTTGTTAGATAAATACCTTCGGCACTTTATTAATGCCAACCAAAAGAATTGGGTTTACTTGTTGAATATTGCCTAGTTTTATTTCAATATCCAACAAAACTCTTTCTCCAATAAAAGCCTTAAAAAGATAATTACAGGTCGGCAACTACTGTTACCCTACACAATGGTCACACCATACACTAGGAGATGCCCATAAGCTTATCAGTTCACCAGAGATTGGAAGCAGAGTTCAATAGTAAATGCGTATCTAGTGAAGACTTCTAAGATGATAAAGAAATGGGAAGATTAGAACCGTTGACCCAAAGAGTATAATGTTAGAGATCAAATCTTCATAAAGCTTCATCCAAAATAGGTCAGATTCTTGAGGAAAAAGGACAAAAGATTGATCCAGAAATATATTGATCCAGTTCCTATTATCTCGAAAATTAGAAAAGTGACTTACAAGGTCAAGCCTTTTACGTGGTTGGAGTTCCATCTGGTTTTTCTTGTTAGCATCTTGACGTCATATCATCCACACATGAAGACATCTTTGCAGAACGAAGAGTCAAAGATTTTACTACTGAAGAAAAACATATAGATTATTTAGTCAAGTGTAGAGGTCGAGGAGAAAAAGATACTAACTGGAAGACTGAAGAAAACCTCAAGCCCTTATTTAAGAGAAAGTTGGCCTTGCAACCCAAACGAACTCCATTACTAAATCCAAGCTCCAATACATATTATCGAGAACGTCAATAATAAGTAGAGAAGAATATCGAAGTCCTATTTTTGTAACATACTTATATTAGCAAAAACCTATTCTTTTGCACATTATAATATAAAGGGAGACTTCTTTTCGTTTTAGCTAAAGCCTTACTATTATTAAAAATTCCTACTTTTAGAAAGTAATACTTTTGTAATAATATGTGCAAAATTACCAGTAAAGCTATAACACCATGCATGCTTAAGGCTTCTATATGTTTAAGGCTTTATGGTCCATCCGTATGTAAAGCCCAAAAATATTCGTAAAACTTTTTACAAGAATATGAATACTCTTTTGAGTTAAAGTTTTTGCTCACCACGTTAGTTAATCATAATCGACGACACCTATTATATGTACATAACCCCTATGTATACATATTGTAGTCTTGTAATGCTATCAAAATTAATAAAATTGTGTTATTCATTTTAAGACTCTTATCTATGTCCCTTATATTTACTATTAACTTTCTATCTTATTCGCATTACTTACAGGTTGAGGCTTTATTGGACAATGTTGAGTGTGAGTTAGGTTTGCTACAAAGCTAGGCCAGTAAGCATTGCACGGTCCACCTGTATATTAGAAAAAACCCCAAACTCTAACACCATGCATGCTTAAGGCTTCTTCCAAGCCCTACCATAAATTTACTTAATGGTAATCATTAATCTACTCTATATCTATATCATTTTTTGACAATATTCTGTTAAAAGGGCAAGTTTTTCTTTCACAAAACTGATCATTGGCCAAAAACAAGTGAAGTTTTTGAAGCTTAGACACTACTCTTCTTTTGGGTAAGCATAGTGGGGTAGGGGAAGGGAAGAGCATAAACTCAAACGTTTACCACACAAGGAAATAGATTCAAGGTTGAATTTACTTAAGCACAAAGACAAACACCAACTGGGAAGAGATGATCTTATCAAGGTTGCAAGCATATTAAGCCCTCATATAGGTCCCCACAAGAACCAAATTATTAGTCTATCAATTATCATGCAAGGCTAGGAATGTAAAGTAGCCTTCCTCAACCACCTGAGGGATGACCGATAGGTGAGGACTACCTAATGATCAGTATCTTTACTGTCAACTTTCTATTTTGTTCGTATTGCTTATATGTTGATGCCTTGTTGGACAGTGATGAGTGTGAGTTAAGCTTATTGTAGAGACAAGACAATAAATGCCTGACGGTTATCTATGTACTAGAGAAAGCCTCGGACCATGATACCATGTATACTTAAGGCTTCTTCTAAGCCCCACCATAAATTTGCTTAATGGTAATCATTAATCTACTTTGTATCCATATCATTTTTTAACAATATTCTATTAAAATGGCAAGCTTTTCTTTCACAAAACTGATCATTGGCCAAAAATAGGTGAAGTATCCTAAGCTTAGACATTACTCTTCTTTTGGGTAGACATAGCAGGGTGGGGGAAGAGAAGAGCATAAACTCAAACGTTTACCCTACAAGGAGATAGACTCGAGGTTGAATTTACTTAGGCACAAAGACAAACACCAACTGGGAAGAGATGATCTCATCAAGGCTACTAGCATATTAAGCCCTCATATAGGTCCCCATAAGAACCAAATTATTAGTCTCTCAATTATCATGCAGGGCTAGGAATGTAAAGTGGCCTTCCTCAACCACTTTAGGGATGATCAATACGTGGGGACTACCTAATGATTAAGTTCAACCTATAGGCAACAACATCAACCAAGAAGCAAATTGAGATGTAATTAATTGAATTTTTCAATACTCCAATATTTGGAATCTGAAATTTCATCCATCAACCACAAAGACATGCTTAGTGGTGACAATCCCTAACCCCACATCCCAATAACCCCCACCAGCACAAACCACACCCATCCCCCCCCCCCCCCCCCTCCCCAACGTTTTATGTTCATGAGTGGATTTGCAGATTCTCTCATTAATTAACAAAGAAAAAAGCAGTCATGAAGAAGTCCCATGAGATCATGATTCAATATAAACAATTTGTTCCTGGTATGACAAAATAGCACTAAGTTCACCAACATTAGTGCGATTAAGCCGTCAAGGTATCCTTCACCCCACAAAGAATAAGGCATTCATTATACTAACATCATCCCATTTATATCCAAATGGTTAACTTTTTCATGACTGCTTTTTCTTGGTTAATTAACAAGATAATGGTAAAATTAATAATTTGTGCTTACTATGTCAAAATAGAGCTAACTTCAACTGTCATAAATAGTGTGATTAAGCCATGAAGTTGCCCTTCACTGCACCAAATTCAAGGCCTTTATACTGAGCAACATCCCATTCATATCCAAATGATTAGAGAATGAAACAGGAAATAAGAAAAGAGTCTACAAAGTCTAAGAAAATTCTGTAGAGTTTAAAGTCATTTGGCTGAATTCTTTCAACAAGCCACCAGAACATATCTTTCAAGCAGAGGATATTCCTTGCAAAAGGTTAAGAACTAGCCTTTAAACAGAAAGATAATTTGTACAAGAACCTACCACCAATGTTGGTGCCCAAAGCATCCAGAAAACTCCTATAGAGAAGTGAAGGCAAGCTTGTGAACATGCTAATAACAATATCCTTTTATCTGTCAATAAGAAGCATATAATGAGCAACACTAGACAACACGTACAACAAGAGACCAAAGTGATCGGGCCAGTAAATAATAAGACGCATCAATATGTAAAAGAAACATGATGATGACAATGCCAACTGCTCTTTCTAGGAAAACACTGCCATGAAATATCCAACTGTCAATTAAATAAGGCCATTGCACTAGTTAATGCTCAATTACTGAAATCTGATTATACAAAGCTCAAAAATACACAAGAAAAACATTTAGAGTTATAAGGAATCGTCTGTAATTCTTTCGGATTCATAAAGAATAGACAACTTCTCAGCCTTATACTTTTATAGGACTTTTTTTTTTCCTTTTTCCCTCCGTATATTTGAGGAACCACATCTAAGATATAAAGTTGTCTTAACCAATTTTCAAAATGCTAAAATGTAGAGTGCTAAATGACAGTTGGAATTCCTGTTGAAAAATATACAATGCTTGCACTTAGTATTGATTGGAAAACCAATGAAGTCTATTTTCATTTATCATACCTAATTGAACCAGTACAAATGTAACAACCTGTGGTGTTTGCATCTTAAGTTCAATATATTACGTGGTAATTTCTGATGTTAATTAAAAGCTCCTTAGCTTACTTTATTCTAGACAAGTGATAGAACTCTTACCACTATAAATATCTGCATAAGACATGCCATGGTTTTTACATTCAGCTGGTTTAGGAGAATCTTTCCATCCCCAGTAGACAAAAACAATTCCAAGGAAAGCTAACAAGATAATTGCAGAGCCAGGAGAGTTGATGTTCCTTTTCAAGTCATTGCCAACAAGCCAATTGGCAAGGATCTGGCTTCCAATTAAAGAAGCAGACTCAAAAAAAACCATTAACCAGAATGTTTCACTTAATAAGTCTTGTCTGTGGCCTTTCTGCAAAGTAAAGCACATGAATGATGTATTCAACAGGAAAACAGCATAAAAATTTAATCACCGGATGCAGAAGAGAAGTTTTGCTTTCTCAACACCCCCTTTTCATTGGTAAAAGTCAATGGAAACAAACAAAAGCAATTCTCTTGTATGAGAGGAAAAAGTCCATTAATGATATATAATCCCCAGAAAGAATTTCAAACAAACCTTTTCGTGCTCAACCACCATCCAAGTCTCGAAGCTGAAAGAAAATATTGAAGAAGCCAAGGACAAACATGTACTTGCCAACCAAATGCTTGGAGAACCAATTATCCTCTTACATATTCCAATGAAAAGGTGCAAGATGCAAAATAATAAACAAAGTTTCTGTTGTCCTCTACATAAGGAGATACCAAGTTAGTTGATAAACCTTTAATCTCAAAACAATATGCATTAGTTGTATTGAAAGGAATAAGCAAGTGTAGAGAGAGAGAGAGAGAGAGAGAGAGGAATAAGTAATTACAAATCATACATAGTACTAAGGAGCATAAATAAATAAAGGAGCTCACTAAGGTTCACCTAATGCATTATATAAAAGAAAAACTATAAATAGGGATTCTTGATTCATGTGCATGTATAAAGGCTCCATCCCATCCTATGGCATTCTTTGCCATGTACAATATCAATCTCATAATAAATGGCTTCAAAGACGGGGTTTTGGCAGTATTAGCTATTGCATGACTCTGAAAATTATTTCATCTCCAAAATTCCTAGAAGGTGCTTTTAGCACTCTAAATACCCCCCAACAGAAGCAATTCCCGACCAAGAACTCCCGATGTATAATCTGAGATAAAAATCCTGAAAACAGCAGTTTTTGAACATCCAAGGGAAGAAAAATCACTTTTTATAAATTGATAGGTTATCAAACAAACACATCAGTTAAGGAGGCCATGTTGCGTGCCACAATTTTTAAACCCCAGCAGGGTTTCTACAATTACACCCATTAAGTTGTAGCAGGTGAAGTTCCAGGCAAGATAACTTTCGAAATAATTATTGACTAAATACAGAAAAATGCAGACAATTGCATAAAGATGGACTTATCATTGAGCAGGTCTTTTGTTCCAACTTTCATAAATACCAGTCATTGGGCTCCAAAATCCACTTAAGCATCGGCAAACCAAAATTCAGATTTTATCTTGTATTCTAACTTCATTCATCAAGTTGACACAAATGTTTTCTTTCTATTGTCATAACAGAAAACCATATATCAAAACAGAAAATGAGAAGGCATGAGTAATCCGAAATGTGAAAACAGGTTGGCAAGATATTCTTACATTGAATCAGAAAGCACACCTAAGAAGGACCCAACGAAAAGAGAAGCAGCAGACCCAGCAGAAAGACACAACGCTATCTGCTTTCTACTCAGACCATAATAACTCCACTCCAATTCGCCAAAGACAGAACCGAGTCCCTCCATCACTGCCCATGCCAATCCAACCAACAACAATCAATCCAACTGAGAACAAACCTAAAATAAACAGCAAACACTATAATCCCTGACCCCAACCCTAACCGTAACCCGAACTCTATAACATACAAAACGAAAATTGTGTATTTAATGCAGTAATCTCTGGGTAAGATGTCGCACAATTAGACAATGCTATGCCTCCCTACTCGCACATGAATAGAAAAGAAATCGTGAATCGTATAAACACGCTTATGAGTAGACGTAACGGTAAACTACCTGAAGCGAGAGAGTAGAGGAAGAGGAAGTTGCGTTGGAAATTGAGGAAAGAGAGGGAGAGTCCATGATCGAAGACACAGCAAGAGGAGGAGGAAAAAGGTGTATGTTTGGGGGAGGCAAATGAGAAGAGGAAAATGGAACATAGACAACATAAGAACAAGAAGATGAAAACTGAGGAGTTCTGTTCCCAAACAGCGGTCTCGATCACGACTCCCATCCCACTCAATGATTAAAACACAACAGACGTGAGTGCGTTCGTCCAATTTTGGAGTTTTATTAGTTAGGGAAGATGAAGAGCAGAAGACAAGACCCCAACCCTACGGCATTCTTGTCAATGGAGATCCAATGTAAACTCGGGGAGAGGACAGACAGACAGGGGACGAACAGGTTGGTTGGATCTTACGGCAGGACGCAGTTGATATTTTGATGACATGCCACTAAAACTCACACTCTGTTTGGATTTGGACGAGTAGAAGTCAAATGAAACAAATAAAAATGAGTAAAAAATTCATATTTCATAATTTAAAATGAAGATAGAAATTTAAGCAAATAAGAAGAAAAAAGTGAAAAGGTTTTGACTTTTAAAGTAATAATGTTTTTTTCTAATTTTGAAAAGAAGATGATGAAAATGGGTGAAAATAAAATAAAGTTATAAAAACACTCCTATCATGAATATTTGCTAAATCAAAGAAAGGATAATATAGTATATTAAATCACTTGTTTTTTTTTTGTTTTCTTCTTAAATGTCTAAACACAAAATAATATTAATATTTCCTTTCTTTCCGTTTTCACTCTTTTCCTTTTTTTTTTTTTTAATTTCTACACATTTCATCTCTTCTACATTTTACCAAACAATGTAAAATTGATGTCGGAATGGAATATAATGAAGTTATTATTATAACTTTTAAAAGTAATAAATATTATGCTATGGTTCCTTTCAAGTCTAATGATAAATTTGCATACATATTAGGAATTAAAGAATAGTAAATCTTTTAGTTTTATAAAAGAAATTGTAAATTTTTTTTATTTTACAAGCATGGTAATTTCATAAAATAGCAATTTAGTCAACTAAACATGACATAGTTTTCTTAATTTTTATATATTTTGCATCTAATAACAAGTTAAACTAGGTTGACATGAGTGACATTATAGTGTCTAATCCCATGTGTAAGGTTTGATCTTTCCTTCCTATAATAACTAAAATACATATAATAGTTGAAAAAAAAAACAATTAATTAGAAGAAAAAGATATAAGTTTGCTAATTTAAGACTATTTGAAGGGAAAAGATCTACTAGAAATGAAATATCATATCATATGTTAGTAATAAGGTTATCTAATTAAATTCAACACTATATCTATTAATTTTTTTCTCTTTATGAAAAGCATGTTTACTAAAGGACTCATTCTTTAATTAACTAACCCTATCGATAGCTATGAGTAATGATGCTTAGATCCATGGACATACTTATTCTTGCATTGCAATATTCTCATTACAATCCTAATTTTGACATAATCTTATAACACCTTAGAACTTAAGGGTGGCGCAACCTACTATGTATTTTTAGTATTCAATAACACGTTAAAGTTCTAAATCCTCAACTACAATCTTTAAGTTCAATATTCGCCAACCGTATGATAATAATAGTTCTCCAATTATAAATGATTTAGATGACTTATGGGTGAGTCATTACAACTACAGTCATAACTATCAATAAGATATCTAGCTTTATAACCATAAAAACTATCTATATTACAACCCAATAGTATCGTTGTTGTGGTAGATTGTCGTATACTGTATAAAGGTCTACTATCAATTCCTTTACTGATCGTAGGCCTTTTATACGACACATAAGACTTCTTCTACTATATGTTACCACTAAGCCCATAAATAAGTAATATAGAGCAATTTTACTAAAACTAACTTTTAAGACATAAATTAATCAAATAAACGTATGAACTCGTTAAGTTCTACACCAAAAGAATATTACAAATAAATGCAGTTTATAATAGGAACTGCATCATAAACTTTAAACTATATTATGAACAAAATAAAGGTAAATAGTTATCTACAAAAGCTTTTACAAAATCATCTCTCTGCTTTTTAATCGCTCCAACTCTTCTCTACACAAGACTCACCTTAAGTATGCTTCGACCCGGATTAGTAAAGAGGTTTTGCTGTAAAAAAAGGAATCTATTAGAGTGTAAGCTTAAATTTAATGAGATAAATACCTTCGTCAATACTGTATGGAAAAAATTTATTAGATGCACAATCATATGAATGTATGATCAATCAGTATGCCAAACAATACATGCAGTAGCCTATGAATTACATACGACTCAAAATTACGCCCCTTGTAGTCGGGATTTGGAGATAATTAATTGACCCAAACCAAAATCCAAGCTCTAGACCATAGGTTTTATTTCATTTGCACTATTGTGCTTAATTCAAAACAAAACTATATATATATATATATATATATTTTTTTTTTCTTTCTTGAACAATAAATTATATTTTCAAAATCCCAAGTCTAATGGTGTGGTAGCCCTTGCAGTCCTCAAACATATGCCCTAAGCAAAAGCTACAAGACATAAGCCCTCACTAACGGTTGGCGTCTTCTGGTGTTTAGTAAGCCCATCAACTAAGGCAATAGACTTAATAAAATGATGACATAGCTAATACTCAATCCTATAGAAGGCCCTAGATAGAGACTTAATAAAATGATGACATAGCTAATGCTCAATCCTATAGGAGGCCCTTCTCCTGTAAATCCCTTCTCATTTTCTACGTGAAGCAGCAGTTGGTGTTATCCGAATGCAATTATGGGGAATGTATGATCCATTTAATTTCATAATCATATAAGTGGTTAATCTAATTTTTCAAGGTGATCAGACAATTTCATTCCATACAATCATGCGTATAAATTATCACAAATAATTTCCATTATTATATGATTAACACGCTATAGCAGTCAATTACAAATTCATACACATGCATTTCCTATATCCTATAAGCATCCAATTTATATATATAAGTTTAGGTGCATCTATTTTACAAGCAAAATCAAATAAAGAGTCATCGCAAATTTACTCATTCTACCATGCGGGTTAATCAAAGTAGTCCGGGGACAAGTCGTCTCCAAATGCAAGGTCCCCTGATCATTGAAATCATAATACTATAAGGGATTGAAATAAAACTTAGGAAATTAAGCTAAAACCCCTTAAGTTATACTCTTGATTAGTTTTTGTATTTTTCCTAGTTTTATTTAAAAGTTCAATCGCGTATAATTTTCTTGTTTTAAATCCGATTTTTATGATTTTATAGTCAATCTTCATTGTTTTCGAGTGTACTGTAACGTAATGAGGCTAGATTTTCGAGTTGAGGCATGCAAATCTGCCCATAGGTTAGAATAGTAGCGATCCTCATAATTTGGAGTGTTTTTGGGCTTTGTTTGGCTAATGAGCTTTTTGGTAACCTGGGAATTTCTTTGAGCTTGGGCTTAAGATCTCATTTTAGGCTCAAAATACTCCTTAAGGTTAGATTTACAACTTTGATTGAGACTCCTAAGGCTATCAACCATTTCTTGGACTTACTTAAGTTGTTAAATGGGCTTATTTTTTATTCAATTCAAAGATGGTTATTTTCTTGGGCTTAGGGAGTGTCTTGTGGGCTTCTTGAGAGTCTCAAAACAACTTTCATTGTTGTGTCAAGTTGCTAGTCAGAAACTTAAGGGTTGTTCAACTTGAAGTTTGAGGCTTGTTTTAGAAGTTTTAAGCTTAGTTTTAAGTTTTAGGCTTAATACACTTATCATACTTGCTTTGATTGGTCTTTTCACTTTGTTTACTTACTTTTATCATATTTTTAAGTGTCTTTTAGGAATGTTCCAGATCTGGTCGGTTTGAGTATGAGGGCTTTCAACTTAGTTTTCCAACTTGTTTCATCATTTCCTTAAGTTTAGGTGTTAGATTATGAACTTAAGCTACTTATATTCAAATCTTAACTTGACTTTTTTTTTCATGAGATGATTGTTTGACTCATACTTTACATGAAAATAGAGGATCTCACTTTCATCATACCTCCCATACCATAGTTCATGTTTTACAAAGTTGGTTTCCTCATAAAACTTAATGTGATGGATTTTATCTTTACCTAAGTCTAGATTTGAGCATATTTAACTTAATAAAAGTATAAACAATATCCAAATGACTTCTAAAATCTCTCGTCCAACATGCTTCTCTTTCATTTAAGTTCTCGTTTCAAGACTTTCTCAACTTAAAATTTTCCATTTTGAGTGTTAAACAAGGATCTTTACAAAACACTAACTTTACATACACATATTTCAACTTTCATGTAAAGTTTTCATGAGTTTACTTCTTAGAGTGGTTTTTGATGTTATACCAACTTATGATCATACTCATATCTTTAAGAAATCATAGTCTCCTAACATGAGTATTAATTAACACAAGATATACTTACTCGTTCTTAAAGCAAAAATATGGTGGTTGTGTATTAAAGTTCCACTTATGCTCTTTGTCTTACTTCCTCCTTCTTCTTGCACCCTTTTTGAAAACTTGAGTTATGGTCCTTGGAAGTGGGGTTTAAGGAGTGTTTTAAGGATCCTAAAGGGGCTTGGAATGTTGGCAAAAGCAAAACAAGAAGAAGATGAAAGTGCCATGTGTGTGTGTGCTTGGCATGTGGCAGCAAGTGAAGGATTTTGTAAGGTTTGGTTGTTTCTTCTTTTGTATTGTTTTTAGAGTGAGAGAAAAGGAAGTGAAAATAAAATTGAAAGTGAGAGCAAATGGGGAAAGGAGTGGTAGATTGGAAATGAGGTGGGAAGTGTGTTTAAGAAGTTTGATTTTATTGTCTTGCAGTATGTACAAAAGTCAACAATTGCAACTCTTGATGATGTAAGCATTAGGGGTTGAATAGTAGAGTGTAAGATAAAGTGATTGATGTATGAAAGACAAGAGTACGACCCCACTTAAAGCCATGCTAGAACCAGCCATTGGGTGTCCTTTTGGGCATTAAATTGTCTTATCTCATTTATTAAAGTTAAGCATGTGAAATCTTATGATAATTTGTTTATATTTAATATAAGTGAAAGGGTGATAAGGAAAGTGTCTTATAACTAATTTTTAATAGATTATCAATTGATAAATGACTCCAACTCTCAATTGATAAGTTATTTAAAGTGATTAGTTGGTCTACTTATTCACCTGTAAAGCTTAGACATGGAGATAAGGGAATTGTCTTATAGAAAATTATTTTAGAATTTACTTCTTGAATTGTTTTGTAAATTATGACTTAATTCTTATAAAATTATGAAATTTTCTAGACTTAAATAAAATTATTCAAATTAAATTATTGATTAGTCATCTAAGGTTAAAAGTCCTTAATTGTTTTAGAGTTTAGGGTTTTAGGTGACTTTAGAGTTCGTAGTTTTTCATGTTCAGGTTTTATCGATAATAGGCTTTTAAATTGGAAAAGTAAGTTCGTTTTCAATTGTAAACTTAAGTTCTTAGTTTATTTGATCCTTGGGAACGTTTAGGAAGTACTCTTAGTCCAATCATAAGTCCGCTAAAGCAGGGTTTATAATCTACAATCCTACTTAATACGTTAATATCATCTTCACATATTATTACAACATCCTCAATACAAAATTACTAAACGCCCCTCTCCTAACTTGATAGTAAAAATCCTATCACATCATAAGCAACAAACTCATCAATTTAACCTGCAACTATAAAAAAAATGAAAGAATGAGCTGAAACATATTACGTAATGCACAAGTACACACATGTCAAACTAGTCATACAAGTGCATTTAACGCAAGTAATAGCAAAAGAGTAATGGCAACCAACTAGTTAATCATCTCAAACTTAGGCCAGTAACCAATAAAGAGGTGCTCATGACCCTACCACATTATTTTGATATATATTATAAAGCTTTTACTAAATACATACTACATTGTTAGGAATTGCCACTTATAAACCCAACACCAATAAGTTTAGAGTCTAAAGTCCCCGATACCTAGATTTAGTTGTATCATCTCAACACATGAGTTTAGTAGGAATCCTTACATGAAGATCAGTGTTTTCTCCTTAAGGATCTACCACTACGAGCCACTAGGACGAGCTAAGCACAACTAGCAAGATAAGTTTTAAGGTCGAACATAAGCTAGTCTGGTTATTTTCTATCCTAACAAGTACATCTAATAAACATGCATCATATATCTAGAAAGTTGAACCAAACAATTACATGTCTCAATCTAATTAACCATGAAACCCAAATCTATCAACTTGACAAAATAGATTAATAAATCATCATTAATCCATTATTCAATCCAATCTAGTATAGACTTAAGTTAAAACTCCCAACTTCATCTCGAGTAACTTTCACTTGGGTGACTTGAAAAGATTGGATCTCTTAGTAACATTGAATATATAGAACACTTTAGTAAAGGATGGGAATTGAAATAACTCAAGGAGAACAAGCTTCTAAGTAAAATTCTTAACTTGACCCAACTCAACACTACCTAAAGGCAACTTAGCTTCCTACTTAATTTAAGTTTCTACATGTATTAGGAAGAGGAAAAGATTGGATCTTTAGATTAAGGAAAGAAAGGATAAAAAGCTTGGTCGAAGGATTAAGGAAGGAATGAACTCTAAAAAACAAGTCCCACATGTACAAGGCATGGTATCTAGACTCCATGGTAAATCTACATTCTATGGATTTTTACTGGCTATGGCATCCAGACTCCATCAAAAATCTACAATTTCTACGAAATAGCCCTACTTAATAAATCCTAAGTCTCCTCCAATCTTCAACCTAACTTCAATATTAGAAAACTAGACAAAAAGGTAAAAAAAAAAAAAAGAACAATAAGAAAAGGAAAACAAGAAGATAATTATCATTTTTCAATAAGTGCATGAGTGTTATTATTAATATGAAGCGTAGGTAGTCTAAGCATAGAAAAGTTCCTATAAGCCTAAGTATAAAAGCCTAATTTTGGTTAACGGAAACCCATTTTCTCAATACTCCTCACGTACAGCTCTTGTGGATTAGGATTCTTGTGCGATACTTGAATCAAGAGAAGGAAATCAATGCGTTGTAACAAGATCGGAATAGAAGAGGATTAACGTAAGATGTAGAAGTGTCTCTAAATATAGATTTCGATCAAATATCAATTAAAAATTCGTTTTGCTCCTTAGGGCAACAAATGAAAAGAATATAAGGTAGTGTTTTAAGGATTCTATAGTAGGTCCTTAGTGGTGGAAGTGCAAAACTTGGATCCCAAAGGTAAGTATCTAATGTCTATACTTTGTATGCTTGGTTTCAATAAAAGTGTGAATGAAATAGAGTGTTGATTTGAGATTTCGATGTAAAATGACGTTTAAAGGGTGTTCAAAGGGGTGTAAGGTTGAGTTGATGTTTAGAAAACACTCGAAAAGGGTAGTTTTCGAAATTTGGTGGAAGAGGTTGATGATACATTGTACCAAGAACATGCAAGGTTGGTCATATCTAAGGGATGGGTTTAAGCTCATAAAGAGCTCAAAAATGGAGAGGGAAACACTTAAAAACAAGTAAAACTCACGAACAAACCCAATGATATGATGCACCAAGGATCTCCATAGACTAACGAACCTGCTCAATATGATGTACGAGCTAATTCAATGAGATCACTCGCCACTTAGCCTTGTTTAAAAGTTAGGATAAGAGTAAAAGGGGGTTAAGCTTCCAAGAAAGGAAAGACTTAGTATATTTAATAATGAGATAATGTAGATCATCCTTATGGCTACATATTTCAAGGGTATTTATACCAAAAATTCTAGGGTAACCTACTAAATAAGGAAAAGACAAAAGGGTAATGTCTAATTCAAGCAAAGTGCAAGGAATGTAGAATGGCATAAATGAAAAATTAAGAAAAACATTTGATTTGTAAAGTAAATTCTAGAATGTAGGTACCTAGACATGTGGTTAGCAACTAAAGGTGGGCTTTTAGCAAAAACAGATAAAAAAGTACAGTAAAGTTGGCTAATGCTAAGTTGAGCTATAAATTCTCCTGAAGTAAATTCAACTCAGACATGCTCTAGGAAACTTAGAAAAAAGTCGAGCAAGTTAATGTATGAATGAGTCGAGCTAACAGTCGAGCACTCCTTAAGTCAACATTTATAGATAATTAATAGGCATATAAGGGCTTGGCTTAGAAATGGCAGTAGGTTGGAGGGCTGAAGCAGCTCGAATTCGTCTTGTGCAGGTTAGTAAAGGATAATGTGCCTCATTAAGTTCTTAAGCCTTTAAGCTAAGGCTCAGGTCAAGGGTCTTGTGGCTAGATTCTTATCATCTTCTCTAGGTTGATTAGGATTTGGGATCAAATTAAATTGGTCCTTGTTCTGCCTTTCTCCTGGTCGATAAGGGCTGAGGTCGGTAATGTTGAACACGTTAGACACTTTAAAGTCTTTGGGCAACTCTACTTAATAGGTACTATTATTAATCTTCTTGAGTATCTTGAATGGTCCTTTAGCTTAGGCAAATAGTTTGTTCTTCCTCTTGTTTAGAAACCTCTATTTGCTTAAGTATAACCATACTTAATTGTCAAGCTAAAATTGCTTGTTCTTCTTTCCTTTTCCTTTTTCCTTTAGCTTTTTAGCAGCTCGGTCAATGTGCTAAGCAACTTTCTCATAGATTTGTTGTAGGATTGAGCTTTGGTTCTTGATTTTGGGTCCTCTTGGTCGGGTAACAGCATTAAGGTGTGATTAAAGGGTAGTTTAGGGTTGAAGCCATAGATAACCTCAAATAGTGTATGCTTAGTAGTGGTGTGTATTGTTCTAAAGTAAGAAAATTCCACTATAGGCAGATATATATCCTAATTGGTTAAGTTATTCCCTACTATAGCTCAGAGTAATGAACTTAAGGTGCAATTGATGACCTTTGTCTAGCCATTGATCTAAGGATGGCAAGACATACTGAAAAGTAGCTTGGTTCCCATCCTATGCCAGAGTATCTTCTAGAAATAGCTCAAGAATTTTTGGTCTCCATCCAATACTACACTCCTTAGGGCTCCATGCAAGCAAACAATTTCCTGCTAAAACAAAGAAGTAATAGTTGAAGCATTGTTAGCTTTGGTGTAAGGCGCAAAGTATGCCATCTTATGGAATATGTCTACGGTGACCATTACATAATCTTTGCTTTGGGTAGTCTGAGGTAATTTGACAATAAAATCCATACTCAAATCAATCGATGGTTTGGTTAAGATAGGTAAGGGCTTAGCTCTTCCTTGCTCAGCTCAACTCTTTGCTCTTTTGCAGATCACACAACTCTCCACAATACAACACACATCATACCTCATTTTACGCCAAAAGAACTTTACATTCAATAGTTCATACATCCTTTTCTCTCTAAAATGTCCAGAGAGTCCACTAGAATGAGCTTTTTGCACTAATAGCTCTCAGAGAATAGGTCAGCATACATAACTTGCTACCTCTAAACATATATCAGTTCTCTATATGATAGTCATTTATTGTCCTTCCTTATCCACAATGCCCATATATAGGACCAAAATGGGTATCTTAAGGACATTATTCCTTTATGCTTGCAAATCCTAGAAGTTAGGTCTAGAGTTTGATGAGAAGAATGTGTCTTCTTAATAAGGCATCGGAAACCACATTGGTCTTGCCTTGCTTATACTTAATTACAAAATTGAATCCTTCTTAAAATTTAATCCATCAAGCTTGTCTCTTTAATAGTTTAGTCTGACTTCAAAGGGATCTTAAGGACTTATGATCAATATAAATGACAAACTTCTTTGGCAGAAGGTAATGTTGCCATACTTGAAGAGCTTGGATTACTGTAAGGAGTTATTTGTCATATATAGAATAATTTAATTGTGATCCTCTTAACTTCTCACTATGTTATGCAACAGGTCGATCTTCTTACATGAGCATAGCTCCTATACTAACACTTGATGCATTACACTTAAGCTTAAATATGTTCTCAAAGTCAGGTAGTGCTAATATAGGTGTAGAGGTTAACCTCTCCTTCACTTTGGTAAAACTTCTTTCTTCTTTCTCTCCCCATTTGAATTCTATGTTCTTCTTTGTCAACTCGATGAGGGGTACTATAATGGTGCTGAAGCCTTTAATGAATTGACAGTAAAAGGATGCTAATCCATAAAAGCTTCTCACCTTGGTTTAAGTGGTTATGGGTAGCCATTCAATAATAGCCCGTATCTTCTCATCATCAACTTATAGGCCTCTTCCACTTACTACATATCTAGGGAAGATTACTTCTTCTTGGCAGAAACAACACTTCTTTATGTTCCTAAAGAGCCTTTTAGCTCAGAGTACATCAAGCATAATCTAGAGATGGTTAGTATGACTTAATAGGTTGGTACTATATACAAGGATGTCATCAAAAGTATACTACAACACATCTTCTGATCAGATCTCTTAATACATTATTCATTACTTACATGAAAGTGCTTAATGCATTTAATAATCCAAAAGGCATCACCATTCACTCATATAGACCTTGTTGATTTTGAATGTAGTTTTCCACTCATCTCCTTACCTCATACAAATCTAGTGGCAACCTAACTTTAGGTCGATCTTACTAGGATGTTAGCGCATAGACAACTCCGAGTTAAATCAACTACTAAGTGAGTTATCTCGTCCAACCGCTCATCAAAATTTCTAGAGGTATTTTGAGGTTGCCAGTCATGGTAGACAACACTACTATTATCGTCTCTAATACTAGCATTAACACTTGAATCAGTCATTCTCACTTGACTTCACACTCTCAGGAACAGATAATACTTGTATTTTTCTAGAAAACAACACATACTCGTAATCTTCAACTAGCCAATACACTATCTACACAAAACATGTTTAGCTTTTCTTCACACCTAAATCAATGTATCTCATTACAAGGACTTAACACCATAGCTAACTAGTTCGACTCTTACACAAAAACATACAGCTACTACTTGCTCTGTTTTCCACAACTCAAAAAAGAGTAGAATAAAGTACCATGTACGACAATATAATTCTCACTAGTTACTAAGACATTGCAGCAAATCCTCATATAACCTCAATAGCTACTTGACTACTCAATACATTTCTAACATAAAGGATAACCAACATAACAACTGGTAATACAACACAATAGTGACTTACCCTAAGTGAACCTCTAATCTGATATCAAGATGATACGCTATGCCAAGAATAGATAAGGTTAGCCGCATTTGAGAGATAGGTCCAAGCTCATAAAGAGCTAAAAAATGGAGAGAGAAACGCATGGAAATAAGCAAAACCCATAAACAAACCTAAAGAAATGATGCACTAAGGATCTTCGTAGACTCACAAATTAGCTTGATATGATGCATGAGCTAATTCAATGTGGCTACTTACCACTTAGCCTTGCTTAAGGGTTAAAATAAGAGTAAAAGGGAGGTAAGCTTCCAAAAAAGGAAAGACTTAGTATATTTAGCAATGAGATATTGTAGATCATCCTTGCGGCTACATATTGTAAGGGTATTTATGCTTGAAAAATCTAAGGCATCTTACTAAATAAGGAAAAGAAAAAAGGCTAATGTCTAATTCAAGCAAAGTATAAGGAATGTAGAAGAGCATAAATGAAAAATTAAGAAAATATTTGATTTGTGTAGTAGATTCCATCTCGTAGGTGCTTAGACACGTGGCTGGAAGCTAAAGGCCGGCTTTTAGCAAAAACATATAAAACTGTATGGTTAGGTTTGTTAATGCTAAGTTGAATTGTAGATGCTTTCAAAGTGAATTCAGCTTAGACATGCTTTGGACAACTCGGAAACAGGTAGGTTGAGTCGATGTGTGAGTAAGTCGAGTTAGCGGTCTAGTGTTCCTTAAGTTAGCATTCAAAGACAATCGATAGGCACAGAAGGGTTCAACTTAGAAATGGTAGTAGGTTAGCCGGTTGAAGCAGCTTAGATTCTTCCTGTGGAGGATGGTAAAGGAGAATGCACCTCATTAAGTTCTTAAGCCCTCGTGCTTGGGCTCAAGTCAAGGGTCTGGTGGCTCGATTTGTATTAATTGGAGTATACAGGCGGGGCGGGGGGGGGGGGGTGGGGGGGGGTGGTGTGAAGCATTGTTGCATTTTATAGAAAAATCTACATACTGTAGCTAGCATTTGAACGCTACCCCCATTGGTGTCTAGACACCAAGGAGAAATTTCTTCCAGATCCTTAGCGTCTGGATATTACACGAAATAGCATCTAGACACCAAGTCCGATGATGCGTATAGCAACATTTTCATTAATGTTTTCCGAGCATGTCTTTCTTTTCCTAAACCCTTCTAAATGTTTTCTAAGCTTGAATCATCACTTAAAATGTTTTATAAATCAATCTATCATTTCAGTGATCCTAGGCTCCTTAAGTGACCCAAGTTGCAAGCCTGAGAAGGTTTAGTTGTTAAGTTTAAGAGCGTTGTTAGATGAGTCTAGAAATTAAGTAAGGTACTTCATTTTCATGTGCATAGGTTGTGAGGTGCACGTTTCAGAGTTTGAGCAAACCATTCAATCAGGTACGGGTTATTGTTTGTTATTTGTGTTGAAGAATACTAAGCTAATACTCAAGAGGGGGCTGAATTGAGTATTAATGACAAATTTTGATTCTCTTTAAGAATTAGTAATAAATGCAATAATAGTGAACAAATTAAATGTTCAAATAATAATAATAATAAATGCAGAAATTAAAAGAAATAAGGTAAGAGAGAATCAAGCCATGATATAACATAGAGTTTAGATCACCCTTTACTCTCTATGGATGCCTCTAGCTAAGGACTTCACATACTTTTATTAATCTCAATATCACCACTTCACAATCACGAACTTAACCTACTTCATAATCACACAACAATCATTTAATAACACTTGAGCACAATCTTTATCTTTCAAGTGTAGTGACTTTTAGAAGATGAATTTGCAAGTAGTAAACCTTAGCATTATACTTTTAATTCTCTTAAATAAATAACAATACAAAGAACAATTAATAGAGTACAAGAATATGAGAGAATGTTTGGAATTTGTAGTTGAAGATCAGAGTTATTCTTCTCTTTAACAAGTAGTTGGTGTATAAATAGGGTTGCAAAAATTCTTCTTGTTACTGCATTAAATGTGCCCCAATGGCTACTTTTAGAGTGTTACCGATTGATCGCTAGAACACTTTAGTTTTTGGTGTCACTAATCTTCAAGATGATCATAGAACACTCTAGTTTTTGGTTCAAGCTACTGATCAATCACTAAGTGCTCTAGCAATCGATCGGTAGAACAAAAATCCCATCGATCTCCTTTCCTCGATTGGTTGCTTATCATGTTGCCTAACTTCACTTCAAGTATAGAATGTAGTAATATGAATTTCTAGACATCGATCGATCGTTAGGCTTCCTACTGATCAATTGGTAGGCTCCTGCTACTTCTGATTAGGCTTTGATTTACCTACAATAGAAATTAACACCAAACCAAACATAATAGCTATCTATTTTTTCACAAGATTGATATTTTCCTTTTTAAGGATTAATTAAGTAAATTTCCTTATAAAATTCTCAAGATAATTCTCATAAGATAATCGCAATTTCAATTAAGTTTTTTCTCATCAAAATCACATAAATCACATGTTCAACAATCTCCCCTTTTTTTTATGAAGACAAAACTTCCATTTCTCATGTTTCCCTTTAATCTAATACTCCCCCTCAATCTAGCATTCATATATAAAAGAATTGCATAATTCAAAGTTCAAATATGAATGCTCAATTTGTGAATATTAGTTTAAGGAGAATATAATATGTTTATAATTTCAATCCATATATTAAACTCAATTGATTGCCAAGATGGACAAGATAAAATGACTCTCTAGATGACTTAAAGTCTTCTCCCCCTTTGGCATCATAAAAAAAGATGAGATTCTAAGTGTTGAAGAGAAAGGGACACGCAAGTTGAAATTCCAATATAGTCCCAACTTAAGCCTTAAGAAATGCCTCTTACAAAATATACAAAAATCACACCAAATAAGAGCAACTTTAGTAGTTACAAAGTTAACAAGAACTTAACCCCTAACTCTAATAGTTCAAGAACTCGGCTAAATTCCAAAACAACAAGAATATAGGTAGCTAAACATAATAACATAAAAAAATCAATACAACCAAACCCCATTAAGGCCATGTTCAAAGAACAAAAGAATAAAGGACAAGGAAGCCATTAAGGCCAAGTCTCAACAAAAGGAAAAAAAAAAAAAGAGCCCATCAAGGTCGATCCAAAGGATAGTAAAAGAACAAGAAAAACTAGGAAAGAGTCTTAAGATTCATCATTTGAAGAGGAGGAAGTCGAATAATGGTACGAGAGCTTAAAGTAGGCATACAAATCATTGAAGTTCGAATAGATATGCCAATTGATATTGGATAATCCCTCTTGAACTTCATTTTGAAGGTGATGAACCTTAGTATGGAGCTGTTAAAACCAACCTTCAACATATTGATAGATTAGGTGTTAGGTCATAAGGGGTGTGGTTAGGTTAAAGGGAGGCATTTGATAAACCAATGTAAGTGTACCCTATGAGCGCTAACATGGGCATTATTGCGCTCACCCTCCCCTTCAGTGGGATCCATATTAAGAATAGAAGCTTCATTTCTAATCTCACCATCACCATGTAGTGGAGATAGATCCCCATCCTTTCTTTCCTATTGGTGACCTATCTTTTTCAAATCAACTTGAGAGATCTTTGACATTTTATAAGTTGGAACTTTAAGAACTTTAGGGGCCAAAGGAAACTTAACTCCTTTCCTCTTTAATAATAGGGTGATGAGCTTAGATAATCGGAGAATTCTTCGATTTAGATCGTTTGTAACCTTTTTGAAGCAACTAAACACTAAGTTAAAGTAGTTGATCTTAATGTCCATTAAGTAATATAAGATCCACAAATCACCTTGAGTTACCATTTGATGTAGGCTAGGTCATGGACAATAATTATCTACTATGAAAAGGTGGAGGATGCATTGTTGAAGTGGCAATCAGTGGCTCTTAGATTTTTATCATTGTGCCAATGTTCTCTTATACCTTATGTGCCAAAAACAACATCATAGTACTCGGCTTCATGATTGCCAAAGCCATTCATATATCCAAATCTACCCCTCTTAACACCTAATAAGTCACAAATATCTTCTTTGTCAATCTCAATCATACTTCCATAGACATAGGTGTAGAGTTTTCTCCTCACTTCTTCTTTTGGTTCAATCCCTAATTCTAGATTTCCATTGTCATCTAACCCATCCATTAAGTTACAATAGAACAACTTGACAGCTTCTTCATGAACCTGAGTAGGATATTCTTGTGATTCAAAGACTTTCTACGAAACAACACTTGGCACTCTAAATAATCCTAGAATTTGAAAAATTTCCCTTTCATAACTTCTATCAACATGTGGAATAAGGGTGTAAAAAAGTTCATACCTTTAAGCATGGTGGTAACTTAGAAAGAGGTTTCAATAATGGGAATCTCTACTCTTTTTGGTTGGTTTGCCACTTCTGGGAGCCATTGAGAAATTTCAGTGAACACTTGGTGGATGTTGGGTTTTCTAGGTTTGAAAAGAGTGTATAAATGAGTGAGAGTGTAAGCACTTAAAAGAAGAGGAGTAGTGAGTGTTTGTATAGAGGAATGTTAGTGATTTAGGTGAAAAAAAAAAAAAGATTTTTAGGTAAAGGTAAGGATAGTAAGGTTTGGAGGAAAAAGGTTTGGGTGAGAGGTCGATAGATTTATGTTTGAGAGGAAATGAAAAAATGAAAGAGGTTAAGAGTGTTATTTAAGTAATTTGGTTTACTAATTGATCTATTTGGGTGAAGGAAGAACAAAAACTTCTGTTTTGATTAAGTAACAGGCGACCGATTGGTCTTATGTGTATTGATCGATCGATAGGAGAAAAATACTAACGATAGATTGGTTTGATCCTTAGTGATCGATCGCCTTAATCAAAAGAAGATCAGATTCTATTGACTAAGTTCAAGGATTTACCGATTGATCGTGTTAGATATCTCTCATATATTTTGATGATAACAAAAATGGATAAAATCTAATGAATAATTAAGATTGCAGGTATTCAGAAGGGTTCTTAGAAAGTTTAGATTAAAATTGCAAACTAAGTTATCTTTAGAAACTTATTTAGAAGGTCTAATTTGATTGAAAAAAAGAATAGTTTGAAAGTCCTCAGAAAGTGTTTTAGAAGCTTTATAAGTAGAAGTGGCATAGCACTTTAGAAGCTTGTTCAAAGACTTTGAAGAAGAATTGATACTCTTTAGAAGGTCTTTTAGAAAGTTGATTTGGAAATATATGACGTTTAATTTTAATTCATATAAGATTCAAATTTAATAAGGCCTAGTTTCACTAGATTGGGTGCATTAGGGAAATACACTTAATCCCATTTTACTTAAGATGATACTAAGATCCATAGGGATTTTTGAGTGAATTAATTTTTGATAAATCAAGATATGCGCATGTACGGATAAGGATAAGGTTGATTCGGATTTTATGAAATATCAAAATTTGAATATGAGGCTTATTTAGAAGTTGTCGATAAAGCATATCTCCTTGTCAAATTTAAATCATAAGCTTATTTGATGGTTGTGGATTGAAGTATATTTGATTGAAACAAGATAAGAATAGCTATTTTTGAATTTCAAAATATCGAGATCTTCTCAAAATATCTAAGGATTATCTTTAACAAATAATTCTTAGATAAATATGAAAGTGAAGATAATCTTCAACAAATTAGCCGTTAGAAGATTTCAATATAAAAAGAGAAAGGATTCAAAACGTTATTTTTCACAACAATAACTTTGGAAAAAGTTTTCGCTACATAAAAAATAGTAATTAGATTCTACCTTCTGAAAAGTTATAGAAAGTCCTTCCGATACTTCTTTAGGAAGTTACACCAAAACAAATAATATGACAATTGTTATTTCTCTTTAGAGCGAAATTATTTGAGATTTATATTTTTATTCTCACTTATAATTTGTAACTTTTATTTATTGTTTGAGTATTGAGAGAAGTACATTTGTATTCTGTAGATTTGTATTGGTCTAGATTATAGAGAGGCTAGATAGGTAGAGCAGAGTATTGTAAAGTCCATGTGTGACATATGCTTGTAATCTTTTTGTGATTTTAATTTAGTGGATCAAGTGAAATGTCATCGATGAAGTAGATCGGGTCCCCAACAATAGAGTTGGAAGGGAGCAGTAAGCAAAAGATCGAAGATCTATAAAATCTTAGCTTGATATTCTCCTTCCTTACTCTTTTAATTTTCTTTATTAATTGTTGTGTTTTGAATTATTAAAAATCACTATTCACCATTATAAGTTGTTAAGAGGGGTAATTTTATTTTTCCTATATCGAAAAAGTTTTTAAAAAATTCAAAGATATCAATTTATCCCCTCTCTTGATATCTTATATAAGACCAACAATTGGTATCAAAGACTCGCTCTAATATGTTCTAGAGTTCAAGATCATGGGCAAACCAAGTGATGGTTAAATAATTCAACCTAGTAAGGCATCATTTTTTGATGGAACTAACTTTCCCTATTAGAAATTCAAAATGGAGACATATGAAAGCTTTAGACTATTAGGCTTGGCAAATTATTTATGCAGGAGATCTCAAAGTTTTAACCATCATTACATCAAGTGATGATATCACTAAAGTTGAACTTAATTTAAAGACTAAGAATTTACTTTTGAGTACTATTGTATGATCAAGATTTTATCTAATTGCTTCTTGTGTAACAACTAAAGACATTTGGGACACTTTGATGCAAACCTATGAGGGTACAAAAATAATCAAGGATATATGAATCAACTCGCTGGTTTAACAATATGAAACATTTCGAATTCTTCTTGGTGAAGAAATCAAAGACTCTTTCAATAGATTTATTGCTATAACTAAAAACTATCTTCTCTTACCAAAATTATTAGTGATGTAGATATGGTATGTAAGATGCTAAGGATTCTTCCCAAAGTTTGGAATGCAAAGAAAAAAGCTACAGAAGAAGCTTGTGACCTAAAAACGTTAACTTTAAGTCAACTGTGTAGTAAGCTCATGGCATATGAAACTAATTTTCTTAAATCAAAAAGCACTTCAAAAGATATAAGGAAAAGAATCATAGCCTTTAAAGCCAAAGAAACAGATAATGATTTAGAAGGAGAAGATTCATATGAAGAAAAAGATGAGGACATGATACTTGTAGCTAGAAAGCTCAGCAAATGGCCTAAGAAAAAAGGTAAAAAAAAAACATTTACTAAAAGATTTACTACTTATAAGAATTGATCTGTTGATGTATGAAAGACAATCAAAGAAAAAGAGGAAAAAAAGTTCAAAAAGGATATTATTTGCTATGAATGCAAGAAGCCTAGGCATATCAAATACGAATGCCCCTTGTAAATTAAGAAAACGGAGAAATTCAAGAAAAAACACAAATCTCTGATGGCAACATAAAGTGACTTGAAAGATTCAGAAACTGAATCAGCAGGTTCAGAAGAATGTGAGGAAGCAAATCTATCTTATGACACTTTCTAAGGTGGATTTTGAAATTGATTTTGATTCTGATTTAGAAGTACTTGACAATGTATGTGCTGAAATTAAAAAACTCCTCAAAGTTCTTTCTAAGTTGAGCAACAAAATATCTACGCTTGAATCTGAAGTAAAAACATTGAAAATCGAAAAGCATGCACTTAGTTAAACTAGTAAACTGCTAGTAAAAGAAAATGATTTTTTGAAAAACAATTTCAAAGGATTGCATATTGCCTGTGAAGCCTTAGTCAATGAAAATATTATTCTAAAAGAAGAAATAAAAAATTTGAAGAATCGTGTGAAGGATTTATCTAAGTCGATCAAGAATACATTTCGCATGTTTGATGAAAGTGACAAAAAGTTACAAATGTTGATTTTAACCAAAGGATGGATAATTTAAAATCTAGACTAGGTTTTTGATATGAATCAACCCTTTGGATCGATTATGTATAGTTATACTAGAGGACTCTAAAGACTCCTATCTTGAGCTAGTCTCTTATTGACCTGACTGTCAAATCCTTACTTGCATCAGATCTGCCCTATTTAGTGGCAATGCTTTATCCCAAAAGATGGCCTAAGAATAGCTGAGGTGAGCTCCCAATTCAACTACTGGCATTCAACCCCAAATTGAGTTGAATTCTCTTCAGAAGAACTAATTGGTCCCCGACTTGCTTCAAATTAGGCCAAACCCATACTATTGCCAGTACTTTCTGTTTCGTCTACTTTGTATGATATTCCTAACTCCCATCTACCACATGATACGTGTCTTCTAGTACGATCTATTCAGAAGGATTCTTTGTCCCCTTTTAGTAAGTTTCATGTAACCTAATTGTAGAATACCCTTTTTTGTCTTTTCATGTATGTAAAGTAACCCTAGTGGATAGGTATATAAACCCTCACATTCTTGTATGTAAGGGAATCAACTAATCAATATAGAATTATTCACTTGAGCAACCTTAGTGTTCTCGTTATCATTTAACTCTTATCTATTTCCTTTAATAAGGAGTAGTGGTGAGTGACCCTTAAGTTCGAATGACCCTTAAGTTTGAATCGGTGTGTCACATTCGGTGAATTGTAGGTTGAGTAGGATCGAGTGGTGAGTCATATCTATTTGGTAGCTACTTGGACTTTGTTAACTTTTTCCCTGTTTGTTTTGATTCGTTTCATTGTAGTGCTACTCCGTGTGTTTGACCTTAGAAACACATCAGCTTCGCTGGTATCAAAGCATGGTTCCGAAAGGGAGTGTATAAAGTTATGGTGAAGTTTTGGTTGGCTTTACTATTAGTGGCTATTGTATTCCTTCCATGGCTATTGTATTCCTTCCATAGCTATTGCAATGTGTTTGTATGATAGCAAGTGTGGTTTCATTATTACTTTGATTTTACTCTGTTCCTCATTGCGAAAATAGAGCAAGTTTGTTTCTATTTTGTTTAAGTGACTATTGGGCACTAAAGTTGTTAATGAATTGTTAATCTATTGGAGAAGTATTATACTACGTCAGATTTGAGTGTTTAGAGTGTTATTGGCGACCTGAGTAGTGGTACTCAATCCGGTTGTGGTCATAATGGTAGTAACACTCTAGGATCCATCGATGACAAACTTGATAAACTTATAAACCTTATTAAGAGTCTAGTAATAGTGATGTAAGTTAACAGGCCATAACCCTAAGGTGTGCCATCATAAAATCTACTTGAAAATATTCAAGAGAGGGGTTATGGCTAAGGCAGTTAAGTCCATTGCCCAGCTTGACCCTCTTGAGTTAGAAGAGCTACTAAATGAAGATTGGACTTAAAGGAGATTGAGGAAGATGATGAGGAGTTAGATGTTGAAGAGTTTGGGGAGGAAGAAGAAGAAGTTGACTATTATCAAGCATAAGGACGGGGACGCCAAGCTCCTCGAGGGTTAGATAATGTCAAGGTTCAAATGCCGCCCTACAGTAGAAGTGGAGCTGCAGATGAATAATTGGAGTGGGAAGAGAAGGTTGAGAAAGTGTTTGAATGTTATTTATATATAGATGCTATCAAAGTCTGACTTGCTACTTTGGAGTTTACTGGGTATGCCACCATGTGGTGGAAGAATTTGAATGCAACCAAAGCACGGGATGGAAGACGAGGTGTTAGAACCTAGGATGAGATGAAAAGGTGGTTAAGAGGTAGATTTGTACCCGAGACCTACCTATAAGATATGTTTGCAAAGTTATAGAAGCTTCACTAAGGAAGTTGATTCATTGATGACTATGTTAGAGAGTTTTAGATACTAATGATCTAAGTCAATGTGGAAGAACCTGAGGCCCATACAATATCAAGGTTCATTTTTGGGCTTAAGTGTGGGATTTGCAACATTGTGGAAGTACAAAGATTTTATACCTTAGAAGAGGTGATAAAGATAATGTAGAGGGTCGAAAAACAAAGGAGAAGTGCTCTAAGTCGACTTGGGCTAACATTCTCTCGACCCCTAGTTTTGCACTGACTTGTTCAAGCCAAGCTAAGGAGGTCATATAGGGTCGATGATAGGAATAATCGATCTAATGATAGCCGAGCGAACTAGTAGGGTCGAATCAGTTTGATAGGTCGCCCCGAGGTTAGGTTGACCCTGAGGATATATGAGAAAGTATAGACCTTTGAATGGAAGATTAGTAAGGTGAAGTGCTTTAAATGCTTAGACTTTGGACATATGGTTGCTGAATGTTTGAACCGATGTGTTATGGTACTCTAAGGAGATTTAGTGGATAACATCAACGAAAGCAAGCCTAAGAAAGAAGAAGATGGAGGAAAGCTTGAAGTCGAAGAGGAAGAGGAAACCTGTATCTATGCCGACCAAGGAGAAGTTGCCATGCTCTAAAGGGATAGAGTCGTAATAGTCCTACTGTGCAAACTATTCTAAGATAAAAACTAACTATACAACCACTATCTTAGACCCGATTTACACAAGGTGTTCATGACTAACCCGCTTTGAAGTAAACAACTCATAAATTAAACATATTATTTACTTATAAACTTAAGCAAAATACATAATTATATTAAAATAATTTGAGTATATTTACAAGGTTTAGTAATCTAATCACAATCTAATTGAGTAATTTGTAAACTAATGCTAAAAGCATTAAAATAAATCTAAATAGAGAGTGTATTTGGTCTTTAGTTTACATCCTCACTCCTTAGGATCATGCAGTTGCTAGCTTGAAGATAAATATAAGCCACTTTCTAGCTAGTACCTGCAATAAAGTTTATAGGGATATGAGTAACCATAGCTTAGTAAGTTGGAACGGAGACTTAAAACCATACAGCAAACACAAATAGGGTTATCAATGAAATTATTAGGTATAATATATGTTCAAGCAAATGCCATTGTACGATATTATCTAGCCCGTTGTGAGATTAAAGAAATTATACTCGCTCTAATTCGGGTTGCGGAGTTTTCGTTAATCCAACAACTCACGATTAAACGCATGCTTGTGCAATAAAGACACCACTCCTCCTACGACTATCTGTGAACCATTGATTTCACCCTTACCGTAATCTCCTCACCTGTCACTTAGGTTGACTAAGGATAAAGAAGAGACCAATTATGCCATCCAGTACTATTCCTTTCGAATGGGTCCGTATTTAGTCGGAGAAACCTAATATTCCTCTAATGAGTTGCTATGCAGGTCCAGTTTAAATTTATGAGTCAAATATTCAATTAAATTCGGTTTAAGGTGTTCAATCATTTCAAACAAATCACACAAATATAAGCCAAAGCAGCAAATCGGTAATCATATTAGTAGCTTAGAATAAGCATATGTACATAACTAACTATCTAACAAGAACAATCCAGTACAATTTTAACTCTCTAAGTACTACAAATTAGTACTTCGAAATACAGTAACGTATTAATCCTAACTTACCTGGACTCCCCGCTTGCTCACTCAAGGTGCGACTTGCACAAGTCATCATTGATTATCCCTATAATACAAACGTTGTTTCAGTTTCTACATAATTGCTCTAGATTAGTTTTATTCTCTAACGTTTATTGTTATCTTTAGTTTAAGGTTTTAGTATACTTAATTATTCAGGTTTTTAAGTCTCTTACAGTTATTCCTACTTCAAGTTAGGTTCTGATTTAGTTTTAGAGTCGTTTTCTACATTAGGTTCTAAGTCAGTTTCGGCTACGAGTGTTATATGCAAATCCTAAGATCTTGTTTTGAACCATAATGTGAAATAAATCACGTTATACTCGGGTATCTTAAATATCATATTTGGTTTTTAATTAGTACTCTAGTCCATACGATATACCATAATCTTAATTTAGCTATCGAATTTGCTCCTGATTTAAGAAGAATAACCTACGTTTTTCATTTAATTTCATAAACTCCCACTCCAAATCAGATTTATATCATATCTCTATTATTATAATATCATAAATTTTTATCTAAGATTTTCCACTCATTTATTTCCTATATACACATATTATGTATTACTACATATTATATACTTATATCACCTATTTAATACCTATAATATTACAGCTATTATTTTTCACTACCAATAATATGTTAAGATGTCTAATTATATTTTAAATTAGAATTTATACCTAATTAACCCTAAATCACAAATTTAACTTAAATATATCCCTTTATCTACATATTTACTACATATTATGCATGAACTCTAGTTACATATATAATAATTAGTATCTAAGCTCTATTAAAGCTACGAAAAATATATTATACTCAATAAATTATGGTTCTTATATTATGATCATGAAAAGTACTAAGATTAGTTTAATATATATTATTCTCCAGTATACCGATTTTAGGTCTGATTTTGTTAAATATTAGCTTAAATTAAGTAAATAACCAAATAAAATTATATGATTCAAACTAAATATTTCTAAGATCATAACTAAGCTTTATAAGCCATTATAAGTTAGGTTCATTAAAGAATTTAATTAAAAACCGATTATTTCTTCCATATGAAAAATATGGTATATTCAACAAAATAATTTTAATAAATACTAAACGTATATTTTTATCAAAAATTATTTTTATGTAAATTAAATATATCATATGAGGAATATACACACCAAAAATTAGCTCGAAATAACATTATTTACTATTTTTTAAAAATCCATACAAAATTTGTTAAAATCAAGCTTATTTTTAAGAAACCTATATAAGAACTTCTAATTTTAAAGATATGTTTTGATATTTTAATTTTACATGCAAAAATACCTAGGGAAACCAAATTTTATAATTTTCTATGTATATTTGATATTTTTATTAAATTAAAAAATTCAGAAGGGAAATCATAACTCATTAATTGATAAGCTTTTAGCTGCCAACAGTAGCTCCACCATTGTCTATAGCTATAGACGTGGGGTCCACTGTCTGGTGGTGATGGTCGTTCCTCTCCAGGTGGTCGTCGAATATGGGTTCCCTTTATAAGCCTTATTTGCACTATAATTTTCTAATTTTTTGTAAATTTGGTTTTTATTCTTTTCTCTCCTCTCTCTAAATTTTCCCTCTTTCTAAACTGACCAAGATGAGTTTTGATGGTGGTTTTATGAATTTATAGGGTTACTAAGTATTTTTTTCTTTAATTTTCCACTTGACAAGTGCCCCTTATTCTCTTCTAATTTACTTTTTATTTGGCCTAATCTAATTGGTTGATTTTCTTTCTTCATTCTCAGCATGCTACGCCCTTATTCTAGACATTTCCATATTTTTTTTTTCCTTAATTATTTACAAATTTTCTTTAATTATTTAGTATTAATTTAATATATTTCTGAAATTTTAAGTTATTTAGCGTATTTTCACCTACATATAAATACATATATGGTATAAATAAATACTACTAAATATTATTTGAGTTATTTTATGATTTTTAGTGTGCATATAATTTATCTCTAGCGACTCGTTAGTTATCGGAAATTCAATTTATGTATTTTTGATAAATAATGGGTAATATACTCAAAAATTGATATTATAATATTCTATTATTTTATTACTTATTTTTCTAAATTCAAACTGACGGGATCACTTTTATTAATAATCTTAGTTTCATCGTAAAATTTGAGCTAGATCGGACAATATGTTCAATTGCTCTAAATTTTACGAACCGAATCTCGAGTAGCTGGTTGCTAGACTTACAAAAGTGATGGCCCTAGTCTTAAGATGAGTATTGAGTTCCTTGCTGAACTCCAAGGAGGACTAGAGGGAGAATCTGTTCCATACCAAATGTACTATCAAAAGCCAATTATGCACGATAATTATGGATGAGGGAGGTTGTATTAATGTTGTTGCACAGTCCTTTGTGTAGAGGTTGGGTCTACTGACCTCAAAACATCCCTAACCTTACCACCTACATTAGCTTTATGATAAGGGTGCTTTTCACGTAACCGAACAAGTGACCGTACTGATCAATGTTAGGAATATGTATTGGGATAAAGTAGTTTGTAATGTCGTCCCTATAGGAGCTTCACATCTATTATTTGGACGACCTTGGTTGTTCAACTGATGTGTTACTCACGATGGATATAAAAACACCTATGCCTTCGTTAAGGATGTAAGGAAGATTCTGGTGCAACCTATGAACTTGTCCCAAGTAAATGAAACCCATAACCAACTTACTTGAACTAGTAAGAAGAAAGCCTTGATGATGAATTGAAAAGAGCTCCGAGTTATTAAAAAGGCTGAAGAGCCTATGTTCCTATTAATTAGGAGGCTGTTGGAGATGAGGGAATTAGAGGATGTTCCAGAAGAGATCCAAAGCTTACTAAATGAGTTTTTTGACTTGTTTTTGGAAAAACTACCTAGAGGACTGCCTCCAATCCAAGGAATAGAGTACTGTATTGATTTGTAGCTAGGCGTTGCCCTACTGAATCGACTTGCATACAAGATGAACCCTGAGTAGGCTGCTGAACTGAAAAAATAGGTAAACAAGCTTGTAAATCAAGGATATGTGAGGGAGAGCATAAACCCTTGCATAGTATCGGTTCTGTTCGTTCTGAAGAAAGATGGTTTATGGCATATGTGTATTGATAGCCAAGCAATAAGCAATCAACTAGATTATTATCAAATATAGATATTCGATACTGAGGCTTGATGATTTATTGTATAAGCTTTATGGTGCCAAAATATTTTCAAAGATTGATTTACGAAGTGGCTACCACCATATTTGTATGAGACCAGGAGATGAGTTGAAGACTACCTTTAAGACTAGGTACGGACTCTATGAATGGTTGGTTATGCTGTTTGGACTTATTAATGCATCGAGCACATTCAAGAGGTTAATGAACTATGTGATACGCCCTCTAATCGGAAGGTATGTGGTCATATATTTTGATGATATACTGGTATATAGTGTCGACCTAAACAGCTATGTTCAACATCTCCATGACATATTTAATGTTTTGCAAATGAAGAAGTTGTATGAGAATGTGAAGAAGTGTACATTTTGCCAGAATAAGGTGGTTTTCTTAGGGTTTGTACTGTTAGGGGAAGGGATCTGAGCAAATGAGGAAAAGATTCAAGCTGTTCTGGAATGGTTGACACCGAAGAATGCTATTGAGGTCCAAAGTTTTCATGGCGTAGCTTCTTTTTATAGGCGATTTATTAAGGATTTCAGTACAATAGCCGCCTCCATTGAACGAGTTGACAAAGAAGAGTAAAGGATTCAAGTAAAATGACTAAGTTGAATAGAGCTTTAGAGAGATTAAGGAAAAACTCACCTCGGCACTTATCCTGTCGCTACCAGATTTTGATAAGCCCTTCGAATTAGAATGTAATGCATTAGGAGTTGGAATTGGTGGTGTCTTGATGCAGGAGCAACAACCCATCGCCTACCACAATGAGAAACTTAGTAGTCTTACCCTGAACTATTTTGTGTATGAGGAGTTGTACTCCCTTGTTCGAGCTCTCATTGTTTAGCAACACTATTTACTACCATGAAAGTTTGTTATTTACGTTGACTACAAATCATTGAAGCATCTTGGGAGTCAGAATAAACTCTCAAAGAGACAAGCCAAGTGGTTAGAATTTATGGAAGGGTTCTCATACGTCATTCGGCACAAAAAGGGAAGCATAAATGTGGTTGTTAACGCTTTATCACAACGACATACTTTGTAGACAAAACTATTGGGATTCTCACTCATTACTAAACAGTATGCTACTGACCCTTACTTTGGTCTCATTATTAAATAGTACAAAGAAGGGGTAATTATTGAAGCATATTATCTTAAGGACGGCTATCTGTTCAAGAACCGTAGGCTATGTATTCCAAACTACTTTACGTATGAGCTATTGATCAGGGAAGCTCATAGCGGAGGATTGTCTGGTCATTTTGGGGAGACTAAGATAGCCAATTTGTTGAGGTAGAACTTTCACTAGCTAGGTTTGGCTAAGGATATCCATAAGGTAATTAGCCATTGTGAAGCATGCAAGCAAACTAAGGGGAGGAGAGAACCCCATGGAGAATACTTGCCGCTGCCAACACCAACATTAGCTTAGGCTGACCTCAGCATGGACTTTGTCTTAAGGTTGCCTTGGACATCTAAGGGCAAAAATTCTATCTTTATTGTAATAGACCACTTTTGCAAGATGGCACACTTCATTTCGTGCCATTAAACTAACAATGCTTTATATATTGTTGATTTGTTTTTGTAGGAGGTTTTCCAACTACATAGGGTACCAAAGACTATTGTCTCAGATTGGGATACAAAATTTTTTAGCTATTTTTAGAAGACTCTTTAGAGAAGACTTGGGACTAAACTTGTATTCAACTATAATAGCCACCCTCAAATTGATGGCCAGATTGAAGTGGTAAATAGGATTATAAGACGCTAGGCAATTTGCTCAAAGCTATCATGGGAAAGAATTTGAGGGATTGGGATATGTGCCTACTAATTGTGGAGTTTGCATACAATCGAATTGTCCATCATATTATTAGGAAGACCTTATTTGAGGTCGTCTATGGCCTTAACCATACGATTCCCCTAGATATGATCGGTGCTCTAGCAACTACCGAAGAGAGTCAATCTAAAGTTGACTGAGCCTAAGAATTGCATGAGCTATACTAGTTTGTAACCAAGAAGATTGCTAAATTCAATTAGAGACAACATGAAATTGGTAGCCGAGGCCGCCGAACTATTTCCTTCCACATAGGATACTTAGTATGAATTTACCTTAGTTGAGAGCGATTCCTACACTTGAGACAAAGTAAACTATCACCTCGAGTTAATGGGCCATTTAAGGTCTTGAAGAAGATCAACCGCAACACCTACCAGATCAAGTTGCCTGATGACTATAGTGTTTCCTCCACCTTCAGCATGTTTGATATGATTCCTTACCAACCAATAGAAGAAGACCCTATGAGCACCCTGGAAGAAAGAGCAAAGATCACTCTAAACTTGAGGACAAATCTTTTCAACCCCAAGGCAGATGATAGGAATCAATCCCCTAGATCGATTACGCGTAGTTGAGCTAAAGGACTCTAAGGTCTTGTTCGGGGGATACTAACTTAAAGCCATGGCTAAGACGGGGATTAATGGGAATCAGCTTCTGACAATATCCAAGCCGAGTCCTGTCAATGCTTGCCGAGGCCGAGTTGTAGCCAAAAGGATGAAGGGAAGGAAAATAAACACTTGGCATCAATTCTATCATCAATTAAGGTGGAGAGAAACTTCAAAGCCGAGTACTCGAGACTAAATAACCACTTGGCATCTCACCGAAAGACTTGTGCCTATTGATTCTACTATTCGGCAATTATGGGCTAACCTTTCTGGTGTTTCGACCAAGCCACGTAAGACTTTAGGGAATCCTTCCCAAACCTACACATCCAACTACCGACCCCGTCTGGTTCGGATACTACTCTTCCCGGGACATACCGAGTGACTACATGCCGAATTTTGTAAAATGCACAGTTTTATATTCTTGCTATAAATAGCAACATTTGTATAGATACATAGAGATATAGATAGATGTATACAGAAGAATATATAGAGAGTGAAACTTTCCTTTTTTGAGCAAGGCTATACTTGAGTTAGCATTTACTGGATTATTAAGTGTTGATTACTTTCTTTAATCGCCCCCACGTTCTTATCAATCTTGTTCTTAGATTGTAGTGAACTCTTTCTTTTGAATCGATTAGTGAGTTACATTTAACCTTCATTTGAAACCTCGAGTGACATTTAGTATTTGAGAGTCGTATTGAACTTTATTTCGAGCTCAAACCCCCTGATTGTGTTTGTGTCTTGGTGAGTTATACCTATTCACATTCACCACAAAAAACCTTCCTGTTCTTTGTACCCATTTTCTTTTGAATACCCATTCTTGTTCTTTCGTTCAAGATCCTCTACCGTTTCTTTCTTCCTTTGATTCCTTATCATATTGGTATCAGAGGTTTAGGGAGACATGCGTACTAGTGTTCTTCAAAGTAGATTTATGGTTCTAACCTTTCTGTTAATCATTGTTTTATAGTATAGTGTGCTGTTCGTAGTAGTCATAAGTAGTTGCAGAAGCCAAATAGTGGTTGTTTCTAAGTTACTGTAATTCTATTTTATTGTTTGTCCAATTCTTTGGTAAATTACTATACGAACAAGAATGTCGAAGGATAGTATCAAAAATAATGGTGATAGCCTTCGTGGAATCTTGAGACGACACGTTGATAAATTAGAATATCATATTCAGAATCTCGTTAACTCTATCCAAGAACTCATTAGATTAGTTAGAGGCCATAGACGTAATGGCTGAGAAGGAAGAAGGGAGAAAACACCCATAAGTAGAAGTGGTTCTAATGAACTTCATCATGATGAGCGATAGTTGAGAAGAGCTGCCAAGCCGAGAAGAAGAGAACACCATTTAGTGTTGAGAAGAGGAAATGAAAGGAGAGTTGACTTCGAAGCAAATCAAGAAGCTCGGAGAAGAGAGCCGAAGCCGAGAAGAGGTGTAACCGAGCAGAGCTTTAATAGAAGTGGTCGAACCGAGGAGAATCAACCAGCTCAGAATGCAAAGGATGAACCCTGAGCACCTAGCTGAGGACTTAACAATGTCAAGCTGAAATTATCGACCTTTTGTAGAAGTAATCGACCCGAAGAGTTCCTTGACTAGGTTCCCCAAATCGAGAAATTATTTAAGTGCTATGAATGCTATGATCGAGCAAAGGTTAAGCTGGCTTCATTATCCTTTGTTTAATATGTAAGTCTTTAGTGGGATAAGCTAGTTGTTAAGCGAGATATTGAAGGAGAGGAGCTGATCAGAACTTGGAGGCTCATGAAAAGATTGATGAACCAACACTTTGTGCCGACTTATTTTAAGTAGGAGATGCTCCATGCTTTTTAGTACCTGAGATAAGGTTAAAATACTGTTGAAGAGTATTTACAAGAGTTGTACCATTGCTAGATTCTTGAGTGGATTCCGAGACGACATTGTTGACATAGTTGAATTGTAGCCATTTAACTCTCTAGACGAGCTAATTAATTAGGCATTAAGAGTAAAGAGGTAGAGGAGAAGAAGGCATCAGAGGTCAAGTAGCTGACTTGAACAAGGCGGCCCTAAGCCTGAGAGGTATGCTAAGAGAAGGCAAGAAAAGAAGATAGAGAAATGAGAGTCTAGTTGACTTGTCTATGCCGAGAAAAAGATTGCCGAGAAAGAGAAGGCACTTGGCAACAAGGCTTAAGAAGTGAAGTGCTTCAAGTGCTTAGGCTATAGACATATTACATCTTAGTGCTCGAATAAAAGGGTCATAATCTTGAAGGGCGAGGAGCCCAAGGCTCAAATTGATAGTTAGAATGATAGGAGCTCGGATGACCAGTTGATAGAAGAAGATATCTATCCCAAGGACCTAGATAAACTCCTAGTTATGGCCATACGAGCTGACCTAAGGGCAGATCTTAGACAAAGGGAAAATTTGTTTCATATGTGGTGCCTAGTGAGTGGGAAGACTTGTTCCTTAGTTATCGATGGAGGTAGCTATACTAACATCATCTCTGTTGAGCTAGTGGAAAAGATGAAGTTGCCAACCTACCCATACCCCCGACCTTATGGATTGAAGTGGTTTAATGACAAGGGTATGGTCCATGTATATAAGCGTGTTTGAATTGCATTCATAGGAGTATGACTGGAAAGTGATCCATGACGGCTTCCTCAACACTTATACTATTCGGAAGGATAAGAAGAGCTATTACTTGACCCCCATGAGCATTGAGGAAATCTAGAGACATTCGGTACCCATGGTGAAGAGAAAAGGGAAGAGAAGTTTATTCGACACCCTGGCTTAAGCTCAACACTTAACATCGAGCATGACTTCCTTTCAAACCCATGGTAACGATAGGAATTAGTCTTCGATAAAATCCAAGCCGAGTCCTATCAATGCTTACAGAGGTTGAGCTATAGCCTAAAGGATGAGGGGAAGGAAAATAAACACTTAGCATCAACTCTATCATCAGCCGAGGTGTTGAGAAATAGAAAGGCTGAGTACTCGAGACTGAAGAACCACTCGGCACCTCACCAAGAGAATCGTACCGACTGATTCTAGTGTTAAGCAATTATGGGTTGACCTTTCTAGTGTTTTGACCAAGCCAAGTGAGACTTTAGGGACCTCTTCTTGAACCCGTACATCCAACTACCAACCCCGTCTAGTTCAGATATTACTCCTCCTAGGACATGTCGAGTGACTGCATGCTGAATTTTGTAAAACACACAATTTTGTATTCTTGTACATGTTTTCCCTTTATTTTATTTATCGGCCCAATTCTTTAAGGTTTAAGGCCTTTTACATTATTTACAGTTTTACCACTAGGGTTTAAGACTTGCTATAAATAGCAACATTTGTATAGATACACAGAGATATGGATAGATGTATACAGAGAATGAAACTTTCCTCTTTCAAGCAAGATTATACTTAAGTTAGCATTTACTGGATTATCGAGTGTTGATTACTCTCTTTAATCACCCCGCGTTCTTATCAATCTTGTTCTCAGATTGTGGTGAACCCTTTCATTTGAATCGGTTAGTAAGTTGCATTTAACCTTCATTTGAAACCCTAAGCGACATTTAGTATTTGTGAGTTGTAATGAACTCTATTTCGAGCTCAAACTCTTTGATTGTGTTTGTGTCATGGTGAGTTATACCCGTTTACATTCACCATAAAAAACCTTCCTGTTCTTTGTACCCATTTTCTTTTGAATACCCATTCCCATTCTTTTATTCTAGATCTGCCACCGTTTCTTTCTTCCTTTGATTCCTTATCAGGGATTCCTATCCTAAGCTGGTCTCCTACCGACCTAACTATTAGATCCTTACTTGCGTCAAATCTGTCATGTTCAATGGCGATTTTTTATTCTAGAAGATGGCCTAAGAATAGTTGAGGCGAGCTCTTGATTCGACCATTAGCATCCAACCTTGAATCGAGTTAACTTTTCTTCAGAAGAACTAATTGGTCCCTTGCTTGGTCTGAATTAGGATGCCCCTTGACTATTGTCAGCACTTTCTATTTCGTCTACTTTGTATGATAGTCCTAACTCCCATCCACTACATGACACATGTCTTCTAGCACAATCTATCTAAAAGGATTCTTTACTTTTCGTACTGAATATTCTTTGTCTCTTTTGCCCCCTTTTAGTAAGTTTCATGTAACCTAATTGTATAATACCCTTTTTTGTTTTTTCATACTTGTAAAGTGACCTTAGTAGATGGGTATATAAAGCCCCACTTTCTTGCACGCAAGGGAATCAACTAATCAATACAGAATTATTCACTTGAGTAACCTTAGTGTTCTTGTTATCATTTAACTCTTATCTATTCTCTTTAGCAAGGAGTAGTGGCGAGTAACCTTTCAGTTCGAATCAGTATGTCACATTCGGCGGATTGTAGGTTGAGTAGGATCAAGTGGTGTGTCAAATCTATTTGGTAGTTGCTTGGACTTTGCTAACTTTTTCCTTATTTGTTTTGATTCGTTTTGTTATGGTGCCACTCCGTATGTTCGACCTCGGAGATGCGTCGGCTTCGAATTTGGAGATATATCTAAAACAAAGAAAGAAATAGTTTTTGTTAAATCAAAAGGTGAAAATCAAGAAATGACCAAAGGTAGGGAAAACAACAAAGCATTTGAACCTATAAAAAAGTACAATAGAAAGTTCTCTCAAAACAATGACAAGTATCCCTTTAGAGGGTACAACAGAAGGTTGAACAAAAGATATTTTAGAAAGAATCCAAATAAGAGGAAAGTGGTAAGTAACAGGTATACTAAGTAGAAATCTTATGCTTATTTTCTTTGTAATAAATAGGTTATATAGAAAAACATTGCTTTTACAAAAAATACAAACTCAACAATAATCAAGGTTTAATTCAAAAGACGAGCTTGAATTTTCATGAACCTAAGCTTCGTTAGATTCATAAACAGACTTGATTATGCTTTGATGTATGTAGGATTGCAAAGCTAAGATAAAAGGAAAATGGTATCTTGACAGTGAATGTTTAAGACACATGACCGATGATGCTTCATTGTTAAAAAAATTGGAATGGAAGGAAGATGGTTATGTAAAGTTTGGTGACAATGGTAAAGATAAAATAATTGTGGTAGAATCAATTGGTTTGGTACCTCATTCAATTGAAAACATGTTATTAGTTAAAGGATTGGAACATAACTTATTGAGCATAAGTCGGTTGTGTAATAAAGGGTATATAATAGTTTTTGAACATGATAAATGTGTTGGCTTTAACAAGGATGGTTTTAAGCTGTTTGAAGGATTCAGAAGGATGAATATTTATTTAATTAAACTATCTGAAGTATCATTTGAAAGCTATTTTATTTTTGTAAATGATAATGCTATGTGTTCGCATACAATACTAGGACATGTGAACTTTCAACAATTGGAGAACTTGTCTAAAAAGAACTTAATCCTAGGCTTATCTAAATTGCATACTCATGAGAATATTCATTGTGCTGCTTCTTTTAAGAATAAAACAAGTTCATCTTCTCATAAGAGTAAAAAGATTATCTTTACTTAAAGACCTTTAGAATTATTGCATTTAGATCTATTTGGTTTAACTCGCACTCTAAGTTTAGGAAGAAATAAATATGGACTTATTATAATAGATGATTTCTTTAGATTTATTTGGATCTTATTTTTGCGTCATAAAAGTGATACTTTTAAAAGTTTTGAAATCTTTTCAAAAAGAGTTGAAAATGAAAAAGGCCTTTCCATCATCAGTTTACGAATTGATAATGGCAAGGAATTTGAAAACTTAAATTTTATTTCGTTTTGTGAAGAAAAAGGCATCACTCATAATTTTTCTGCACCCTATACTCCACAACAAAATGAAGTAGTTGAATGCAAAAACAGGATTATCCAGGAAATGATGAGAACTCTACTAAATGAAAGTAATATAGCTAATCATTTCTAGGCAGAAGCAGCTTTAACAGCTTGTCATATCATAAATTGAGTATATGTAAGACCTTTGACAAATAAAATTGCTTACGAGATTTATAAAGGAAGGAAACCTACGATTTCATATTTTCATACATTTGATTGTAAGTGTTTTGTTGAGAAAACAAGAAAAGTCTTGGGAAATTTTGAAGAGAGAGTAGATAAAGCCATCTTTTTAAGCTACTCTCTAAACTCAAAAGCATTTTAAGTATACAATAAAGAAACAAAAGTCATGGAAGAATCAATAAATATCAAATTTATTGAAGAAAAAATCCATGAAGAATCGGATGACGGAATTCCATTTGCCTCAAACAAAAAGAATATAGTGTGTCTTAATTCAGAAGAAGGAAAGATAGAACATCCTTTAGAAGGTACTTTAGAAGCTTCAAGGATGCTTGGTGAATTCAAAACAAAACCTGAATTAGAAGGTGCCTTAGAAACTAATACCAAGTTTGTTGAAAAACATTCAAAAGGTAAGTCAGAAGGTTTTGAACACTTTCATACTCCACCATCATTTTTAAAATTTAAAATCGATCATCCTCTTGAGTTTATAATTGGTAACATTAGATCTGGAATAGGAACAAGATTGAGCTTACAAAATTTTGAAAATCATTTTGCCTTAATATCTGAAATTGAACCTCATTCAGTTGATGAAGCTTTAAATGATAGTAACTGGATCTTAGCCATACAAGGAGAACTCATTTAATTTTAAAGAAATCAGGTTTGGAGTTTAGTTCTAAGACCTAAAAATAAGTCAATCATTAGAACTAAATGGGTATTTAAGAACAAGCCGGATGAACATGGAAAAATAATTAGAAACAAAGCACAGTTATTAGCTAAAGGTTATTTATAGGAAAAAGGAATAGACTATTATGAAACCTATGCTCCTGTTGCTAGATTGGAAACTATAAGATTATTAATTGCTTTTGCTTATTTGAAAAACTTTAAGTTGTATCAGATGGATGTAAAAAGTACTTTTCTGAATGGATTCATAAAAGAAGAAGCATATGTTAATCAATCCCTTAGATTTGAAGATCCATTCAAATCCTTCAAATCAGATCATATCTATAAGTTAAAAAAGGCTTTGTATGGACTTAAATAGGTTTCTCGTGTGCTTGGTATGATAGCTTAAGTTAATTCTTGATTAAAAATGGCTTTTAAAGAGGATAAGTTGATATTACACTTTTCATGAAACATAATGGAAAAGATATGCTAGTTGTACAAATCTATGTTGATGACATTATTTTTGGTGCAACTAATGAAATATATTGCCAACAATTTTCAAGTTTGATGCAGATAGAATTTGAGATGTCACTCATGAGTGAATTAAACTTCTTCTTAGGACAGAGAATGGAATATTTATTCACCGAGAGAAGTACACTAGACAGATATTGAAGAAATTTGGTTTTCAGAATACCAAGGATTCTTCAATACTTATGAGTACCTCAACAAAGCTTGACATCGCAGGTAATGGTAAAAAAGTAAATGAAAAACTCTATTGAAACTTAATTGGATCTTTATTATATCTAACTACTTCACGCCTTGATATTTTGTTCAGTACTTATGTGTGTGCTAGATTTCAAAGTTCACCAATTGAAACACACTTAACTGCAGTTAAAAAGATCTTTAAATATATATATAAAGCATTGCAAAATTAGGAATTTGGTATCTTAAGAGTAAAAATTTTGAACTCATAGGATATTCAGGTGCTTACTATGCAAGTTACAAAGTAGATAGGAAGAGTACTTTAGAAACTTGTTAGTTCTTGAGAGATAAATTAGTTTCTTGGTCTTTAAGAAACAAAATTTTGTTGCACTTTCAATTGCAAAAGTTGAATATGTATCTATTGAAAATTGTTATGCACAGATACTTTAGTTAAAATAACAGTTGGATGACTATGGAATAAGTTGTAAAAATATACTCATAAAATGCGATAATACTAGTGTTATTAATCTGACAAAAAATCTAGTTCATCACTTAAGGTCAAAACATATAGAAATAAGGCACCATTTCATTCATGATCATGGAGCAAATAATGATGTGAGTGTTGATTTTGTTCCAACTGAATATCAATTTACCAATATTTTTACTAAGCCTTTGGAAAAATTAAGGTTTGAATTTATTAGTAATGAGTTAGGTGTTTGTAATCCTTTCTGTTAATTTAGAGAGCATTTTTATTAATTTTCCTTGTTTGTATATTATTTGAATACGTGCAAATTTTTATTTATTTATTAGACACAAAAAAGATGAGGGCCTTAGCATATCCTTAGTATGTCCACAAAATCCTCTTTAGTGGTTCTATTAAGTTAGTCCACTCTCTTACGATTAAAGACCATTAACACTGGCAGTTCAATTCTTCACGTCTTATAAAAGCTTCAAACTATTTTTCTTTCTCTCACTTCATTAAGCTTCTCTTATTCTTCTCTCATGTTTTTTTTTTTTCAATCAAACTCTATGGCACCCAAAAAATCTACTTGCATTGCTGCTAAGGGGATTAAATCTAAAATTCAAAATGATCCTAAGAATCCCATTGTTCTTGATGAACAAGAGACATGCACCACCATCCCTACAAACCTATAACCTAATCTACTCTCCGAAACACACTAAGATTCATTTGAAAAAACCCTAACCCTAGAACTTTGTGATGAACCATAGGAAGAAGCTGCTTGAGAAGTGAATAAAAAAAATGCCTTTAAGGTACATTTTGAACAAATTTAAGAAGTTTATCAAAAGGCTGATCATGATGTTTGAGAATCTAACTCATTTGAAGAAGTTGAATCTGAAGGTTTTGATTTCTTAGGTAAACCATCTGATGAAAAATTTGAAAGAAATCCTTCTAAATGACCCCTTATACCCAAACAAAGAAAACTCCACAAAAGTCTAAGGTTGTTACTCCAATAAAGAAGATGTTGAAAGCTTCTAAGAATGTGCAAAAGTCTTCAGAAGTAAAGACTCCAATTCCCTCCTTCAAATCAAAAGACAAACCTAAGAAGAGATATATAATAAAAGGTAAAAATCTCTCCATCAAAGATTCCTTTTATTTAGACTTAGAATTCTTTGATAAGAATGGTTTTTATTGGAAAGACTATCTAAATGAATTAGGTTTAAATGGTCTGGTTGATATGCGTAGAATGATATATGGATAATTGGTAGATGAGTTCTATAGGAAACTTGATAACAAGAATCGAGAAGTGTGGAAGTCTGTTGTACTTGGCCAAAAGATAGAAATCACTAAGGACATTTTGAAATGCTTTGGCATCATTAAAGTACATGAGGATGAGAGCTTACTACAGATGACTAAGGAAAATTTATTTACAGAACTAAATGATGGAGTTGAGTTGGAAATAGGAAAAGATATCTTCAGTGCTAAATTTCAGTTGTTAGTTATAATTTTACATAAATTCATCAACTCATTTGTATTGCCTAAGAAAAGTAGTGTAACCTTTGCAACTAGAGAGGATGCACTAGTTATTTTGGCAATGTTAAGGAAGAGAAAGGTAGATGTTGTGAAACTTATGATGCGACACATATGGCAGCATTTGGATGTTAGGCCATATGGAAATTTGTTGATGACTCTTTTTAGTTTTAAGAAATTGAAAGTTAAAGGATAAGCAAGTTGCCCTTTTTTTCCCTATTAATCTAAGCAAAAGGATCTTTAAACAAATGGGGATTTATGTGAATGACAAGCTTTGGCATTCACATAATGGAGGAATCTTTGTTCATCCATCAAATCTTGGAAGAAGGGTCATTATAATTGAAGAAAAAGGCAATGAAAGAAAAGGAAGTGAGGAAATGAGGCAGTTAAAAAGGAACCAATAAGGAAAGGGAAATTGATTAGAAGATCAGGTGGCATAGAATTTAAGGAACCAATTAGGGTACCTTTAGATAGTGATTAAGATAGTTCAAAGCTATAGTTGGCTTACTACAAACAAGGGGAAAGCTCAGCTTTTGTTAAACAACTTTCTAAAGGAATTAAGAAAATTGTAGGAAAGCTAGTTAGGGATCAGATTACTAGAATGAAAGACTTATTCAAAGCTTGGGTCAAGGAAACTATTACTAAATCAAATCCCAATGACCAAGCTCATCCTATTATTTTTCTTGAATGCCTTGCACAAAATCAACCAGCTAAACCATCTATTCCTATCTTTGATCCTCACCTTACATTCACTGAACCATCTGTTCCTATTTCAGACACTCCCCTCATACCATTAAACTTGATCTCCCTACTATTTCTACTCAACCAACAGATTAGATTGATTCCATCCTTGTTTTAGTTGTGGATAGGACTCTTGTCATTTCCTTACAATCTCTTGACAAATCACCTCAAGTTGCTACTCTTACGTTGAATCCTAAAGAACAAACACCTCTAGAAGGAAACACAGAAACTCTCTTTATGGCTTTTACCAAAGAAGTCTCTCCACTTATTCCCATCCATAACATACCATCCTCTAACAAAAGCAAAGAACCAACTTCCTCTGTTGCAACATCTTCTGAAGCTAATCCATCTCCTAGCAAAGCTCTGACAACTTATTCAAAAAGATTCAAATTGTGTGCTAAGAAGAAAACTAAGAGATCTAAGAAATGATTCTCTTTTTCTTGTCCAGTATTTTAGTTTTAGCTGAACTATGGATATTTTGTAAGTCCTCTCGTAGACTTGTTTCTTGTCATTTCTGTTATTTTTTAACTTGGTTATGATATTTCCTTTAATCAATGTAGTATATTCTTTTGGTTATGTTATTTCTGTTATAATCATTCCACACATTCTATAAAGATTAAGGGGGAGTTCATTCTACGTAGTATATTAATCAAGGATGATAACAAAAAAAGGGGAGAGAAAAACCAAAAACAATTGTGGTCTACACATTACACGACATAACGATTATGTGATTGTGATTTTTTTTTTTTATTCTTGCATTTGGTTTTATAATAGTGTTTTTGTTATCATCAAAAAGGGGGAGAAAGTTACATATCTCTCACATATTTTGATGATAACAAAAAGGGATAAAAGCTAATGAATCATTAAGATTGTAGATATTTAGAAGGGTTCTCAGAAAGTTTAGATTAAAATCGCAAACTAAGTTGGCTTAAGAAACTTATTCAGAAGTCTAATTTGATTGAAAAAGAGAATAGTTTGAAAATTTTCAAAAAGTGTTTCAGAAGCTTTATAAGTAGAAGTAGTATTGCACTTTAGAAGCTTGTTTAGAGACTTTGAAGAAAGGAAGAATTGATACTCTTCAAAAGGTTTTTTAGAAAGTCGATCTAGAAATATATGACATTGAATTTTAATTCATATTAGATTTGAATTCAACAAGACCTAGATTTACTAGATTGGGTATATTAGGGAAATACACTTAATCTCATTTCACTTAAAATAGTACCAAGATCCATGGGGATTTTTGAGCGAATTAATTTTTGATGAATCAAGATATGCACATGTACGGATAAGGATAAGGTTGATTCGGATTTTATGGAATCTCAAATTTTAAATATGAGGCTTATTTGGAAGTTGCTGATAAAGCATATCTCCTTGTCAAATTTAAATCATAAGCTTATTTAGTGGATGCGGATTGAAGTATATTTGATCAAAACTAGATAAGAATAGCTGTTTTTGAATTTTAAAATACTGAGATCTTCTCAAAATATCTAAGGATTGTCTTTAGCAAATAATTTTTGGATAAATACGAAAGTGAAGATAATCTTCAACAAATTAGCCGTTAGAAGATTTTAATATAAAAAGAGAAAGGATTCAAAACGTTATTTTTTACAACTCTAGAAAAAGTTTTTGCTACACAAAAAATAGTGATTAGATTTTACTTTCTGAAAATTCATAGAAAGTTTTTCAAATACTTCTTCAGAAAGTTGCACCAAATTAAACAATACAACAATCGTTATTTCTCTTTAGAGCAAAATTATTTGAGATTTATATTTTTGTTCTCACTTAAAATTTGTAACTTTTATTTGTTGTTTGAATGTTGAGAGAAGTGTATTTGTACTTTGTAGATCTGTATTAGTCTAGATCATGGAGAGACTAGATAGGTAGAGTAGAGTGTTATAAAGTCAATGTATGACATATGCTTGTAATCTTTTTGTGATTTTGATTTAGTGGATTAAGTGGAACAATATTGGTATAGTAGACCGGGTCCTCAGCAGTGAAGTTAGAAGAAAGTAGTAAGTAGAAGTCTGAAGGAATATAAAATCTCAACCTAATATTCTCTTTCCTTACTCTTTTAATTTGTTTTATTAATTGTTGTGTGTTGAATTATTAAAATATTACTATTCACCATTATAAGTTATTAAGAGGGGTAATTTTATTTTCTTATATCGAAATTCTTTTTCAAAAATTTAAAGATATCAATTCAACCCCCCCTCCCTTTAGATATTTTGTATAGGAGCAACAAATCAGTAGTTGCAAATTCTACAACTTTTCATAGTTTGTTTAGCAAACCAATTTTACTAATAAGCAAACCTTTGATAGCTCTAAAAATTGACCAAAAAGCAAATTAAATGCCACCAACAAATTTAATATGATCCATAGTAGCAATTTGAACTCATTAAATCACTTGAATACCATAGAATAACCAAATAATTACTGAAATTGAGCTAAGATCAATTTTAGCTATGAATGAGCAAAACTAACATATTTTGAGCTCTAAGCAAAGAAACTACCAAATTTTCACTTTGAACATAATTAAAATACAAAGAGAATCATGTTGGAATAATATTTTAAACGTAAGAAACAAGTCTTGTCAAAATCATATCAAGTATTCCTTGAGGAGCATACATAATCATGAACTAATTCATCAAATTTCCACAAAAGTATATGGCTAAATGCACTTTGACAATTATACATGCACAATAGATCATGAGAAAAACAAGGGTAAGACATGAAACGTACAATAAAGTAATTTAACTATTATAGTTCCTAAAGGCATGTATAAATCTAATTGGGGTATAGAGAGTGAAAATTTGCATAAATTTATGATTTGACCAAATTAACGACATAAATACAATCTATGGACAAAATAGAACATGTGGGAATTAGTTTTGGGCACAAAAACTAAGGTAAGACAAAATGGTTCACATATGAACTTAGAATGTCATAATCAACTTCAATTGTGCTCAAAACAAGTTAAATGGCAAGATTTATGCATGAAACCTTCATGCTCATGTTTCTTAAGACTAATAACATGTTATATGTTGGTCAATTCATTAGATAAGTCAATTTTTGCAAAAATTACTATCTTAGTCCCTAAGTGCCTAGCACTCTTTTTGTATAATCATTTTTAATTCTCTTCTCAATGTGCAAAATCTATCTTCACTTAAGGCTTTAGTGAATATATCAGCTATTTGATTGTTTGTATCTACAAATTTTAGGCATATATCATTGGTTTGTATATGATCATGGATGAAGTAATGCCTAATCTCTATATGTTTTGTCCTTAAGTGTTGGATTGAAATTTTTCATTAGATTAATTGCACTAGGATTATCACACTTAATTAGGACATTAGTATATTTAAGACCATAGTCATGTAAGGTTTGTTTTATCTATAAGATTTGAGCACAACAACTATAGTGGCCACATACTTGACCTTGTTGATTGATAGTGTTACGGAGTTTTGCTTCTTAGATTGCTAGGATACTAAGGAATTTCTAAGGAAGTAACATGTGTTACTTGTGCTTTTCCGATCAACTTTGCAATCGATAAAGTTGGCATCAAAGTATCCAACTAGATCAAAAGAGGTAAACTTAGGATACCACAAGCCGATTTCAATGGTGCCTACATGATACTTGAAGTGCATTTCACCATACTTAAGTAAAATTCTCTAAGGCAAGATTGAAATTATGCACATAGGCATATGACAAATATGATATCGGGCCTAGATGCATTTAGATATAACAAGCTATCTATCATGCCCCTATATAACTTTTCACATATATGTTTTCCATTTTCATCTTTGTTAAGTTTTAATGTGGTGCTCATTGGAGTAGGCCTAGTCTTGCAATCATTTATCTTAAATCTCCTTAAGAGCTCCTTAACATACTTAGCTTGATTAATAAATGTTCCATTTATAGTTTGCTTAACTTGAAGACCTAGAAAATACTTAAGTTCCCCCATCATGCTTATTTCAAACTCTTTCTTCATGCACTTTACAAATTCATCCACTAAATCCATGCTAGTAGCTCTAAACACAATATCATCAATATAGATTTGAATAATTGATGTATTTGACTTGTGATACTTGATAAATAATGTTGTATCTAATTTACCTCTTGAAAAACCATTAGTTATCAAGAAGCTACTAAGCCTCTCATACTAAGCTTTAGGAGCTTGTTTGAGTCCATGGAGTGCCTTGTTGAGCTTAAATACATGATTGGGGAATTTGTTATGTTCAAACCCTAGTAATTGCTCTACATAAGCTTTTTCTTTAATATAGCTATTTAGAAAAGCACTATTAACATCCATTTGATATAATTTGAAGTCTTTAAAGGTGGCGAATGCTAAGAACATCCTAATAGCTTCTAGTCTAGCAATTGGAGTAAAGGTCTCATCAAAGTGTATTTCTTTTTCTTGATTATACCCTTTTACTACCAATCTTACCATATTCTTAGTTACTACACTGGTTTCATCAGGTTTATTTCTATAGACCCATGTTGTTCTAATTACCAGTCTATCACTAGGCTTAGGTACAAGATCCCATACTTCATTTCTTATGAATCGATTAACCTCCTCTTACATAGCTTATATCCAAAATTTATCTTTTAGAACATCATCAATGTTCTTAGGTTCTATTTAGCATAAGAACACTATATTACTTAAGTTCTTTAGGGGGCTCTAGTTTGCACCTTATTAGATGGTTCACCTATGATCAAGTTCTTAGGGTGATCTTTTATAAATTTCCAATCTCTAGGCAAGTTCATATTAGATTGATCAATTTCTTCATCTTCCTTAGAAATTTCTCCATCTTTTGACTTCATATCAAGACTAAGGTTGTTTAATTGAGCACTGACATTGTTAATTTCATTATTTTGTTCTATAAATGCAAATGCATCATAAAAAAACAACATGAATAGATTCCTTTACTACTAAGGTTCTTTTATTAAGTACTCTATATGTTTTATTAGTCAAAGAATAACCAAGAAATATAGTTTCATTGAATTTAGAATCGAATTTACTTAGTTGATCCTTACTATTATTTAGCACAAAGGATTTAGTACCAAACGGATGGAAATAAGAAATGTTTGGTATTTTATCTCTTTAAAGCTCATAGGGGGTTTTCTTTAAGATAAGCCTTATGAAAACTCAGTTTAATATATAGCGAGCAGTATTCACCGCCTCAGCCTAAAAATATTAGGTAAATTGTTTTCATAAAACATTATTTTTTCCATTTCTGTGAGAGTTCTATTTTTCCTTTCAGCAACTCTATTTTGTTGTAAAGTTTTAGGTGTCAAGAAAGTGTCTTTTATGCCATTTTTATCACAAAACGCTCCCATTTCATTATTTTCAAGTTCTCCTCCATGATTACTTCTAATAGAGATTGTTGAAAGGCCTTTTTCATTTTGGACCTTCTTGCACTATTTTAGGAACATATGGTATGATTCATCCTTGCTTGCAAGGAAAAAGGTCTAAGTATATCTAGTGAAGTCATCAACAATCACCAAGGTATATCATTTCCCTTTAAAACTTAAAGTTTGAGTTGGACCAAATAAATCCATATGTAATTATTTAAGTAGCCTAGATGTTGAGATGACATCTTTTGATTTTAAAGATGATTTTGTTTGCTTACCGTATTGACATGCTTGGCATGCTTTATTTTTATCAAACTAATATTTGGTAAGCCTTTAACAAGGTCATGTTTAGTTAGTTTTGATAAGATATGAATGCTAGCATATCCCAACTTCTTACGCCATAACCAATTATCGTTGTTTTGAGTGGATAGACAAGATATTGGATTTGTAAACATATCAAAATTGATTTTGTAAATGTTTGCTCGTCTATACTTCTTAAAACAAATTTGGTCATTTTCAATGCATTCAATAAAACACTTTGAAGCTAGAAATGTAACCTTATAGCCAATATCACATAGTCAACTTATACTAAGTAAGTTGTGCTTTAAATTATCTATAAGATGAACATTTTTAATTGTAAGATCCTTATTGGTGAGAATGTTACCTTCACAAATTACATGAGCTTTTCGATTATCTCCAGATATGACACTCCCAGCATCCTTCAAGTCTAGTGTTATGAACTTAGATGCATCCCTAATCATATGCCTTAAATATCTACTATTTAAGATCCACTTATTATTTTGTTTTGAAGAACCCTACAAAACAAAAGGTTATTTCTTTGGTACCAACCTTAGTTTGGGTTCTTTAAGGTTAGATGCTAACATATAAGCTTATCTCTTAAGGATCTAAACCATCTTACTTTTATGATTTAAGGCTAAATTATGTCTTATTGCACATGTATGAGCAATATAACCATTTCTCTTACGAAAATTGCAAGTCTTATTAGTTGTTTTAACAAAGTAACTTTTATAAGAGTTATAAACATTGCTTCTACTATAGCTAATTCCGATTTTATCCAATCCTTGTCGTTATGAGCCAAAGAGCTTTTCCAAATTCTTTTCATCTACGAATTTGGCCATAGTTTGCTTTAAATCATCTAAGCTAAGTTTTAATATAGTATTCTCAACTTCAAGCCTTCTTACTCTATCAACCACATCATCGTCATGCATGCTAGTTATACTATTAACCTTCTTTTCAAGCATTTCATTCTTTTCCTTTACTAGTTCATAATTCTTTCAGCTCAATTCTTCATTACTCTTGTTTAATTTGTCAACTTCTATACTTAAGTACTCACTATCTTCCTCTAAACCTTCCTTTGCATCTATTACTTTATTTTATTCACTTTTGATTACATCAAATTTATCACCAACTTCATTCATCATTTGTTTTAATATTTTATTTTTCTTTTGAATTTTGATAAATTCCTTTAACAATTCATCATTCATATCCTTTAATTTATCATAAGAGAATTGTGATATGGAACATACCTCATCATCAATTGTTATAAAGTATGTTTCTTCATCGAAGTCACTTGAGTCACTATCACTCCATGCTTTTTGTCTTAATCCTTTATCTATCTTTTTGGAGAGTAGACAATATTCTTGCATGTGATTGAGCTTTTAACAATTGTAGCACTTTAATATTTCTTTCTTCTCCTTCTTGAATCTGAATATGTTCTCTCCACCATCCTTATCCTTTCTCAATTTTTTATTGAACTTTATGAATTTCTTGAACCTTCTTAACATTATAGCCATCTCTTCATCATCATCATCACTTTATTCTCTATGATTGTTTATAGTAACTTTGGTTTCTTTAAGAGCAATTGCTTTCTTCTTTAAGTCCTCTCCATACCTCTTAATCATTTCACGTACCTTGAGGGTTCCAAGGAATTCTTCCCTTGACATCTTCTCCAAGTTACATATTTCCTCAATAGTGGTTCTTTTTAGTTCCCAATCCTTTGCTAATGACCTAAGAATTTTGGAATTAATTTCTAAATTAAAGAGTTTAGTGCCAAATACTATTAAAGGATTGATGACATCAATAAATCTTTTGCACATTTTATCTATTGTTTCATTTTGGAAGTATCTTAAAATTCTCAAATTCTCCTCTTAAGAGAGTTATCTTGGTGTCTCTTATTCTAGATGTTCCTTCATGAGTATTTTGCAATTCATCCCATATCTCTTTAGTAATAAAGCATGTACATGTCTTATTGAAATCTTGTTCACTCATAACATAATGTAATATATTCATGGCTATTTCATTTAAGTCAATTTTCTTCCAATAATCATTAGTATAATCCTTCTCTTCTTTATTTTCTATCTTGACTGGACCATTTTCTATCATATGCCAAAGAATTCTATTTTGTGCTTTAATGAAAATCTTCATTCAATGCTTCTAACATGGATAATTTCCACTAGTTATAAGTGGTAGCCTATTAACAACTTGTCCTTTCATGAAGCCTTGTACATTTAGTACCATGATTTTTACTTTAAATGCGATTAAGTAATACATATAGAGTCCTAACTCTAATACCAATTGAAGAGCACTAAGTTAATACTCAAGAGGGGGAGTGAATTAAGTATTAATGACAAATTTTGATTCTCTTTAGGAATTAGTAATAAATGCAACAATAGTGAGAAAATTAAATGTTCAAACAATATTAATAATAAATATAGAAATTAAAAGAGATAAGGTAAGAAAGAATCAAGCCGTGATATAATATGGAGCTCGTATCGCCCCCTACTCTCTATGGATACTAATGCCTCTAACCGAGGACTTCACATACTTTTATTAATCTCAATATCACAACGCTCAATCAAGAGCTTACACCACTTCGCAATTACACAACAATCACTCAATAACACTTAAGCACAATCTCTATCTTTTAAGTGTAGTGACTTTTGGAAGATGAATTTGTAAGTAGTAAACTTAGCACTACAATCTTAATTCTCTCAAATAAATAACAATACAAAAACCAATTAATAGAGTACAAGAATGTGAGAGAATGTTTGGAATTTGTAGTTAAAGATCAGAATTATTCTTATCTTTGATGATTAGTTGGTCTATAAATACAGTTGCAAAAATTATTCCTGTTGTTACATTAAATGTGTCCTAATGACTAATTTCAAAGTGGTACCAATTGATCGGTAGAACAAATTTCCTAACCATCACCTTCTATTGATTGGTTGCTCTGAGGTGTCGCCAATCTTCAAGATGATTACAGAATGCTTTACTTCTAGGTTTAGGCTACCAAGCAATTACTAAGTATTCTACCTATTAATCGGTCAAACAAAAATCTTATCGATCTCCTTTCCTCGATTGGTTACTGAACATGTTGCCAAACTTCACTTCAAGTACAGAATGTAGCAATATGAATTTCTAAGCATTGATTGATTGTTAGTGATACGATTTGGCGTAGATGAACATACAACAACTAGTATCACACGAATTAAGGGGGGATAGGTCGAAACCTCGTAATGGTTTGAAAGATAAATGATAGTCAAAGGTTGAATAGGAGTCCTTGTGCACCGACAATGGATATGAAGCACCAATAGCTCACACGAGCCTGAATCACACTTGATATTACGCACAAGTGCTGTCGAAGGTCACTCACCACTAGTCTATGCTCAATAAGCTAGATAAGAGTAGCTCAAGTATGAAGTAGAACACTTAAGAGAATATGTCTAAAAAAATTCAAGATCGTACTCACTTGTTGCGGCTATTACAATATACAAGTATTTACATGATCCCAATAGGGCAAATCCTAGGTTAGAGTAATTTAAAAAAAAAAAAAACGATTCCTATAAGTAAAGGAAAAGGGGATTAATTTACAAAGGTAACATTGTAATCAAGCAAAAAGAATATCTAGTGGTAAAAAGGATAGTACGAGTGTCAAAAAGGACATAGTATACGTCATTTGCTCATTTTATGGTCCCAATGACACTATTAGCCAAGCTAATGGGAATCAAGCTACGTGGCCCCTGACTCGCAATCGGGCTCGAAGACTAGAGGGGCTAGCACGACGAATCCTTATGTTCTAACCAACCTTTGTCGAGGTTGAGTACCTCCTTGCTAAGTCATCTATAATGTTGTGCCATATAACCACCCATTGTTGTGTGGTATGCTAAGTTAATGATTACTTTCTGTTGTTGAGTCGACCAATTACTCAGCCCTTTTCTACTCGAGAAGTCGAGAGAGAAAGCCAGACTGATTAGGCCATCCCTGTTTGGACAAACCCATGCGTTTGTACTTTTTGTCCACATCTCCTAACGACCTTGCCAATGCCGCATCACCACATATACATTATCACATGTAGAATCTATAGCACCAATGATTATTTTCCTTATATATTCTTTTTTACCCCTTTATAACATGTACATTGCCCGCCTTAGGAAATGTCCTTTTTGTTTTTTCCCTTTTGGGCAAGTTGCCCTAATTTGCGAGGATAAATATCCTTATACTTGTAGTTGTAAGAAATTAGATAATGTTTAATACACTTTTGTGTACCTTCTTCCCTGCATAAACACTATTGTTTACTTTCGGCATCACTTTTATCTTTTCCCTTAAGCAAGGTTAGGTGGTGAATAACCTCATTGGACTAATTCATGTGTCACATCAAATTGTGTCATAAGTCCTCAGAAGTTCCATTGGTATATCATGTCCTCTAGAGCTGTTTGTAGGTTTTGCTTACTATTTTCGTCCTTTGTTTTCACCTTTTCGTACTTTTCCTCATTGACTCTTTTCGAGCTTTCTGCAAGTTTGGACCCATTTAGCGACTGGCCTTGTCTGTTCTTAGTCATGGTTTGCATCACAAGAAAAGGCAGGTTCTAATCAGGTTAGCATTAGTGCCAGCAGTTCGACCAGTTGGGATTGGAAAGGGGTTAGTTCATTAGGCGACTTATTTTCAAGTTTGCCTTGAGTGGTTGGCTCATGTTAGTTGTTAGCTTGGCTTTGACATGGGTTAGGTTGGCAGCATTTTGATTCGATGCTTAGATAGATGCATTGCAAAGAGGTCGGCTTGATACATTGGCTAGTCACTTCGGCAACTTCTTAGATGATCTGGACAGCGAAGTAACTCGGTAGGCAAGGTTGGGGAATGCATTGCTCCTCAACATTCAACTCACCTCGGACAGCTCAATAAACCATCTGAGTAAGCCCGCAAGCTCAGGAGCGTATGATTGGTTCGTGATCCCTATCATTCCCTTCGGGCTGTTTGAGATTTGGGATCAAATCTAGCTTAGCTTGAAGTTATTTGCCCTCGAAAGTGTATAGGTGGAGATCGTTAAAGTTGAAGGAGTTCGAGACTCCATATTCTTCAGGTAGTTTAATTCTATAGGCATTAAGATTGATCTTTTCAAGTACTTTGAAGGGTCTATCAACTTTAAGAGATAACTTACTCTTCCCTTAGTTTGGGAATTGTTCCTCGCTATGGTGGATCCAAACCAAATCACCTAGTTGAAATTCTCTCTTCTTCCATCCTTGGCCTTGCCTCTCAAGCTTAGTAACATCTTGACTTAATTGTTTTATGACCTTCTAGTACATGGCTTTGACTGCCTCGACTCTCTCTACAATTGGCTGGTCATCATTTGGCCTTGGAAAAGGTGTTTAGTCTATTGGGAGCTCAGGGTTGAACTCATAAGTGACCTTAAATTGAGACATGTTTGTTACGCTATGGGTGGTCTTGTTGTAGGTGAACTCTATGATAGGAAGATATAGATCCCAATAAGCTATGTTTTGACCAACGGTAACCTATAGTAAAGTTCCCATTATTCTATTGACAACCTCGGTTTATCTATCTGTTTGTAGATAACAAGACATGTTGTATAATAGCTTGGTTCCCATGCGCTTTCATAATGTTCTCTAAAAGTGGCTCATGAACTTAGGGTCTCGATTATAAATGATAACTTTGAGCACTTCGTAAAGCTTTACCACTTCCTATAAGCAAAGAAAGGAAATAGTCGAAGCATCGTTAGTTTTGAAATAGGGCACAAAATATGCCATCTTGCTAAATCAATTCACAACCACCATGATGGAGTCCTTCCTTCGGGACGTCCTTGGTAATCCTAACATAAAGTCTATACTTAGCTTAGATCATGGTTTGGTCAGGATGGGTAAGGGTAAATAGTGTCCTTATTTGGCTTGGCTCTTCTCTTTTCTATAGGTAATACACCTTTCTAATATAGATTAGACGTTTCTCATCATTCTTGGTCAAAAGAATTTTGAGGATAGTACCTCATGAGTTTGGCACTAGTCGAAGTGTCCTAACAATCCTCTTCCATGTGCCTCCTGTATTAACAATTCTCTCATCGAATAGGTTAGGATACATTATCTCTTTTGCCTAAACAAGTATCAGTCCTCCCTATGATAGTCATCAAATGTCCATCATTCCTTACACTTAGCATAGATGGGACCAAAATGTGGATCCTTGGCATATAAATCCTTTATCATTGAAAAACCAAATAGCTTGGTCTACAGCTCAGTCAAGAGAGAATGCCATCTCGATAGGCATTAGCCATTACATTATTCTTCCCATTCTTACATTTCATGACATAGAAAAATCCCTCCTAGAACTCAACCCATTTGGCTTGTCTTTGAGATGACTTAGGTTAACTCTTCAGGTACCTCAAAGATTTATGATCAGTGTAGATCACAAACTCTTTGGGTAGTAAGTAGTGTTACCATGCAGTTAAAGCTCGGATCAAAGAGTAAAACTCATTATAAACAGAATAATTGAGTGTAGCTCCTTTAGTTTCCCACTAAAGTAAGCAATATGTCAGCCTTCCTGTATCAGTGCGATACCTATGCCTAATTCGGATGCATCATACTCCATTTTGAATACGTTGTCAAAGCTTAGCAAAGCTAAAACATGGGTTATACTTAGCTTCTCCTTCACCTCCTCAAAACTCCTCTACTCCCTCTCTCCACATTGGAACCCAACGTTCTTCTTCGACAGTTCAGTGAGTGGTGCTACAATTGTGTTGAAATTCCTTATAAATCTATGATAGAATGATGCCAGGCCGTGGAAACTTCTCATGTCAGCTAAAGTGGTTAGCACGGGCCATTCAGTGATCACTCTTATCTTCTCATCATTGACTTGTATTCCTCTACCACTTACAACAAACCCCAAGAAGATCACTTCAGGTTAGCAGAAGTCATACTTCTTCAAATCAGTGTAGAGCCTTTTAGCTTAGAGTTTTGCAAAGATTGTTCGGAGATGTTCTTGGTGAGTTTCCAATTCAGGGCTATACATTAGGATGTCATCAAATTAAACCACCACAAACTTTCTTAAAATTCTCGAAGGACATGATTCATCAGTTGCATGAATGTGTTTAGTACGTTTGATAGTCTAGATGGCATTACAAGCCACTCATACAATCCATGGTGCATCTTAAACGCGGTCTTCTGCTCATCACCCTCATGCATTCAGATATGATAGTATCTAAATTTGAGGTTAATCTTAGAGAATACTCTTGCTCCATTCGACTCGTCTAGCATATCCTTAAGCTTTGGTATAGGATACTTGTACTTAATGGTAATGCGGTTGATTGCTTGACTATCTACATACATTCTCTAAGACCTATCCTTCTTAAGTGCTAATAAGATTGGTATGGTATAAGGGTTAAGGGATTCTCATACATACCCTTTCGTCATCAGCTCATTTACCAATCTTTGTAGCTTAGCAGCTTGTTCAAGGTTCCATCTATAGGCAAGCTTGTTCGGTAGTGTCACTCTTGGCTGTAAGTCAATTGCATGTTCAATGCCTCAGATGGGAGGAAGTCCTTCTAGTAGCTCATCTAGGAGTAGGCTGGCGAACTCATCTAAGATGGTTTTCACCTTAGCAGGCACCATTCCCTCCTTAGATCTCATCTATAGTAACCCTTTGACCATTATATAGGTTGGCACTTCGAGTTCCATCTCTCTTTTCAACTCTGCTTGAGTCATCACCAAAGCCTCTTTCTTTAGAACTCAACTTAATTAGGCCTGCATGACTTTCACTTATTTGGTAGTCATAGGGCTCAACTTCACCTTTCTACCTTCGTGCTCTAGGGAACATGTGTTTCTCCTTCCATCATACATTATGGTTCAGTTGAACATCCATAGTCGCTAAGTAGAATGTGGGATGCACTCATAGGTAACATATCACAAAGTACTTCATCTTGATAGTTGCTAATACAGATCGATATAGACACCCGTTTATTCACTTGTAAGGCTCCCTTCTTTAAGCCAATATAGCTTATAAGGTTTTAGGTAGGGCTTGGTTAGCAACTTCAGTTATTGGACCATGAAAGCAGAGGCTACATTGGTGTAGCTCCTACTATTTCTTATTGAGCTCTGACTTCTTTCAAACTTCCTCAAGGTGTCCTTCTCCTTTACTCGAGCATTTTGAGCAAGTCGGGACTTAGCAACCTTACTTGGTTTTATTCGCATAGGTTTGCTCGGAATAGATCAACTATTGCCGAGTCGGTTAATAGGTGGTTGGAACCTTTCTAATTGGTACCTTTCTATCCTTTAGGTAGCTCAGATAACATCATCGAGTGATCTAATATCCATGGTTTTTAGAATATCTCTAATCTCGTACTTCAGTCCACCAATGAACCGAGATACAATTCCGTCTTCAAGCTCAATGACCTTGCATCAGATCATTAGCATATAAAATTCCTTTATGTAGGCTTCAATAGTTAATCATCCTTGTTTCAGCTCTTGTAATCTTTTGAAGGCATCCTGCAAATAGTACTCGGCACAAACTTTCTCCGTATGACTCTCTTCATCTCATCTTAACCCAACTCCTAACTTCACATTCTCCTTCCCTTCTTTAGGTAGCTTGCATATTCTTTCACCATAGGCTGCATAACTAGTAAACTCCAATACAACAAGTCTAACCTTTGTATTATTTAGTACTTTATGGCATTCAAACTACTTCTCAATTTTATCTACCCAATCTAGGTAATCCTCGATGTTACTACTTCCAAAAAAACTTTCAATACACATCCTTAACCCTTCAACTCTAGTGGCTTAAACATTCCTTTCTTCTGGTTCATAATACTCCTCCGCTTCGTCATCTCCTTCCTCTTCAATTTCATCGATTGTTAGTCTACGCCTAACAACTTTACCCATTCCTTCAGTATAGGGTGATCGAATTGGGGCCTTAACTCAGCCAAACTGACTATTACCTCTCTTAGGCTATTCATGTCCTTCATATGGGATATTTTTAGCTCGCTGTCTATCTTCATTTATGACAGTCACCAAATTAGCTATTAGGTCGGTGAGTATGTCTAGTTGGTCACCCATTGACTAGGATGTGAAGCTTCCTTGTTGGCCTTAGCCATTCTAAGTACCATTCTCTTGGTTACTAATAGCCCCTTGAACACTCGAATATGAAATTGTCGGCTAACTCACAAGATTGATGGTTAAAATATAACTCAAAGTCCTCTGAGGATGATAAAAGCAAAACAATAACTACTACCCCTACCACTGAGACAGCTATACATGATAAACAAGCAAACACTCACACTCTGTTTTTCATATAAGGAATAGGGAAAAAAATAAAGGACATAATTTCTCTAACACTATTCACCTACCAAACTCCTATGTTAACAACAGAACTTTTAATATATAAAAATAGTAACAATTTACTCAGGGAATAAAGTAATAGAAACTAGCTTCAAACATAACCTAGGCTGTGATACTAAGGTGATACAGTCTGACGTAGATGAATACATGGCAACCAGTATTGCACGAACTAAAGGGGGATAGGTCTAAACCTCGATACAATCCAAAAGATAAATGATAGTCGAAGGTTAAGTAAGGGTTTTCTTGCATTGATAATGAATATGACACACTAACACCTCACACGAACTTAGATTACACTTAATATTATGCACAAGTGTAGTCAGGGGTCACTTACCACTAGTTCATACTCAATGAGCTAGATAAGAATAGCTCGAGAGTAAGTAGTAGAACACTTAGCTCAAGTGAATATGTTTGAAAAAAATTCAGGATTGTATTCACTTATTGTAACTATTACAATATATAGGTATTTATGTGATCATATTAGGGTAAATCCTAAGTTGGAGTAATTTAAAAAAAAAGGGGATTCCTATAAGTAAAGAAAAAGCGGAAATAATTTATAAGGGTAGCATTATAATCAGGCAGAAAGAATATCTGGTGATAGAAAAGACAGTATGGATGTTAGAAAGGACAGCTCGTATGTCGTTTTCTCATTCTATGGTCCTAATGACGTTGCTGGCCGAGTAGGGGTAAGTTTTGATCAAGTCGGCGTCGATACCGATAGTTCAGCCAGTTGGGACTAGAAACGGTTTGGTTCATTCGATGACTTATTTTCAGGTCGGCCTTGAGTACTCAGCTCTTGTTAGCTATCGGCTCTTTGATGCTTGGATAGGTGTATCTAAGAGAAGTTGGCTCGGCACGTCAGCTGGTTACCTTTGTAGCTTCTTAGATGATGTGGAGAGTAAAGTAACTCGATAGGTCAAGGTAAGGAATGCACTACTCTTCAACGTTCAACTCACTTCAGATAGCTCGGCAAACCATCTGAGTAAGTTTATGAGCTCAGGAGTGTGTGATTGGTCCGTGATCCCTATCAGTTAAGCTTATTGATCGATTGGTCAAACCTTACTACTTCTAATCGGGCTCTGATTTACCTGCAACAAAAATTAACACTAAACCAAACACAACAACTATCTATTTTTTCACAAGATTGATATCTTCCATTTTAAGGATTGGTTAATCAAATTTCCCCATAAAGTTCTCGAGATAATTCTCATAAGATAATCTCAATTTCAATTAAGTTTTGTCTCATCAAAATCACATAAATCACATGTTTAACATGTGTTTGTAAGATTATTGCATAATAAATGGACTTAACGACAATATAGCTTAAATTTTAAGTATGTTTGATGTGCTTGGTTGGCTCAAGGGATTAGAAGGACTAGTGACCTTAGGGTAGCACCTTAATGATCTTGGTGGCTATGCTAATTAGAATCTCACTTTGAAATGATTTTGGTAGTTTTAGGTGATCCTTGGTTTCTAGGGTATTAGGGAAGACCCAATACCATACTTTTATATATATATATCTTTATGTGTCGGAGTCATGAGTTACTCCGTGTTTTAAGACAATAGAACTATGCTATTTAACAGACTTAACAAAAGATAAGAAATTGGTTGTTGTTGCATATAGCGATTCTTATTAAGTAAATGTGTGTGCTTATCTGTATATTGAATGAACATGTACATGTACTTGATTACCCTATACTAGGCTTTGCTCACCTATTAGGGATTTTCTATTTTTAGGTATAAGAACATGTTATGGAGATTAAGAGGAATATTATAGTAACTATGATTATTACGATGATGCAGTTGGTTACTTTAAGTATTGTTATGACGATGGGAGTCGTTTTGTTTAGTTTTCTTTTAGATTTTACATTTTGGCTATGTTATGGTACAAGACAATGTAATTGTTTTTATTTTACATCTTAGGTTATGAGAAGTCACTTGAGACTTCTCTCATTAGTGTTCTTGGTATCATGTTATTTGTCAAATATGGTGGATATAAGACATTTGAGTTTTGTTATTTTGGTTCCTTGAGACAGATGTTGTCGAATTATGAATTGAACTTTACTTTCATTAAATAAAATAATTGAGAAGCTAATCATTGAAAATTTACTTGTAGTCTTTATGTGTTAGAGACATCCATGATATTTTGTTGTAGTTATTACATGTTTTTTATGGTTGATATTTACGTAGAGAAGTTAGCAGGTTGTTTAAGATACTTGACATGTCATTAGGCTATAAAGACACATAACAAGCTATAATTTCTTGAGTTTTAGGGTGTTATAGCTTTAGTGATATAGGAGCATAGGTTTTAAATCATAGATAGCCTAGGTATGAACTTCAATAAGACTGAGTTGTGGATTAAAGTATTATAACATGATTGCAAGGATAAGACTCATAATATGTAAAGATATGTTGAGAATGTGTGATTGGAGTTGTTTCTGTTGCTTTGTGTTCTTAGTAATTCCCTATTAACAAGTTATTCATTGTTTACCTTTTGATGTCTAGACTTTCCTTGTGAATTTAAAGTTACACCTATATAACTATGTTCATGTGTCCCTTCTTGTAGCATGTGTTGAACCAGAATTTTGAAAATATTTTTTAACCTTTTTAATTCCTTAGTTTATAAAAGGTCCCTACTCAATATAAACTACTCGACAAAAGGATTAAAAAGAAAAGATTTTAAAATGAAGTCACCATTGACAAAACAGAAAAAATGAAAATGAAAATTAGTTAGGTTTAATTTTAATTTTCCATGAAACATTGATCTTTTGAGAATCAAGATTTGGGTTTTAAGATTTTTATTCAAAATTATAAAGGCTACCGAAGTGAAACATTCTAAAATAAAAGGGTTAAAATAATAACTAACTAAAAGTGTATTGGAAAGGAAATTTTTTATTATTTTTTTAAACATATATTTTTGAAAACTAAGTTTAAAAAAAAGAAAAATAAAGACAAAGATTAAGAAGGAAATAGAGAAGTTTTTTAGTCTTGGTTGGTTTCTTTTATTTTTTCAAAAAGAAAACTTTCACTTTAAGTGATTAAGCTTTTTTTTTTTTTTTAAAGACAAGTCAAATAAGAAAAGAAGTGAAATTGAAAGTTTTTGTTTTTTTTCCCTAAAAAAATTCAATTTTATTTCTTAAAAGAAAAAAAAAAGAGAGAAAAAGAATTTTTTTACCATTAAAAAAAAAGAAACTAATGAACATAGAAGGGAGTCTTTTTTTTTTTTTTTAGATGAGTGTTCTTCGTTTGAAAAAAACAATTCTACTTAAGTCCATAAAACTTTTATTTGAAAGCAATAAGAAAACAAAAAATACTAAAAGAAATTTTTATTTAGAAAAAAGGAGTCTCTTTTATTCTTTTCTCCAAAGCAACTTTTTATTATAATAAAGATGGAGGAAAGCTTAACTTGCCTCAGGACGCGGTTCGAACTCAATACGAATGTGGAGCGTTCTCCTTCCTTTTCAATCCAGTAAGTATCTTTAGCAATGTGGGACCTCAAGAATTAATCCAATCGACTTCTCTTAACTCCCCTAACTGGCCACTAGTAATCATGAGATGGCAGGAATGGAGACAAACGGGCTTTTGAATCAAGCTTGAAGATACTATTTGAGTGCAGTTGGAGATGAGTAGAACAGTTGATCGGAGAATCGGATACTTAGCCAAGTCGAAGATGTAAACTATGGATGGGGATTTTCTAATGTTTCTGAGTGGATGTTACTAGCAAAGAGATGTCGCACTAGAGGTGGTTGCTTGGATTGGTTATGGGGTTGCAAAGGGGATGGTTGAAAATGTTGAAGACAAAGCTTCGGCAGAATGGACGGTGAGATGAAATGACGTTGCTCGATGGATTGAGAGCTTATGGTGAATGGGTCTATGCTTGGAAGGATTCTGGGTCCTTTATTTATAGCCGGGCTCAGCAATGGAGGATAAGCTTGAAGATTAAGTCATCGGATTCAATGGAGCTTAAAATTCGAAACTCTATTCCACGACTAAACTAATCCAAGTGTTGTTAAAAGATGAAATTAGATAAACGTTGATGTCCGCCCTTGAATATGGACGTAATCTGTGCATTTTGTGTGCGGATTCGCAAAGAGATAAACATCGTTGGAGTTTCAAAATTTAAACTCCGGTGATCCACGTCAAAATTCAAACCAATGGCTTAAATTGAATAAATAGTGGGAAAAGTTTTTGGCCTTTGATTTGGATAAAAAATAATGGAAAATGACGAGGATTTGGAGTACGAAATCATTGGTTGTCCTCCATGTTTTCCGGCCACTGTCCTGGTCTCGTGTTCACTGTTAAAGGCGAACGAGAGGATGAATACGTCTAAAGCACGTATTGAAGCGCGTGAGAGAAACAAAAAAATACAAGTTGCATCCTGCTGGTGTCGAACTTTGCAACGAACTGATTGCATTCTACATGCCTAACCACTAAACTAATTGCTGCTGTCATATGGATGAATGCCATCCAATCTTATCTATTCTCAAACAATCTGGTTACGTTTATTTTTCTTATTTATTATTCTTTCCTTTCCTTTTTTCTTTTTTCTTTTTTTTTTTTAACTTTTATTGTTCCTCTTTCTATTATGAAAAACTCTTTGCTTTAAATTTCTAGTTTCTTTTAGGGTCATTATTACTTATTTTCTTTTTTTTTTGCAACTTTTGCACTTTTGACTAAAAATTAAATTTACAACATACTTACTTGTGACATTACTTCTAGTTCCTCCTCTCATTCTTAAGATTATAAAGGCATCAATTCGAATCACATCCCTCTACCAAATCAAGTTAAGGTGGCCTTGCCACTATAAGGGCAAAGACAACCACCACTAACTCAGGATCAACATGTACTTGGCTAAACTTAGGTCTAGTAAAGCTAAGGCCAAGAGCAAACCTATCCTCCTTAGGGCATTCCTATACCTAACCAGATACAACCTCATAATGATTAAGGTCAAGGGTCAAATATAGTAACAATTGCTCATGTATTGAACTCTATGAATATTATGATTGGGGTATTGGTGTAGTAGCAACAATAGATTTAAAGAGATATGCAATTGATTCAAGCCTATGCCGAGATATGGAGGTAAGAGAGGCAAGTTGCTATGGATGTTGGTATAGGTGGAAACACATTTGACATATTTGTGAAGATAACCCATGATTTCCACCCTAAACCTAATGACCCAGTAGGTGCTAAAGAATGGATTATTGAGGTGGAGAAGTCTTTTCCTATGGCAGAAGTACTAAAAAACAAAAAGGTAGCTTTTGCCACATTCTTCTTGAAAGTGTCCGCAACTCAATGATAGGAGAATGCTCTTCGGATTAACAAGAACACAACTGGTCTTATTACCTGGTAAGGGTTCAAATAGGTTTTCTTTGAAAAATTCTTTCTCAACAGCATTAAGGAAGAAATAGATCAAAGTATGAGGTAGAATTGAACTGCTTAGGCGGATTTTTGCCAAAATCGATAAGAAAGGATGAGAGATCTTATGCTAAGAGGCTTACCTTTGGTTTGGAGCTTGAGTTGTAAGAAAGAATGGTAGGGTTCAGGGCATTACTTATATAAAGATAGTAGAAATGGCAAGAAGCCTAAAGTAGGGAATGAAGAGGAAAGAGGAGTTACTAGCTCATAGAGAGAAAAAAGGCCTTAGATAAGAGACCCATATTGAGTTATGGACCATTTGAGAGATTTAAGAGACTAGCTTAAGATATCATGATCAGAGCGGACGGCAGATCACCATATGCACCACCTAAGTCGGTTACGCGACTAACTCAACATCAGCCTGTTTACCCATACCAATGCCAACTTGATGCACTCTTTGCTTCAGACCATATGACATATCAAAATGCAAATGGACTTCGAGGGCATGCTTCCTTTATGGTAAAACTAAGCATGTCAACAAGGATTGTCAAGAATTGACTTTGATGCATTGGGGCTTTTGCTTTAAGTGCTGTAAGTCGTAATCAAAAGTTCAATACGTAAAATTTGGAGTGACTAGGTAAGTTGTTCGATCGAGCTCAAATTTTACGATGAAACTAAAAATATTAGTAAAAGTAATCCCATAAGTTTGAATTTAGGAAAATAAGCAATAAAGTAATTAAATATTATAATATTGAGTTATAAGCATATTTTCGTTATTTATCGGAAACGCATAAAACGAATTCCGATAAGTAATAAATCAATAAAAATAAATTATATGCACATTAAAGATCATAAAATAATATAAATAATATTCTAGAGTATTTATTTGTACCATATATGTATTTACGTATAGATAAAAATACTTGAAATTACTTAAAATAAATTAAAATAACACTAAATAATTAAGAAAAAATTCATACCAAATAAAAAAAATTAGGGAAAAGGTAGGAAATGTCTAGAATTGAGGTGTGACATGTTAAGACTAAGAACACAATTAACTAATCAAAATAAGATAATTAGAAAGCAAAAAGAGAAGAGATATGAAACATTTGACAATTGGAAAATTAAAGAGAAACCCTATACTCCACTATAAATTTAGAACACCATCTCCATTCCTCATTTTGGTCAATTAGGAGTATAGGAAAAATAGAGAGAGACCAGAAAGAAAGAGTTAAGAATTTTTAGAAAAAATTACAAAATTAGTTTGTAATTAAGACTTGTAAAGGAAACCTATGACCAATGGCCACCACGACCACACCTTAGAACCATCGCCATACTCTACTGGCACCCTTGGAGTCACTGTAAGTGGCTGGAAGCCACCCTATCAAGTAAGTCAAAATTTCTACTTGATTTTGTTTAATTTATTTAAAATATCAAATTATTGTAGAAAATTATAAAATTTTGTATTATGAGGTATTTATGTATGTAGATTTAGGAAAAAAAAAATTAGTTTGATGAAATTAAATCTCGAAATATACAGTGCTTAAGAAATACCGAAACCTGAGCTTGCTTTTTATTTAGATTTAAATAGCCTTAATAGTGTAATTTTGAGCCTAATTTTTTTTTTAGACTATTTATAGTGTTTAAAACAATGCTATGAAGAGATTTTTTTAAATTTTTTGTTAATTTTTAGGCCTTAAAATTGTAGATAAAAGAGTATATTTTAAGTTGATTTTGTAATTTAGGGTTAAGTTGATATAAATATTGATTTATTATGTAATTAGGAGTTCTAGGATGTAATTTGCTGATGTAGTATGATATTTATATTATTTAAAGTGTTAGATGTAAGTATTATGTAGTAATTATGTGTAAATTAGTAATATATGAAATTAGAAATTTAATAACTAGAAAATATTAGGTTAAAATTGATGATATGATAATATATAATAAATCTAATATGAAATATAAATTTAGGTAATTATATGAAAAATATAAGTTATTTTCACATTGGGAGCAAATTCGGTAGTTATATTAGGAATAGGATGTATCATACAAACCACAATACTAGTTAGGGGTTAAACACGAGATTTAGGATACCTAAGTGTAATGTGATTAATTTCAAATAATAATTCAGAATGAGTTTTTAGGGTTTATGATGGGAATCGGCCTCCGACTATGTCCAAACTAAGGCCGACTTGTCCTAATCCTATGTAGACCCTCAGAAGAAGATGTCGACTTGTTCTAACTTGAGGCCAAAGAGTTCAAGGCTAAGGCCGAACAGCTTTCGCCAAAGCCAAGCAATTGATAAAAGATCAAGGGGAAGAAAATGAGCCACTTGGCAAGTCTATCGTCTGCCGAGAAGATGAGAGAGCACACAACCGAGGACTCGGGACTAAAGAACCACTTAGCATGGTCCCAAGAGACTAGTGCTGACTAATTCTAGCACTTGGTAATTATGGCTTGACCTTTTTGGTCTCTCGGCCAAGCACTGTGTGACTTTAAGAGGTCTTCCTTGGACTTGGACATTCAACTGTCCACCCTACCTAGTTTAGATCCTACTCCTTCCTAGACATACCAAGTGATTGCATATCGACCTCTATTAAACGCATACTTTTGTATTCTTGTGTATGTTTTCCTTTATTTTATTTATAAGCCCAATTGTTCAGGATTTGAGGCCTTGTACATTATTTACAATTTTGCCACTAGGGTTTAGAACTTGCTATAAATAGCAATTTTTGTAAACATCGGATATACAAAAATATATGACAATATACAAAATTAGACAGAAGGAGTATATTCTTGCATTTTGGAATCTTTCCCTTTTGAGCAAGGTTACTCTTGAGCTAGCATTTGCTAGATTATTGAGTATAGATTAAGCTCTTTAATCTCTCTTACGTTCTTATCAATCTTGACCTCAAGATTGTAGTGAACCCCTTTATTTGAACTAGTTAGTGAGTTACATCTAACCTTCATTTGAATCCCAAGCAATATTTAGTGTTCGTGAGTTGTATCGAACCCTATTTTGAGCTCAAACCCTTAATTGTGTTTATATCTTGGTATGTGATATTTATTCACATTCACTGTCGAAACCAACCATCTCACTTACTATCCGCCAAACCCATTCGACCCATTATGGGTTTTCGAGATCCATTAGTTCGACCCTTATCATATTGGTATAAGAGCTTTGGGGAGACATGCGTGCTAGTGTTCTTCAAATTTAATTCGTGGTTTGAACATTTCTGATAATCATTGTTCCATAGTTAGTGTATTATTCGTGTTTTTAGTAATCGCGGTATTGTGTTGCAGTTGAGTTTAGTAACATTAATTTCAATAGTAGATTTTAGTTGTTGTAGAAGTGTTTGTTAGTAGTGGTAGCTATAGAAGCTAAGTAGTGGTTGTTTCTAGGTTACTGTAATTGTGTTTTGTTATTTGTTTAATTTTTTGGAAAATTACTATACGGACAAAAATGTTAGAGGATAGTGTCAACAACATTAATGATAGCCTTCGTGGAATTTTGAGACGATGTGTTGATAACTTAGAGTATTAGATTCAAAATCTCACTAACTTTATCTAAGAACTCATTGGATTAGTCAGAGGCTGTAGAAAGGATGGTTGAGAAGAAAGAAGGGAGCGAACACTTACAAGTGGAAGTGGTTCTAATGAACTTGATCATGATGAGTGACAGCGAAGAAGAGCTACAGAGTTGAAAAGGAAAGAAAATCGACTCGAGCTGAGAAGAAGAAATGAAAGGAGTGTTGACTCCAAAACAAATCAAGGAGCCTAAAGAAGAGAGTCGAGGCTAAGAAGGGACATGGCTAAGCAGAGCTCTAATAGAAGTGGCTAATCCAAGGTGAACCAACTAGCTTGGAATGCAAGGGATGAACTTCGAGCACCTAGCTAAGGACTTGATAATATAAAGCTTAAGTTACCAACCTTCAGTAGAAGTAGTTGACCTGAAGAATTCCTTGATTGGGTTCCTCGAGTCGAGAAGTTGTTTAAGTGCTATGAGTGTGATAAACGAACAAAGGTTAAGTTGGATTCATTATCCTTTGTTGAGTATGAAAGCTTTTGGTAGTATAAGTTAGTTGTCAAGTGAGATGTTGAAGGACAGGAGTTGATCAGAACTTACAGGCTTATGAAACATCTAATGAATAAGTGTTTCATGCCAACTTACTTCAAGCAAGAGATGCTACATGCATTCCAACACCTTAGATAGGGTCGAAGCACTGTCGAGGAGTACTTGCAAGAGTTAGAAACCCTGATGACGAGATGTGAGATTTTTGAGCCACAAGACCGCATCATTGCCAGATTCTTGAGTGAACTCCTAGATGATATAGTCGATATAGTTAAATTGTAGTTGTTTAACTCTCTGGATAAGCTAATTAATTTGGCATTAAGAGTAGAGAGATAGAGGCGAAGGAGGCATCAGAGGTCGAGTAGCCAACTTTAATAAGGTAGCCTTAAGCCTGAGTGGTATGCCGAGAGAAAAGGGTTAGAAAGGAGGATGGAGAAAGGAGAGCCTAGTCGATCAGTTCATGCCGAGAAAGAAAAGGTACCTGGCAACAAGGCCTGAGAAGTGAAGTGAAGTGTTTCAAATGCTTAGGTTACGAGCATATTGCGTCTCAATGCCTGAATAAAAGGGTCATGGCCTTGAAGGGCGAGGGGCCCGAGGTTTAAATCATGAGTCAGAGTGATGAGAGTTTGGAAGACCAGTTAATAGAAGAAGATGTCTATGTTAAGGACTTCGATAAACTCTTAACTATGCCAATACGAGTTGACCTAAAAGCAGATCTCGGACAAAGGGAAAATTTGTTTCATATGTGGTGCCTAGTGAATGGGAAGACATGTTCCTTAGTTATCCATGGTGGTAGCTACACCAACATTGTCTCTGTTGAGTTAGTAGAAAAGATGAAATTGTTGACTTACCTGCACCCCTAACCTTATGGATTGAAGTGGTTTAATGATAAGGGTATGGTCTATGTGCATAAGTGATCTCGAATAGCATTTAAGGTAAGACAATATGAGGATGAGATCAACTTCAAAGTAGTGCCTATGAATGCCACGAATCCACTTCTTGGCTGGCAATGGGAATTTGATCGGAAAGTGATCCATGACGAATTCCTCAATACTGACACTATTCGGAAGGATGGGAAGAGCTATCTCTTAACCTCGATGAGCATTGAGGAAATCTAAACACTCGGCACCCATGGTAAAGCAAAAAGGGAGAAGGAGCTTATTTGGCATCTTGGCCTATGCCCAACACTTAACGTTAAGGAAGACTTCCTTTCAAACCTGCAGTAATGATGGGAATCAACCTCCTACTACAGCTAAATTGAGGTCGACCTATTTGAAGTTGACAAAGGCCCTCCAGAAGAAGATGCCGACTTGTTCTAGCCCAAGGCCAAAGAGTTCAAGGCCGAGGCTGAACAGCTTTCGCTGAGGTCGAGCAATTGACAAAAGATCGAGGGGAAGAAAAGGAGCTACTTGGCAAATCTGTTGTTTATTAAGAAGATGAGAGAGCACACAGCCGATGACTCAGGACCAAAGAACCATTCAGCATGGTCCCGAGAGATTAGTACCGACTAAATCTAGCATTCGGCAATTATGGCTCGATCTTTCTAGTGTCTTAGCCAGCACTGTGAGACTTTAGGAGCTCTTCCTCGAACTCAGACATTCAACTGTCGACCTTGCCTAGTTTGAATCCTTCTCCTTCCTAGATAGGCCGAGTGACTGCATACCAACCTCTATTAAATGCAGGGTTTTGTATTCTTGTGTATGTTTTCCTTTATTTTATTTATAGACCCAATTTTTTAGGGTTTAAGGCCTTATATATTATTTATAGTTTTGCCACCAGGGTTTAGGAGTTGCTATAAATAACAACTTTTGTAAACATCAGATATACAAAGATATATGATAATATATGAAATTAGACAAAAGGAGTATATTCCTGTGTTTTGGAATCTTTCCCTTTGGAGCAAGGCTACTCTTGAGCTAGCATTTGCTGGATTATCAAGTGTAGATTAAGCTCTTTAATCTCTCTCACATTCTTATCGATCTTAACCTTAAGATTGTGATGAACTCATTCATTTGAAATGGTTAGTGAGTTATATTTAACCCTCATTTGAATCTCGAGTAAAATTTAGTGTTCGTAAGTTGTTTCGAACCTTATTTTGAGCTTAAACCCCTGATTGTGTTTGTGTCTTGGTACATGATATCTATTGACATTTACCGTCGAAACTAACTATCTCACTTCTTATCCATCAAACCCATTCGACCCATTTTGGGTTTTCTAGATCCACTACTTCGACCCTTATTAGTTTACGTATAAAACCCATAATAAAAAACTGAATTAAAACCTAAATAAAAAACAAACTCAAAAATTGAATCAGAAACTAGGCTATAATAGGTCAGTAATAAGTTAGAAATATATAACTTAGATAATTGAGTAAAATCCTAATTAAAAGCCTATAAGTTATAAGGGTATAAATACTAAAAGAGTATTTATATTATAGGACAAGAAGAGATGAGTTAACCTGCAAGAAGTGAAGTGAGCAAATCGAGGATTTCAAGTAAGTTAGGTTGAATTCATTGCTGTATTTTGAAGTACTATATTAAAGTACTCAAAGGCTTAGCATTGTGTTGTTTGTACTTGTAGATAGATATGTGTATGCATGCATGCTTGTGCATCTTTGGTTACTAAAATAAAATCCTGATGCTTTATCAAGTTGAATTGCTGTAATTTGTGTCAAGTGAAATTGTTTGATCACCCTAAACCGAATTTAACCATATTTGACCTAATACTTTAATTAAATAGACATTACAGTACTTTAAAGGACGGTTATGATTCTCCAACCAAATATCGATACCTTCGACATGGATAGCATTATATAGCATAATGGTCTCTTCTTTATCCTTAATTAAACTAAGTGATAGGAGAAGAGGTCGTGGCGAGGATAAGGGCAATGGTTTAAAGGATAGTCATGAGGAAAGCAGTACCTCCATTGTGTGAACCTGTTGTATAAATGTTGAAACTTTTCCACTTAAATTAAAGTAGGTGAAATTACTTTGATTTCATAACGAACCAGACCACATTACATGATAGCATTTGCATAATGCATTGGATTTAATTGATTGCTTGAATACCTTGTTTGTATTTGATATGCATTCTTAAGTCTCCATCCTAACTTACTAAGTTGTTGATTACTCATATCTTTATAGATTTTATTACAAGTACTAACTAAGATGCCATATTATAACTATCTCGAGGTTAGTTTCTTTTAAAAGTGCCTTAGGCGAGTAAGAATCAAACTAGCTAATGAATCGAGTCTCTAAAGTTTTTCTTATTAACTCTTAGGTTTATGTGATGGTCATGTAATATTTACTTGTCAAACTACTATGGCATGTAAATATTTCTTGGGATCATAAGACAAAATAGGTATATCTATGTAAAAATGACTTTAAGTTTCTGGTTATATATATAAATTTTATCAATAATCTTGAATGAGCTGTTTACTTTAAAGTGAGGAGTCGTGGATGCTTTGTATAAATCATATATACGATAATGACTATAAGGTTAGTTACTATCATAGGTTGGTTTATGCGGCGAAACTATTGTAATTCTGTCACTCGAGGCATAAGAAGTGCAACTAGAGAGGTCAATGAGCAATAGATTACAAAGATACGAGAAACAGACAGTTCGAGCTACTCGAGTGGTTGCTAATTAGAACATTGCTTGTCCTAATTGACCATAGCCAAGACCTCGCTAAAGAGCTCTAGCTTGGGTCTTTGCACTTCAACATCAGATTCAGAGTTAGGAGGCCACAAATGTGGATACTTTAGCAGGTATGCTCACTATACTTAATTGAAGTGTTTATGTACTTTTCAATATTAGAGCTTCACGTTCCTGGGTTACTGAATCTTTTGTGTGTGCTTGTGAATTATGTGTTGTATCCTTAGATACCCCTTTAATTGTGAATATACCTTTGGAGAGTGAAACAATTCTAAATAGAATTTGTCAAGACATTGAGATTGTTATAGAAGGGAGAACCTTACAAATAGATTTACTGATATTAGACATGCTAAATTTTGACATAATTCTAGGAGTAAACTGGTTGTTAAGGCACCATGCAATCTTGATTGCTACAACATGGAGATCACCTTTGAGCTTCCAGTAGAAGTACCTTTTCAGTATCAAGTAGAGATTCAGAGGCCTCATGAAGAGTATTACTTATGAGTTGTAGGGGAAGTCTACTTTAGCAGCTTTAGGGATAAAGACAAATGAAGTGAAGAAGCTAAAACAGGTACTAGTAGTACAAGAATTCTTAGACGTTTTCCCAAATGATCTACTTTGGTTACTACTAGACCGATAAGTAGAATTTAGGATGGACTTAGTACTAGACACCAAACCTATGTCAAAACTAGTGTAAAAGATGGCACATATTGAGCTCATTAAGTTAAAGAACCAACTGCAAGAGTTGTAAGATAAGAGATTTATAAGATTGAGTTTGTCTTCTTAGGGAACCCTAGTACTTTTTGTGAAAAAGAAAGATGGCAGTATGAGGATGTGTGTAGACTATAGAGAATTGAATCAAGTAACAGTTAAGAACAGGTATTCACTTCCTCAAATAGACGATCTACTTTACTAGTTGTAAAGAGCACAGGTATTCTTGAAAATAGATTTGAAGTTGGGCTATTATTAGTTGTAGGTGAAAGTAAAGGATGTGGAGAAAATAGCTTTCTAAACTAGATATGGACTGTATGAATTTCTAGTTATGTTGTTCACCTCACTAATGTACCTACAATGTTTATAGACCTTATGAAGTAGGTGTTCTATTTAGATAGATTTGTAGTGGTCTTCATTGACAACATCCTCGTTCACTCCAAAAGTAGAGAAGAGTACGAGAAGCATTTGAGGATTTCGTTGACTAAACTAAGAGCTAAAAAGTTATATGCTAAATTTAGCCAGTGTGAATTCTGGTTAGATTAGGTAGCCTTCTTAGGTCATATTGTAAACAATGAGGGTATAGTAGTAGATCTAGAGAAAATAAAAGTCATAGTGGAATGTCTAAAATTGAAAACGGTAACTAAGATCAAAAGTTTTTTAGGGCTGGGAAGTTGTTACAAAAAGTTTGTGGAAGGATTCTCTAGGCTGATAGCACCTTTGACCTGGTTGACATATAAAGGGATGAAATTTGATTGAGATGACAAATGTGAATAGAGCTTTCAGCAATTGAAGGAAAGACTTGTGACTGCCCTAGTGTTGTCTTTATCTTGTAGTGAAGAGGAGTTCGTGATTTATAGTAATGCCTCAATTCAAGGACTAGGGTGTGTATTGATGCAGAATGGTAAGGTGATAGTGTACATTTTGTGTCAGCTTATGCTTTATAAGAAAAACTACCTAGTTTACAACCTAGAGATAGTAGTAGTGATCCATGCCTTGAAACTTTAGAGGCATTATTTGGTAGGGGAAAGGTGTAAGGTGATCTTAAAATATATTTTTACTCAGTGAGATGTGAATGTGAGGTATAGAAAGTGGCTAGAGATAATAAAGGATTATGATTAAGACATATAGTATCACCTAAGGAAGGTTAACGTAGTAGTTGATGCTTTGAGTGGGAAGCATCATGGAAATTTGGCTACTTTAATAACAACGTAGAGGCCTTTACTAGAAGACATGAGAAGATTAGATTTGGAGATTTTGACTAAAGAGGTATGCGACAAGTTGGTGAATATATGAATTCAACCCACTCTAGTAGACAGGATTAAGATGGATTAAGCTGAAGATGAAGGTGTAAAGGAGATAAAAAAAGAAGATGGAAATGGGAAAAGTAGTCGAGTTTACAGTGGATGCTGAAGGAGCACTCAGGTATAAAAGTTGGTTATGTATATCGTAGATACCCCATTGTTGCTACTCTTCCTTAGGTTCTTTTCTTTTTCTAGGTTAGGTTTACAAGAAATCGAAAAGAAAATTGAAAAATAAAAAAAAAATTTGAAAATTTTTGAAAAATACAAAGTGCCATAAGTATTCGAGTCAAGTTAATTGGTTATTTAGGGTTGGATCGGATAATAGTAGAAAATATATATGCAATTTAATAAATTCTAAATCTTTTGGGGGCTTCATTAGGAAAAATATGCATTTTATAAAGTAGTGTAGTAAAATTTAGTGGCCTTTTGCTTCAATTTGAAATTTAAATAATTTTTACTAGAAAAATAGAATCAATGTAATCTCCCATAAATCAGCAATCAAGACATAAACATTTAAGTATTATGATAAAACCCTATTGTTGCACAATTAGGGTCAATAGTAGATTTAGGGTATTTAGAAAAGTAAATCGATAAGCTAAAAACTTACAAGAGACATGATAATCTTAATTGAGGAATTTTCATATGTTTGGAAATCCATAATATAATAAGAATATCAAGAATACAATTAAGATAGTGAGAATTTGTTCTATATGAGACCTTAAAGTTGAGCTTAGGACAATTGTACTTAAATTTAAGGCTTTCGGGAAAAATTATCCGATTGAACCCAAACTTTACGATTAAAATAGAAAAGTTAATTGAAGTGATTCAGTGAGGTTAGATTTTGAAAATAATTACCTAAAATTTCGATTTTGCCCCTAAAAGTATGGTTACTTAATATTATATTTTCAAAAACAATCGAAACCCCTAAAACCAAGCTTGTGATATGATGAGGACTTAGAGATAAGTTAATTAGGCAATAAAAAAAATAATATAGCATGATATACTATATGATTATACACATATTTTTTTAAGAGTACCCAGTATATATAATAAATATATTCGTAAATTAACTTAAAATTATATAATTATGCATAATAAGTAATAAAATCACAAAATTAAGTAGGAAAGGTGTCTTAAAAATAAAAGATATGCTAGAAACATGATTGTACGTATATAATTACTCATTATGTATATGATATATATAGGATATATACCCATATATTAACAAAATCATTAAATACTAATATAAAATACCAAAATACCATAAAATATTATCTAAAAATTATAAAAAAAAATAAAAAATGACCTAAAATATGATTAGATTAAATGTGGAGCAGCTTAAAAAGAATAACTAGTTGCATCAAAAGTAAATAAATAAAAAATTGACACATCACACATGTAAATTCCTTAAAAGAATAAATAAATAAATAAAAAAAAAATTACTTAATGGCTAAGGAAAAACTCAACCGATCTAAACCATTATAAATAGGACTCCTAGAACCAAATTATACACTTTAGCCACTTAGGGGATTTCTGGAAAAATTAATAAAAATTAGATAATAAAAGAAGAAAAATAGGGGAATTATTGAGTTAAATTAGAAACCGAACTAAAGGAGAGTTTGCTGTAGAACTTGACCGGCCACCACTAGTCCACGTCGTGTCTTGGTCGTTTGACAAGCCCTTTCTAGCAAACGGTGGCTAGAGTTTCGATGAACTCAAGTTCTGAGTTTCTACCCTATTTTTCTCTATTTTCGAAAAATTATTAAATTAATTAAAAAATATGAAAAAATTAATTCCTTGGTTATTTTAGATGTATTTTTATATTGTAAATTTATTTTAACAAAATTAGGAATATTTAATATATTTACTTAACAAATGTATTATTCACTTAAAATTTAAAATTCAAAATAAATATACTAAGTGATGCAGTTTCTAGCTCAAAATTTTTGTGCAGGATGTTTATGATATATATGTAATTGCTATGTAGCCCAAATTTTGATTTGAATATTTTTAATATTTATTGCATGTTTTGGGCTTAGAAATAGCTCGAAAATAGGCTAAAATTATGAAATAAATAGGAAATTATGAAATAAAATGATGAAAGGAACATGTACTAATTTCTAGTGAATATTAATAATGTTGGGACATGTTGAAATCAATTTGGTGCAAAATGGATTACAGTTTGGCAATTTAGGATAATTCAGCGGTGAAATCGTAAATATGAATATATAGGCGATAGATCGAAAACTTGAAACCAAGTACTAGTTGAGTTCCCCATATTTTCAAGAGTCCATAGAAATTTTCAAAGAATTATTTGGTAACCCAAGCTATTTATTACGAATTTACATAATAAAATAACTTAAATTATAAACTGGCACTCATTTTTAGTAATAATAGGTTAAAATATGATAAATAGTTGAATAAAAAATATCTATATGTGTACTAATTAGATTGGATAAAAATTATATTTTTAATATGTTTAACGATATTTTAATAATTGGGATTCGTTATAGAGGTGTTGGGGTTAGATAATATCTATATTATGGGTTATATTGACAAATTAGGTAAAATATGGTTTAATAATATAAATTACGTATAGTATGATAATATTTGATTAGATACATATAACTGTGTTAAAAACTCGAATTACCAATTAAAAGTCATCTCTAGGAACAATACCTATAATACGTATTGTTAAGTTGGTTTGTACAAGTCCAACGATACTATTTTTACTAAAATCGGATAATATTAGATAATATAACCTACAACTTTATAATATTACTAGAATGTACATGTTACGATAACTCTACTGGAATTAAAATGTGATTTAACCAATTAAAGGTATGTTTCGAGATGATCAAAACGATATGTTATACGTAATAGTATAATTACATATATTATTAATAATTAATAACTTAACTTGATATATATATATATATAACATAATAAAACTATATATTATTATGATAATATACTATATATATATATATATATAATTGTTTTAGATAAAACCATAATGTTTTTGTAACTATTACGAAAACTGAATTTAAGTTTTGTATATATAAGGCCTCTTGGTGATCAAACTGTTGATGATACGAGTTTTTTGAAGTGAGTATCAGGACAGGTAAGTGGGATCAATGCTTTACAGCATTTTAGGATATCATTTCAAAATATTTGAAGACTTTGGTATGTGTTGGCTTGTGATTGTAGTTAGTTGTTTGTGTGTATGTAGGGTTTATGGTTGGGTTTCGATTTGCTATAATGGGAGTTGAGCTCCATGATATGGTTACTTTATGAATATTATTATGCTTGAATTGTTTGACTTAGTTGATCACCCTAAAAAGATGAACTAACTCAAACTTGGTTTGATATCTAATCTGATATACATTGCAACCCATTGGGGGTAATGACTAGGATTCCCAGGCTAAATATGGACTCCCTTTGATGAGGATACTTGAAATAGTCCTTTCCCATAAGAGAGGAGGTTTTGGTAAGGTTGGGGGCCGTATTTCAAAGGTAGTCATAGGAGGAGGGTGTTCTCCATTGCATAAATCTCGGTTTGATTTCGATCCATAAGTGTGTGACGTCAATCTCAATCCAAATTAGAGTGGGTGCAATTTCTCTGATTTCACGACGGACTGGATAACGTTGTGCGATGAAATTTGCTTGTACATGCATTGCATGTAACTAATTTGGTTGAAAACCCTACTTATGATGTGCTGAATGCATACTTTTGTCTTTGCCCACTTACTGAGCAAGTTGTTGCTTATTCCCATATAGTTTGTTTTACAAGTCTTAAATGGATTACAAAGTGTTTACCCAACACCAGAACACTAGTAAACCGAGATGGGGAGTGAGATACAATAAGAAATGGTCAGTTATTGCCCTCAGTATTAACTTTTTATCTTTTAAGGAAAACTATACAAGACTCCTCAAAGGGCTTGGTAGTTTTCAATATTTTTGTTTGTATGTGTAATGATCGGTACCTATAGGATTTACTTCTACTCTTTTGATAAGGTCAAATTATAAGTTTATTATTACAAATTATTTCAAAGGATTACTCCACAGGCTTATATCAAACATTTATCTAATTTGACACTTCAAAGGGGTAGAGTTGAGTATGCTTAGTGTGAACTAAGTCTAAGATAGTAGTTGTGAGGATAATTTCTATCTTAGGATAGCTTACACGGTGGGACTGTTACAACCTCACCTTTTCGGGGTGTAACAATTAAGATTTGAAATTTATTAAATTAAATCTTTAGCATGTATATTTTGAGGCATTTAACTTTATTGGGGGTTATTTAGGCTTGTGATTGAGAAATAATATGAAAGTTAGGCCTAAAATTGCATTGGTTATATGTTGTTTAAAATGCCTATTGTATTGAGAAGTAGACTTAGCCTAATGGTTAGGTATAAGAACTTAGCATGAAAAAGGATCTCTCCAAATGCATGATGTTTTTTTTTTTAACTTAGGCCATTATCACATGCCATGCATGTAACTACCTTCTTCTTCAATTTAAATCAAGTGCAAGGGAGAGAAATAGAGGAATTAGAAGTCGGTAAGAATCTTTCTTCAAATCGGGACCAAATTCATTTATTTTTATCAATATATTATGTGAATCTACCTAAATAGTATGAACATTCATTTGATATAAAAAGATTTGCATTAAAATTGATAAGAATGAATCAAAAGGATCAAGATTAGGATTTGCTATTTGAAATGGATTTTAATCGGATTGGAATGAATCTTGAAAAGAAAAAACCTAACCTAATCATGTTTTTATAAGTGTTTGATCTACACAAACAACAATCGACCACCACCATCATTTCTGAGTTTAGTATATTGATACGGTATTTACCAAAAAATAATACAAAAATAAGTCCTAAACAAAAGTAAATATGAAATTATGGTGCATGCGACTTCATTACTCGAATTTTTTTACACTGAAGTCACATGCCCCCCATGTAACTTCAGTGTAAAAGCTTTAGTGTATTTTTGTTTTTTTTAAATTTTTACTTCATTGCAGTTTTTTTATCATACTTATATGAATTTGCGACAAAAATCGCATGGCCCAATGTGACTTCAATGTAATTTTGATATATGTATATATTGGTTGTAGGCATGTGATTATAGTGCAAAGTTAGTTAAACACAGATTTTGAAAATACAATGATTGTGTAGGTGTTTTTTTATTCTAATAGGAATGTGAAACACTTATATTGTAGATAAAAAATGTATTCATATGTCAATACCATAAGTACGAATGATAAGAATGTAATAAAAAATAAAATTTAATCACTATTTGGATACATCAGTTGCTATTACAATCAAAATAAAAAATAAAATAAAATCTAATGTTGACCCTTACGCTGATAAAAAAATGCTTTATATCTACACAATAGTGATGGTTGTCTCTTAAAAGGACCCATAGAAGGCTTAACCCGTGAGTTTAAGAAGTCTCTAGGCAGGATAGGGCTAACATATAGGGGTGGACGGTGTTAGGTGACCTCTTCACCTATGGTAGAACTTTATGAGTGCATGGTACGTCTTTTGTAGGGCATCACTGGCGTACCATGGAATGGCTTATGAAAAGGTGGTGTAACATGCAAAACTCTTGAGCTAGAACCAATCTGACCTAAGTCAATGGAATGTCGTCTCGCAAATGGAACATCCGGATCCCCTCAACCCCTTCCTCATCTGACTCCAGTTTGACCTCTCCTAATATGAACTCTATCACGTGGCGATTGACGTGCAATTGGCTCTGGCTACTTAGGCTGGACGCCTTCATCAGGTGGTGGATTTTGTGGAAAGGGATGGTGCAAGACAATACCACCGTGGTCCTCTAAGAATTGTAAGCCACCTCTAACGATTTGGTGAGCCAATTATATGTCATTAGTCAATTGAATTGACTGTAAGATGTCAACTTATATGGAAGAAAAATAATTAGCAATCATACTACACGATACATAGGGTTATACATAGGTTGTTATATTGATTGTACTTATTAGATAACCCATCACCGCATCAGAGTGTATTATGTATCAATAAGTATGCTGCCTGTACCATTATAAATAGTCGGGGTCCATATTGAAAACCAGGTATGTATGAACGATCTAAACATATCGATCTGCCCATTATCGAATGTAACCATGATGCATTACTCTCTAATCAACATCCGTACGACCTTTGAGATCTTACCAATGCAACTGCTCACTAGTTTGCACTTGCTGAGGCTCTGTTTAGAAGTTACTAAATTGTCGGATGATGCAATTTGGAAAGTAGAACTCTATAATGTGGAAGCAAATGAGGGGTACCCTAGCCGTCTAAAGAGCCTGATCGATCATGCATATAGGAGGCAAAAATTGAAGTATGTCTTCCTAGTAAGGTTGTCATACAACCTGAAATGAAATGTATGTAAGTTAGAAGAGTAAAAAAATTAGCATGTGTGACATGAACTTTTAAAGCAAGATGAAATAGTATATCTAGTGTAGCTGATGACTTGTCTACAAGTCAAATGCCTCGCGATATGACTGGACTACATGAGTTGGTCCCTGTGTAGTGCTCCTTTCAATCCACCATCTACCAGCCAAAGGAACACCCTCTGTGATCATGAAGCCAGACCTATTAAGGGGTACATTGTATGGGAAATGATCCCATGCCCAAACCTACAGTAGAATCATCAACCCCCCAACTTTAGATACACCGATTCATGTAGTGTTAAATAGTTGTTGGTATAGCCATGCTAGACAGGCTGATCCCCAACTATATGTCCTTGCCATCCAAAAGTCATCCAATAAGGGAAGGTACATGAGATGTACGTAGCTAGAAGATTTATCTGTGAATAAGAATCCCACTATCAACTGGAGGATATATGCACAAGTGTGACACTTTACCATATCCTTGTCAGCATTGCTTAGTATAATCTTAAATCTATTAGTTAGCAACGACAGTTGTACGCGGTTACCCTTCACATCATCAAATGGTGGAACATCACCTAATAGGTTTCTCGCTACATTTGCCCAATTCTTATTGGTGCTATTAGTGACAATAGCACCATCATCCTTAAGGCTTAGCTCGACCTTAATATCTTAGAGTGTAATGGTTATCTCACTGTACGCCATATGGAATGTATATGTCTTTAGCCTCCACGTCTCTACAAAGGTGGTAATTAGGTGCCAGTCCATTTAGATGAATGGACGTTAGTTAACAACCATGAATCTTACCTCCACTAAGTATGTCTCCATATATGGATTCAACGGTATGAGCTCCTCACTCTTCTTTATTGCCCACTTACGCCGTCTAACTGTGAGTGCACCTGGTACCTGTATTAAGTTACATGGACATAAATATTAATATATTAGCACTTAACCTATGTATTAGATGAATGGAAGAAATCTTTAAATAATGTACTTACCCTTCCCATACGTCTTGAGAGCGATGGGATGCCTGCTCACCTAAAACCAAAGGGTTGAAGGGCTCGAGTCCATCTAACCTGCAATAGTGTTTAACATTCATCAGTAATGATGCAAGTAATATCAAACAGATAGATATTATAAACTAACGGTAAATTTATGTGTCTGCTTATGCAAAAAATAGTAATACAAATTACTAGCCCTACTTAGATCCAGACATTTACACTTGTTATGTCCTTCCTTTCAACAATAACTACATCTATTCCTATTAAGTGCTTTGCGTATATCCATCTCCATGTGGTAATGTTTTGTTCTAGGCTTCCCTTTGTCTCTTTTTGGCTTAGACTATGGCTTAAGCTTTAGAAATTTCGTTGTTGGCTAATTAATCTTGTTACCCAGTAGAAAATATTGTCTTTGGTATACATCAAGTTGGTTTATCCACTTGTACCATTGAGCAATACAGTTTAGGGTGTTTGTCCTTAGCTCCGCTACAACTACGAATGCATGGGAGTAAGGAATTCTATATATTTGCCATTTCTAGCATGTGTAATATTGGTTATCCATGTCAATAGTGTGAACTCTATCACCATCTTTTATCACTCCATTTAGCTCTCTTTAGTTACCAGTTCTTACCTTAAATAGTCCATTGCGCTTATTGTAACTAGTAGCCTTATGTGTACTTACCCGCCCATGCCATTTCTCTATCTATTGTTATGCGTATGTAGTGTATACCCTACCCCCTAACATGGCCTTTGAAATTTCTTTGTCCTTCTTCTCCTACAATGCGACAGTGTCATAGAATATCCTTCGTACTAAAGCTACAATTGGTAAGCCACGAGAACCTTTAAAAACTACATTATAGGTCTCAATAATGTTGGATGTCATGTATTCAAACCTATAATTACCATCTACATATAATGCCCATTTGTCAATGTCAAGTTTTGCAAAGTAACACGAAGTGTTCTTATTCATTATTGACATCTCTTCCATTAAAGCAAAAAAATTTCATTGCTGTGCTTACATGCTTGTTGCAATTGCCAATTTCTTACATGCTTGGTTTTTATGTCTGTGGTTGAAATTACTAGCTATGTGTCTTATGCAATATCTCCATATCGCAAAGGGTGGTTGCCAATCATTATTCACATTGTCAAAAGCCTTCTTAATACTGATATGCCCGTTTGAGATAAAGCATATTGTCTCTTCCCATCCACTGACTATATACTTCTTCAAATGCCAAAGGAACCAAGACCACTTCTTCTTGGATTCCATGTTAATGAGTGCGAAAGGCAATGGTATGATGCTGTTATTTCCATCCATTATGCATGCAATGAGCAACTTATAGCCGTACTTAACATACAAAAAGGTGCTATCAACGCAAACGATGGGATGGCAGTTTCTAAATGCATGAACACAATGTTTGAATGTCTAAAACACCTACTTCATCTTCGATACACTTGGCTTCACCTTACCTTTCTACCCCCACTTGACCTCTGATCCCGGGTTTGTTATCTTAATGGCATTTAGAAGTTTTGAAAGATCATTGTATGATTTCTCCCAATTACCATACATCATCTCTATTGCTTTTCTCTTCCCTTTGAACACTCACCTTCTCATCACCATGTATCCAAACTCGTTTTGAATATTTTAAGTCAAGTCTATAATAGTAATATCAGGGTTTGTGCTAACATTTCCAATGAATCATCTGGTCGTTAAATTACTATCTATTTGGGGATGATCTTATCTTATTGCTGGGTTAATACATATGTGTGGTCCTTCGATAATCATTATCACAAACATGCCATACACTTGTTTTTTACATGCTCTTAGCCTCTACTTACATCCATTTGCCCTTTCCATACAGTGAATGTGCCATAATGTTAGGTTTGACTCATGTACTCGAAAGTTGTAGTGCCACTTTATGTTGTAATTCTTCACAACGTCCTATAGCTCCTTCTTAGTGCCAAATCTCATGCCGATGCTTAACTTGTTGCTGTCAATTGTGTTGTTGCATTGCATGTTCTATTTATCTTCAAATGTAACATGTCCACTATTACTACCTATATTCAAGAACAGGATTGGATCTCTTATAGTAGGCTGGTTGTGTTGTGTCATAGGAGTTTGAACAAAGGCTGGTGAAGGTGTAAATGGATTGGCCATGGAGACATTACTTCCTAAGACATCAAAAGTCATCCTATCCCCAGCTTCATCATCATCATCATCATAGTTGGCTTTACCTTCCTCTTTACCTTCATCACCATCCTCTTCATTATCATCATCATTTTCATTGTCACTACCATCGAGACCTATAGTAATCCTTTCCATATAAGGATTGTAACTCGAATTTTCTTGCCAAATTTCCCCATACTCTGCATCAAGTGCTTCCTTGTTCACATTAACATTGATAGCATCATCCTAAACCACATCTTACGTTGTAATATGAAGGTGACTATTATCGGCCATGGGAAAATTAGTTCCAAATAAGTGTGCTTGCTATGATGCAATGTTTGTTAAGTTATTACTAGGGCCCACACTACTCTACCGACCCAACCAAACATAAATGTGTTGAATACCTCATTTACTCAATGATTCAGCCATCTCAATAAAGTTTTTAATATTGTCGTCATCCCTAATGGGCATCAACTTGTAGTGGATACCACCTTTATAATATGTGGATACTTGTGAACAATTTCTACCCCAGCAATGCTAATCCCAATGCTATTGTATATTCTGTTAAAAAAATGGGCATAATTTGGCCCCTTATTCATTTTTAGCTTCTTCACTAGCTCCTTATCATACTCTACTCTTAGGTTACTCCTTACAATAGTTCCATGTGCGTAGACAATGGTTTTTACATAATCTACCATTTTACTCCTAATTATTACACGAGTGACTACCAAGTTAATGAAAACTCCATACAGTAATCACATTTCACTCACTAAAATTGACATTTTTGACCAACATGACATCATTACACAATTTCAATCTTCAAAAGGTCCTTAACTGACTACATTACTCACATTCAGTAACTAATATTTCTATTACTATTGTCAACAACTAAATACAACCTTTCTAAACTATTATAACAAATTGATGTAATTTATATATAGTAAGTCTAAATTCTTCTACGAAACATAAATCACTATAATTACTAAAATTTCATAACAAAAACTAATTACAAAATAAAAAAATATAATTAATTAAGAAGATGGATTAAATTAAACTAACTAATTCTTGCAAAAAACGTTAGTATCTGGACATTAATATGTTAGTGAGATAGAGAAATTCGCACTTGAAATTTTTTTCAGACAGATTGTGTAATTAAGAGGAAATTGGGGAGGAAAGGGGCTAATTTTAGGGGCATTTATATGTGCATTGAAGTTGTATGCCCTCCATGCGATTTAGTGTAAAAAAATTCGGGTAGTGAAGTTGCATGCGATGTAACTTCACTACCATAATTTTGTATTTACTTTTGCTCGGGACTTATTTTCATATTTTTTTTTGGCAAATATCATAACGATGTACTAAACTCCATCATTTGCCTCCATTGACTCACTCTCGCTCAAGCAGTTATGCCCAACACTAGCAGCACCCTTAAGCCCAAACCTTCACTTTCGCCATTCTACTCCATCGTATGACTCAACTGCTCTATCATCACTCAATAGCAACGACCAAACCAAGCATATAGTCCCCTACGCAATAGCTAACAACAACCCCCAACAGTAGTTGGCAACCCAATCATTAGCGGGTATGTAGACACCTTTATGCTAATTGTAAAATATGTAAAATATTTAGTTTTCTTTTTTAGTTTTAGGGAAATTTTGTAATAAAAAATTTTTTATTTTTATGCATTTTCTCATTTTTACTTGTTTTTACATTTTTTAAGAAAAATTATAAAAAATAAAGGCCTATTAATTGATTTTCTTAAATTCTTACATGGTGACAAGTGTTTTAATAAGTTCACTTTTAGACCCAGTTTTTTGGTTAAAGTTTTCTAAAAATATTTCTTTTAGACAAAATTAGTAGGCTAGTGGCCTAATTAAGGTTTCTTCCATGTAAGAAACTCTAATCTATTTTTTTTTTTACTAGTTTTACTAGCCAGTAACTCAAAGTTATTTTTCAAGAATATTCTTTAAACATTTTTTTAAGAAAAATGTTTTTTCCTGATTTAATATCGAGTAATCTATATTAAGCGAGTTAGGATTAATACATGTTAAATTAAGAAAAATTGAAATAAAGCTCGACACATACCGATGAAGCTAAAGTTGAAAAGTGAATTGTTGAAAAAGGCACACTACTTAGGATATACAATATAATTAGGTAGTACAAAAATGTATCGACATTTAAAAGCACATTATTGGCGGAGTAATATGAAGAGGGAGATTGCAAAGTATATATCGAGGTGTCAAACTTATCAGCATATAAGAATTGAGCAGTAGGGGTAAGCAGGTGAATTACAACCATTACTGTTTCCAAAGTGGAAGTGGGAACAAGTCATTATAGATTTTGTGATAGCTCTACTAAAGACCCTGAGCAAACATGATACGATTTAGGTAATCATGAACCAACTAACGAAATCAACTCATTTCATCCCTATTAACATCAATTGCCCATTGGAGAAGTTAGCTAAGTTATGTATTAGGGAAGTGGTGAGGTTACATGGTGTACTAGTGAGGATTACATGAAACAGGCACACTCATTTTGTTGGCAAGTTTTAGATGAGTTTACATAGGGCTTTAGGTACGAAACTTTAGTTTACTAACGTCTTCCACCCCTAAATCAATGGGCAATCTGAGAGAACCATACAGATCCTTGAGGATTTATTATGAGCCTGTATACTTGATTTTCGTGGCCATTGGGATGAACACATGCCATTAGTTAAATTCGATTAGAACAACAACTATTAAGCGACAATTCAAATGGCCCCATACGAAGCCTCATATGATTGGAAGTATAGATTGCCCATTCATTAAGATAAGGTAAGAGAGAGGTAGATCTAGGTCCTAAGTTAGTATAAGAGGTAGTAGACAGGGTGAAATTGATCAGGTAGAGAATGTAGACCTCATAAAGCTATTAGAAGAGTTATGTTGACAGGCGGCGATGCTTGTTAGAGTTTCAAGTTGGAGATGAGGTTTTGTTGAAAGTGTCTACTACTAAAGGAATTTTTAGGTTATAAGGAAAATTGTCTCTAAGATATGTTCGACCTTTCAAAGTTATTGAGAGAATTAGGAATGTAGCATATAGATTAGAGCTTCCTCCTATCTTAGAAGGAGTCCACAACATCTTCCATATGTTGTTGTTGAGGAAATTCATGCCTAATTCGAAGCAGGAGGCAAAACAACATAGGATATAGGTAATGGACTTGGAAACCCTAGAGTTATAGCTAGACTTGTCTACTATAGAGCTGCCTATAAAGATTGTGAACATTAAAGTCCAAGAACTAAGAAGAACATGACCCTATGTTAAGGTATAATGGTTAGGTCATTTAGAAAGGGAAGCAACATGGGAGTTAGAAGAATAATTAGGATGAAGTATTCAAAGGTATGTGAAACTTTCAACTTTCAAGGGTGGAAGTTTTTATAAGGGGAAAAGGATTATAAAACTTGACAAAAAGGAAAAGATAAAAGAAAAACGAGAAAATAATTATCAATTTTTCAATAAGGGTATGAGTGGTATTGTTAATATGAAACAAGGGCAATTTAGGCATAGAAAAGTTCCTATAACCCTAGGTATAAAAGCCTAATGTTATATATTGGAAACCCTTTTTTGCATTACTCCTCACGTATAGCTCTTTTAGATTAGGATTCTCATACGAGACCTGAATTAAGAGAAGGAAATAAACGTATTTTAATAAGATCAAAATAGAAGAGGATTAAGGAAAGATGTGAAAGTGTCTTTTAATATAGTTTTCGATCAAATATCAATTAAAAATTCGTTTTCCTCCTTAGGGCATCAAATAAAACGAATTTAGGGAGATGTTTCGAGGATTCTAAAGTGGGTTCTTAGTGGTAGAAGTCCAAAATTTGGATCCCAAAGGTAAATGACTAATGTCTGCACTTTGTATGCTTGGTTTCAATAAAAGTCTAAATGAAATAGAGAGTGTTGATTTAAGATTTGGATGTAGAATGACGTTTGGAGGGTGTTTAGAGAGGTATAGGGTTGAGTTGATGTTTAGAAAACACTCAAGAAGGGTAGTTTTTGAAATTTGGTGAAGGGGGGTTGGAGTATAGGGGGTGAAACGTTGTTGTAGTTTACAGAAATCTATAGATTGTAGTTAGCTTTTGGATGCCACCTTTATTAGTGTTTAGACACCAAGGAGAAATTTCTTTAGATCCTTGGTGTTTAGATGCCACAGGAAGTAGCATTTGGATGCCAAGTCCCTTAACGCATACAATAATGTTTTCCTTGGTTCATTGATGTTTTCTAGGCATGTAATTCCTTTCCTAAACCCTTCTAAATGTTTTCTAAACTTGAATCATCACTCAAAATGTTTTACAAATCAATCCATCATCTTAGTAGTCCTAGGTTCCTTAAGTGACCTAAGTTGCAAGTGTGAGAAGGTTGAGTTGTTAAGTTTAATAGAGTTGTTAGACGATTTTAGAAACTAAGTAAGGTGCTTTATTTTCATGTGCACAAGTTATGAAGCAAATGTTTTAGAATCTGAGCAAACCATTTAGTCAGGTATGGGTTTTTGTGTATTGTTTATGTTTGTAGGACTAGTGCACAATAAACGATCAAAATGACTATATGGCCTAAATTTAAAGTATGTTATGTATGCTTGGTTAGGCCTAAGGGGTTGGGAGGACCAGTGACCTTGAGGTGGCACTCCAATGATTTTAGTGCAATGCTTTCTTAATTGGAATCTCACTTTGAAATGATTTGGGTAGTTTTAGGTGATCTTTAGTTCCTAGGGTATTAGGGAGGACTCAATACCATACTTATATGTATATATATATATATATATATATATATTTGTGTGTCGAAGTTATGAGTTACTCTACATTTCGGGACGTTAGAACTATACTATTTGATGGACTTAACAAAAGATAAGAAATGGGTTGTTGTTGCATATAGTGATTATGATTAAGTGAATGTTTGTGCTTGTGTGGACATTGAATGAACATGCATGTGTGCTTGATTACCTTATACTAGGCTTTGTCACGTCTTAGGGATTTTCTACTTTTAAGTGTAGGAATAGGTTATGGAGATGATGAGGATTATTACGGTGACTATAATTATTATGATAATTCAGCTGGTTACATTGAGTATTACTATGACATTGGGAGTGGTTCTATTTAGTTTTCTCTTAGATTTTATGAGTTGGCTAAGTTATGGAAAAAGATAATGTAATTTCTTTTATTTTACATTTTAGGTCATGATAAGTCACCTGAGACTTCTCTCGTTAGTGGTCTTAGTATTATATTATTTGTCGAATATGGTGGATGTGAGACGTTTGAGTTTTTGTTATTTTAGTTCCTTAAGATAGATGTTGTCAAATAATGAATTGAAATTTTGATTTTATTGAATAAAACAATTGAGAAGTTGATCATTCAAAATTTACTTGTAGTCTTTTGATGTTAGAGACATCCATGATATTTTGATGGCGTTATTATAGGTTTTTTATGGTTGATATTTATGTGAAGAAGTTAGCAGGTTGTTTAAGATACCTGACGTGTCATTAGACTATAGGGACACATGGTAAGCTGTAATTTCTCAAGTTCTGAGGCATTACCAATACACTTCAATATACAGATAAAATCATGGTAATAAGCTACTCCTAGCTTCATTTCTTCTCCTACAAACACAAACTCCCCTACAACCAGACTTTAGCTTTTCATGGAAAACCTAATAACTAGATAAAGAAGAAGAGAAAACTTAATATGTATAGTTTAATATGAGCATGAAACTCCAAAAGTAAACTAATCCTAAAAGCTTAAGCTATAAACCTAGTAATACAAGTTAGATTTCAAAAATCTAGCTTACAAAGGCCTTTGAAATGTGAGTTCTTTTAACAAATAAGCTAAGAAAAAGACTCTAAAGAGTTGAACTTAAATTAACCTTGCTTTTGCATGAATTTTTCCTCGAGAAATGATGGTTCAAGAGATCGGTGCAGTTGAGCATAGAGAGAATAAAGAGAGGAGAAGAACAGAGAGGGGCATAGAGGGTTTAGATAAGGTTTTAGAGAAGTTGTTAAGATTTTAGATGGGAATATTGCAACTAGAATAAGGGTAGGATTAAGGGGGTTTAATAGTCTTAAATGATCATCTTCCCCTTTAGCTTAATATGATTTTAATTTCCACATTTTTCTTAAGCATTTCATAATCTGCGTCAACCCTTCTTACATAGATTATGAACCTTGTTCCAATGATGTGTCTACAACTATGGTTAATATAGGTTTTGAAATGATGGCTAACTTCTCAGTAGTAAAAATTGGTTTTCAACATTTGGAGTCAGTCCATTTGAACTATTGTTATGTTTTGATTTCAAATAAGTCATTGACATTTGGCCCATTAATTTTAATGAAATTTTAATCAATAAGATGTTGGATCATTTTTTTTTTTTAATCTAGCACTTGTTTGTTGGATGGCCTCTTTAACCAATATGATTTTCACATTGAGACCAAGACAATAACCTTGTAGTTTGTATCCTCTCTTAGGGACTTCTAGAGTAGGTATATTCCTAAAAAGATGGATTATTTGATTTCACAATTGAAGATAACCAAAGTCTTTAATCTAAGGATAACTCGGATTTCTAAATAGCCAAAGCTTTGCTTAGGGACTTCTAGAGTAGGTATATTTTCTTCTCTTAGTTGGTTGAACACATGAGACAAAAGGGTAGGGATCTTAGTGAATTGTCTGTTCTGATTGTTGTAGGTAGATTTGTCTTAAGGTTGATTGTAAGCCTTGTACTCTTGTGATTACGTTTCAGGGTAGTTAATTTAGGGCGTTTGCTAAGTCAACTCGATTGAGCTAAGAGTTTTATAAGTGGGTTAAGAATATTATTCAAAGGGACCCATAGGCATGGATCGTGAAAATAATAAAAATAAAGTCAAAATAACTAATTATAATACACTATTCAATAATTATCAAAATTACGTGGAATAGACATCAATAGTTGATGAATTTTGAGAGATAAATTATATGAGTAATAAAACTATCAAATGACATGAAATAATATGTAGAAAACATGTATACACATTCGAGATAATTACAATATATAAATATAAACTATAATTACTTTAAATACCCAAATATATGTAAAATATGATGAAATAAATAAGGAAAATAATAAAGAATATATCAAAAACAACTTAACGTAATAGAAAGATAGTGAAAAGTGGTGTGGCACATTAGGGATAGCTATTTAGGTGAGGAATTAAGATAATGACATGCTGAACTTAAGCAAATTTGAGTAGATTTAAGTGGTGAAGAGAGATAAAATCCCATAATACCCCAAAACTACTTTATAAAATTTAGAAAGCATCTTTACAATTTTATTAATGCAAATAGGTCAGGAAAAGTATGGAAGAATTTAAAAGTTAAATAGGAAAATTAAGGGAAAATTATTGAAAATGGTGTAAATTTGAGTAGCAAAGTGTTTTGGTGTATCGGTGACTGTTAGGAGTGAATCAGTACCACCATCACAAGGAAAACCCTAATTTTAGGGCTGTTGACAACAACGGGGTGGTTACTAGTAGTTAAAGCTACGAATTTCACTCGAAAATTATGAAATCGGGTTTTCCCTAGTATTTTTATATATAGAATATAGGGAAAATATTATTTTGTTGAAATTTAGTAGGTAAAACTAAGTTCTTAATGAATTATAAAACTCGAACAAATTTCAATATTATTTTAAAACACCTTAACAACGTGGCTTTGAGCTCTAAATTTTTCTATAGGCTATCTATTATTGCTACTATAATGCTAAATAAAGTTTTTCATTAAAACTATTTTTTATATTTTAAGCCCATAAATTATAGTTAAATTGGTATTTTTAATAAAATCAATGGATTTTAGATTTTGAATCAAACTGATTGGTGATGTAATTTACTAATGATTTGTGATGTTGGATTGAGTTTCACAGTTGGAAGTTATCATTTTTATAAATATGCAATTTATGTAGTTAATTTCATAATATGCGACCTTATGAATTTATATGAATAAGGAGTTAAATGGAGTTTTGTGGAGCAATGGGATAATTTGGAGATGAATGTAATGTTAATGAAGTTCTTTTAATTGGAATTAAAGTGGAGTGTGAGCAAATCAAATGGATGAAGGGAGTTTGAAAAAGGTTAGAGGATAACCTAGAGGGTTTCGTTAAGTAAATATCTTATTAGTTAACTACTTAGAAACTAAGTTAGAGAGAATTTTCATGAGAATTGTAATCTTGGGAAGACTAAGTCAAGGGGTATATTCTTAAGGATTTAAAAGCAAGTTGAACTTAGAGGATAGATGAGAGGGTATCTTGTTAAGAGACTTAAAATGGAGTAGACTCAAATGCTGACTCATAAGGTAAAATTAGTGTAAAATTTAATCTTAATACAACTTAAAGAGTGACTTAGATGGTTCCTCATTGAGAAATATTATAATTACTATGACTTGGAACTTAACTTAGAGATTAATGTAGATCAAATTATTTGTAATGAACTTTGAAATCCAAACATTTAAGCATAAATAACTTGTCAAACCAATGCCAAAACAACTTAATGCATATTATATGAATAAATTATTATTACTTTACGACTTAAACATGAGTTAAAGTTAATCAATCGAACATGTATAAGGATGATTGGAGATTTCAAGTCTAATGATGAAGGGTTATGAGCAATTGAACTTTAGGTAAGTTAGGATCAATGCTTTATAGCATGTTATGTTACTATATTAGAGTACTTGGAGGCTTGAAAGTGCAATTGTTTGTAGCTGTAATTAACTGTCTATACGCATGTCATGTGTGTGATTAAAATACTAAATTGTAGATTAGGAGTTAAATTCTATGGTGTGATGTCTTGCATGAATTTATATTGATTGGCTTACTTTGAGAATTGGTTAATCCCTTTAATTAAAACTAATCAAAATCTGACCTTTAACCTAATTTGGCACTCGACCTTTAACTAAACTTGACACACATCGTAACCTATTGGGGAAAATGATTAGGGATACCAGATCAAATACCTACCCCTTTCAGTGAGGATAGCTGAAACAATCATTTCCCTACTCTTAGTTGAATTAAGTAATAGGAGAGGAGGTCATGATAAAGTTAGGGACAATGGCTTAAAGGTAATCTCAAAAGGATGGTGTTCTTCATTGACAAGTCTAGGTTTAGGTTGCATTGAAACTTCTCAATCTGAGTTAGAGTAGACGTAATTTCTTAGACCTCACACTAAACCGGTTAACATTGTATAGTGTTCCATTTAGTTGATTGCATTGTATTTCATTAATGACTGATAACTGTTGAGCTAAAAATTTGGTTTCCACTTTTTCCTAATATAACTACCATGCCTAACTTGCTTAGTATAAGTTACTCAATCAGGTTAGGAAAAAGTTTAAATCTAAACAAAAAAAAAAACAATTTTTTTTTAAATGAAGTTGCCACTTGACCAAATTAGGAAAATAGTGAAATTAATGCCCATGGGTGGATAGGCTTTAATTTAAACTACTAGTCCATGGTTTTTTTTTTCTTTAAAAAAGAAAATTTTTGAAAAAAAGGGAAACCAGACAGATGGGCTCAAGGGCTAATTTATTAAATCCTTTGTGATTATCATAAAAGATTTACAACTAAGTAAAAGGGCATTTTAACTTTTTATATTTTAAATAAAATAAAGGGTTTCAATAGTGGGGTAAAAAATATTTTTTATTTTTTTAAGATTACTTGAAGTGCCTATATACCTGCTAGCTAGGATCAAACCCAATTCTAAAAATATTATTGTAAAACCTTTAATGGTTTAGTCAATTTTATTTATGAAATATTTTGCTTTAATTATTTACATTTTAATTAATTTTGAAAAAAAAAATAATTCCTTTTTGGTCCCACTTTTTCTTGAAAAAAATCTAAAGAACTTTAATTTTTCAAAACATACATGAGTTACATTTTCTTTTTCATAAAAACATTTTTTTTGAAGGTGATAAAACATTTTTCCATAAAGAAACCCTTCTTTTATTTTTGTTGGATATCTCTCGTATATTTTAATGATAATAAAAATAGATGAATGTTGATGAATCATCAAGAATGCAGGTATTCAAAAGGGTTCTCAGGAAGTCTAAAATTATAAATTGAGAATGTTTTAGAAAGTTATTCAAAAAGTTTGAATTATTTAACAAAGGAGAAAATTCTAAAAACATCAAAAGATACTTTACAAGCTTTGTTATGAGAGGAATCGGTATAGTATTTTAGATCCTTGTTTAGAAACTTTGAAGTAAAGAAAACCTGTACTTTTTAGAAAGTTATTCAGATAGTTAGTCTAGAAAAATAATGTGAGAAACTAATTTATATCGCATTTGAAGAAATTAAGGCCTAACTCCACTAGAGTGAGTGTATTAAGGAAATACACTTAATCCCATTTCACTAAAGATGGAATTAAGAATCTATGGGGATTATTTAAGTGAACATATTTTTGGAAAATCAAGATATATATGAATTGATAAAGATAAGATTGGTTCCAGATCTTATGGGATTTCATTTTCCAAGATTAAAGTTGATTTGGAAACTGTTGGATAAGTGTATCTTACCGTAAATTTTCAAATCCGAAGTCTATTTGGAAGTTACCGATCAAGCAAAGAAAATTAGATTTAAAATTTAAAGATTACCGAGATCTTCTCCAAAATATCGTTAAATGATCTAGACGTTAGAAAAGGATAAACATGAGTTAAAGATAATTCTCATCATCTTTTAGTTGTTGGAAGACTTAAGTATGAAAGAAAAAGTATGATTCAAAAGATCACACCCGAATCTTAAAGCAAAACTTTACATATACTTTATAATGAGAGCTATTTTCTACTATTTGAAAGAGCACAAAACGTTTCTCAGATACTACTTCAGAAAGTTGAATTAAAGAGAATTATTCATCAATCATTATTTCTATTTTAGAGTAAAATTATTTGAGATTTATATTATTATTCTCACTTATAATGTGCAAATTTTGTTTGTTGTTTGATTGCTAAGAGAAATTTGATTGTACTCTGTAGATTTGTATTAGCCTAGATTGAAGAAAGGCTAGATAGGTAGAGTAAAGTGTGGTAAAGCCTATGTGTGGCAATTGCTTGTAAACTTCTCATAATTTTGATTTAGTGGATTAAGTGGAATGGCACCAATAAAGTAGACTAGGTCCCTAGTAGTGGAGCTGGAAGAGAGTAGTAGGTAGAAGGCCAAAGCTCTATAAATTCTTAGCTTGATATTCTCCTTCCTTATTCTTTTAATTTACGTTATTTAATTGGTGTGTGTTAATTATTACAATATCACTGTTGACTAATATAAGTTATTAAGAGGGATATTTTATATTGAAAAATTTTCAAAAATTTAAAGATATCAATTCACCCCCCTTCTTCATATCTTATACCGGGCCAACACTTTTGAAAAAATTTAACATAACATATACAAATCATAGAAAACATGTCTAAAGAAATTGCCAAAAAACAACTTTATTAACTCTTTCCAAAGCACTTTTGAATCAAACATGAACAAATGAGTATTGTACAGATCAAAACCCTCTTCAAGGAGTAACATCTTACATTAAGATCAATTATACATTAAGAATCGTAATCAACTCATTCATAGAATCACAATCACCTTCTTTATTTCAACAAAAGCAAACATATTTTATCAAATCATTAAGATTATAAGAATCTTAAACTATGAGTTTCTATAATATCTCTAAAAATTATTACAAGAACAACACAGATTTACATATCCACAATTATCACAATCTGTTTTTCTTAAACAAACACAATTTCTTAAATCATTAATGTTGTAAGATCATCAAACTATGGATTTCTACAAATTATAACAAGAACAACACAAATTTACATATCCATAATTATCACAATCCATTTTTTTAAACAAACACAATTTCTTAAATCATTAATGTTGGAAGATCATCAAACTATGGATTTCTACAAATTATAACAAGAATAAGAAAAATTGCATATCAAATTATCACAATTCTTTTTATTTCAACAAATACAATTTCTTAAATCATTATTGCTACGAGATTATCAAAACATGGGCTTTTATAATATTCATACACAAATTATAATTAGAATAACATAAATTGCATATCAAATTATCAAATCTAATTCACATAACAAAATTATAAGTATGAATCACATACATTATACATTAACATTCAATAAAACTCAAGAACAAACTCTAAAGCCCAAAAAACTTACCTTGTGCAACAAAGAATTGGAAGCTAGTTTAAGGGGTTTTCAAGTGACTTTTGGCAAGGTGATGGTGGTTCATGACTCTTAACTTTCCACTCTTCAAAATCCTTTAATCAATTTTAATGAAACCTATGCCCAAACCCTTTAATTTTTCCAAAGATATTAGGATTTCCTAGTAGAATCCTAAACCGAACCTTTTGTTGAAAATAAGAGAAATTCTCTTAGTTTAGTTGATTTTTCTTGTAATTGCTTGTTGGAATGCATGGCTAAGCGTTTTATTTATAGTATGGAATTGAGCTTAGTGTTTAAGAAACATCTTTTTTTTTTGTAGGGAAATTAAATCTCTTTGTTTTATGCAAGTTTAACTCATTTTTATTTTTTTTCCCTTTTTTATCTGAGTTTAGCATATTTTAGATGTCATTATTGCTAAATAAATGGTCAATATCTTTCCTTGATGTTTTGTTGGTAATTGTATACGTTAATTTCGTGATGGAGCATTAAGGGATTCAATTTTCTAATTTTTTCCAAGATATGATACACTTAGTTGATGAGTGACTTCCTTTTTTAGTTTTTTCTATTGGGGCCATTTTCCAATATTTTTTTTCCTAATTTTTAGATGCAAAAAAGGAGATCAAATCGGGTAGAATATACAAATATTTTTTAGGAGGAAATTGGTTTGATAATGTTGAAGCTTTTGATCATTAAGGGACTTGAGCAAGGAAAGAAAGGAGGAAGGGGAAGCAGAATGGGCACTTCTACACACCCCATGTATGTATGTATTACAAGTGCTTGTTTGGTTCCTTTTTCTTTTTCTTTTTTTAATTTTGTTGTTTGTTTTTTTTTTTTTGGTGCTACGTGGCATGCTTACATGTGAACACGTGACTAACATCTTGGCTACTTATCTGCCATGTATCATGTTACGTAGCAATTAATTTTTTTTTTTAGTTTCCATCCTTTTCTTTTTTCTTCCTTTTTATTATCATTTTTATTTCTCATTTTTTCCTCCTCTCTTTTTTGCCCCTTCTTTTGTTGTTTTTCTTGTTTGGGCAAAAATGGGGTGTCTACAATAACCTTATTTATGCTTATTTTGTACTATTTTGTGCCCATCTTGCTTACTAAGCTAATCGTGATTACATACCTATCAACCTTTTTTTGTAGATACTAAGTAAAGATTGAAGATGAAACAATATACTCACCATTAGTTTAGTGCATAATAGGCTAGAGAGTGAGGAGAAATGTCAAGATTGCTAAAACTTGATGACTCCTTCTATCTTTTGTCCTTTTTAGAAAACTAACTAGGTTACACTAGGTAGCATACTAGTTTTTCAAATTTTGATTTATATATAAATATCAAGAACTTGTAGCTTTTATGGTCTTTTTTGAAAAACTGTAACTTTTGGTGTAAATATACTTATATAAAACTCTTTCAGTATTAAGAAGTGTACTATAGGTCTTTCTAAAAAAGCAATTTGAAAAGATGTACCACATGTTTCATTTATAACAGGTATTAAACTAGATGCTTCAAGCTAGTTGAGTCAAGTATGCCTTGTGTAGGCTATTTCGATAATAGCAATTTTAAGGTTAACTTCTATCTTAAGATAATTTATATGGTAGGACTATTATATCTCCACTTGTTCAAGGCATGACAGCTTTAAGTTGATATTAGAGTATGGTTTTTAAGAACCAAGCCTTGAAGTGCTGTAATCAAAATCAATTAGATATTCTAGGAACATTGAGAGTTAGGGAATAATTGGGTTGTAAAAGATTTAGACTTTTAGGTATATATATACTATATATATGAAAATTTATAAAATAAAAGGTTTATAGTAAATGCCATGAGTATCTAATGTAACTTTTCTTCTAACTGATTATAGAGTTGTAGAAGGCAATTGTATGTTTCTTGGCATAATTTTATATGGTATGGAGAGGAATCACCCATAGATTATAGAGTTCAACTATAGGAGCTATTGTTGGATATGGCATATTAGGGCATGTTTCATACTATAGATAAGATCATAACTACTTATCATGAAGGACTTCCATATAGTTGGGCTGTAGGTAGGCAATTGATGGAAATAAAGTTAGGACCACAGTATAATAGTTATATTGGAATTCCTACTTTTGAGAAGAGATATTTATAGAGGAAAGGAATTATGTCAATGGCATTACCTATGCTGTACTTCCCAACAGTGGTGGAATAAGGTAAACCATACCTTATAGGCTTTGATCAAGTACCAGTAGGAATGTTATATATACTAGGGAACTACTTACCTGGGATTATTACCTGGTTTCCTCATTTTCCACCAATAGAAAATGTAGGGATTGAAGTTCCTCTTGAACCAAATGAGCTTGAGCCTCTAGTAGTGCCAAATGAACCAATAGGAGGACAAGAGAAACTACACCATGTTATATAGGAGAATGTAAGAGCAAGCAAAGAGGAGGATCTAGAAGAGAATATTGAGAAAGAGGCTGAGGTAGAACTTGAAGCAAAGGATATGACTAAACTTGCCCTAGAAGGTGAGGTAGAGGGTAATGAAGTGAACTGGGGAGAACATCTTTTAGGAGTTAATGAAGTTGAGCTTAGAGTTAGTGTTATTAAGGATGATATGGATAATGAGGATGAGGAACATAAGGTTATTGTGATACTTGAGAGTCTAGACATTATACTATTAAGTTAAATTCTATAGAGGAAGGGGAAGAAGCTAAAGAGGAAAGGTAAGTTATTTAGGTTTCTTTTGGAGATGTGGTGGCCTTAAATAGTTCAAATAGTTTTTGAAGTCAGCAAATTAGTAGCATGGCATGACTTGTGATGAATTAAGCACTTTTAACACCTGATGTGATTGAAGGACCTAGTCATTTTTTATGTATTTAAGTCTTATGGGTTGTTTTAATGTATTTTAGGATTTCAATGTACTTTTGACTCTTTTGATGTAACCTTTGTAAACTTTTAATGTATTTTATTTTTTGATATATGTGATTAGTGTAAATAGACTTATGCACATAATTGTTGAGCCTAGATTTTCTTGGTTTTTCATTTATTTTCCTTAATCCAATTTATATCGAACCCTCTACCTATTCGATACAAACCTTTGACTAAGCATTACGTTATAACTCATTGGATGGATTGGTTGCAACATAGCTATTAGTCTTCAATAAAACTAATTTAAAAAAAAAAAAAGGTTTTAGATCTAGGGGCTATCTTAATAAACCCTAATCGAGCACCACTTTTAACTTTATGAATTAATTTTATTGTCTAAAATACCCTTTTAATGATAATACTTATCCATAAATAAATAAATAAAATTACATCTACTTGTAAAAATAAGATATTAAAATGAAATTTACAAAAGTAGGGAACATAAAATTTTTATATGTTTTAAGTTACTTTATAATTATGTATGGGTGCCTACGTACCTATTATTCGAGATTAGACTTTTGTAATTCGTTAATAAAACTTTAATGTGTTGGTCCTTTTTTTAAGTTTTGAAGAAACATTTAAGTTTACATTTTTTTAAATCATTTTGTTTTTACTTATTTAAAAAGAATTCTAAGAAAGGGTCCTGAATTAATGTTTTTATTTTTCGGAAAAATCTAAGAGGTCTTGATTTTAAAAAGGATTTGTTTTAACTTTTTTTTTTTAAATTTTTTTTGGGAAATGATTTTTCTAAGTGATAAAATTTTTTATTCATTTTCTTTCTCTTTCTATCTATTTTTTATTTTTATTTTTATTTTGTAATTTTTTTTATTATTTGTTAGCCGAAATAAAACAATTAAACAAGACAAAACTTTCCCTTATTTCCCTCTTTTTTTTTCTTTTTTATTTTCTTCTTTCTTTTCTTTTTTGGATTTTTTTTCTTTTTTTCTTTTATGAATTACAATTTGTATAATAAGTAAATGAAGAAAAAAAAAGGTAGATAAATAAAAGGAACAAAATAGGGCCGGATTAGGGAGAGCTTCATGGCTTGGATTTGGACCCTAATTTGGGTCACACGTGCTATGCATGTAATTGTAAGGAAAATAAGAAGGAACGACTGTCGTAGGTCGATTAGGGAAGTTCTAGCTACTATTTCATGTAGGGAACTTCAATTCCATGTGAATTTTGTTAGACTTAGGGGGTGTAGAGAGAGTGCCATGTTTGATAAAGGAGGTTTGGTGGTGTTCAAGTTCAACGATTAGGGGTGGTTTTCACGCAGCCATGATAAGGGCTTGCTGTGTATGTGAGAAAGGTTGGGTTAGGGGTTTTCGACCACTAAGAGCTTGGCCGCATGTGATGGTTAGTACTAGGTTATGTGATGGTTAGGGTTTCAAACCCTAGGTGTTTAGTAACGAGGCTAAGGCTCAAGATAGACATTGGGGTTGGTGGCATTAGATAGCTCGAAGCTCATGGAAGCTAGCATGGTATCAATTGTGCTTGAGTTGCATCGAGCTCCATGATATCTTAAAGTAAGAGTGTATGCTGAAACTATAGAGAAAGAGTGATTATGATAGTGTTTGTGAGTGAGCTTGAGAGGTAGTTCCTACTGAAGCTAAGTATTACGACCCAACAGTAACGTTGTCATGGTAGGTCACCGTGTATTGTATAAAGGTCTATTATCAACCCCCTTGCTGATCATAAGCCTTTCATACGACACACAAGGCTCTTGACACTATACGCTACCACTAGACCCATAGATGAGTAATATAGAGCAATTTAACTAAAATTACTTTTATGGTATAAATTAGCTAACTGTGTAGGGCTTGTAAGATACACACCAAAAGAATATTACAAGCAAATGCAGTTTATAATGGAACTGCATTAGAGATTTTAATCTATGTTGTGAGCAAAAAAGGAAAAGTAACTAAATATCTATAAATCTATTACAAAATGTCCCCTTCGCTCTCTGATCGCTCCAACCCGTCCCTATGCGAGACTTACTACGGGCATGCCTCGTCCCGGATTCTTGAAGAGGTTTTCCTGCAACAACAAAAATCTATTGGGGTCTAAGCTTAAGCTTAAGCTTAGTGAGATAAATATCCTCGTCAGTACCACATGGCAAAAATTTATTAGATGTACAATTATATGAATGCATGAACAATTAGTCTGCCGAACAATGCATGCAGTGACTTAGGAACTACATACGACTTAGAATTACACCCCTTATAGTCGGGGTTTGGAGATAATTAACCGACCCAAATCAAAATCTAGGTTCTAGACCTTGGGTTTTATTTCATTTGCACTATTGTACTTAAGCTAAAACAAAACTCTATATGTATATATGTATACTTTCTTTACCGAATAACAAATCATATTTTTAAAATCCCAAGTCTAGCGGTGTGGTGGCCTTCGCAATCTACAAACACATGCCTTAAGCAAAAGCCACAAGACTCGGCCCCTCGTCGATGGTTGGTGTCTCCCAATGCCTAGTAAGCCCATCAGCTTAGGATAGAGACTCAATATATATGATGACATAGTTAATGCCCAATCCTGCAGGAGACACGTCCTCCTATGAGTCCCTTCCCATCTTCTGCATGAAGCGGCAGTCGGTGTTATCCGTATGCAATATGGGGAATGCATGATTCATTTTGATTTCTTAATCGTATAAGTGATTAACTCGATTTTTAAGGTGATCAGACAATTTCATTCCATCCAATTCATATGTATATATAATGCAAACAATTCCCATTATTATATATAATTAACAAGTCATCGCATTCATCCACAAATTCATACACATGTATTTCCCATTTCCCATATCCCACAAGAATCTAATTTCACATATATAAGTTTAGGTGCATCTATTCTACAAGCAAAATCAAGTAAAGAGTCATTGGGAATTTACTCACTCTGCCATGTGGATCAATCAAAGTAATCCGGAGGCAAGTCGTCTCCGTACACGATGTCCCCTAATTATTGAAATAATATTTATAAGGGGTTGAAATAAACTTAGGAAACTAATTTAAATTTCCTCAAGTTATACTTTTGACTAGTTTTGGTAACTTTTCCTGGTTTTTATTTAAAAGTTCAATCACGTATAACTTTTTCGTTTTAAATAAGATTTTTATGATCTTATAGTCAATCTTCATCGTTTTCAAGTGCACTTTAATGTGGTAAGGTTATATTTTTGAAATAAGGTACGTAAATTTATCCATGGGTCAGAACAGTAGCGATCCTCATGTTTTGGAGTGCTTTTGGGCCTTGTTTGGTAAATGGGCATTTTAGTAACTTGAGAAATCCTTTGAGCTTGGTCTTAAGATTTTATCCTAAACTCAAAAAACTCCTTGAGATCAGATTTACAACTTTGATTTATACTCCTAAGGCTAACAACCACTTCATGAGCTCTTTAGTGGGCTTAAGTTGTCAAATGGGCTTGTTTTTTATTCAAATTAAAGTTAGTGACTTTGTTGAGCTTATGGAGTCTTAGGTGGATTTCTTATGGGCTTCAAAACAACCTCTCTTAATGCTTTAAAGTGCTGATCAGAATTTTATTGAAGGCCCAACTTAGAGTTCTAGGTGTGTTTTGAGAGTTTTAGGCTTTGTATACTTACTATACTTGTTTTAGTTGATCTTTTCACTTTGTTCACTTACTTTTATCATATTTTTAAGTGTCTTTTACCCATATTCCAAATCTGATCGGGATAATTCCAAGGGGTTCTCATTTGGTTTTTCAACTTGTTTCATCATTTCCTTAAGTTTAGGTATTAGATCATGCACTTAAACTATTTGTATCCAAATCTTAACTTAACTTTTCTTCCGTAAGATGATTTTTTAACTCATGCTTCACACAAAGAAATAGAAAATCTTACACTTATTACAACTTCCATATCATAGCTCATATCATACAAAGTTGGTTTCTTCATAAAACTTCATATGATGAATTTTTCTTTAACTTAAGTCTAGATTTGAGCATGTTTAACTTCATGGAAATAAAATCAACATCCAAATGATTATTGAACCCTTACGTCTAGCATGCTCATCTTCCATTCAAGTTCTTGTTTCAAGATTTTCTCAACTTAAAATCTTCCATTCAAAGTCTTAAAAAAGTATCTTTACAAAACACCAACTTTACATGCTTATGTTTCAACTTCATGTAAAGGTTTCATGAGTTTGTTTCTTAGAATGGTCTTTAGTGTTATGACAACTTAAATCATACTTATATCTTTAAGAAATTGAAGTCTCCTAACATAAATACTAACGCACTAATTACAAGAAATACTTACTCATCCTTAAAGCAAAATATGGTAGTTGTGCACAAAGTTTCCACTTAAGCTCTTAACTTTGCTTCCTTTTTTTGCAACCTTTTGGAAACCCGAATTGTTTGATCTTTTGGAATGGGGTTTGTGGAAGGTTCTAATGGTTCTAGAAGAGCTTAGTGTTGGAAGAAAATGACATAAGAAAAAGAGAAGGAAATGCCATGAGTAAAGCTTGGAAAAATGGGGGCAAAGTTGATTTTGTGGGGTAAGATTGTTTCTCCTTTTTTATGTTTGTTTCAAATGAGAGAAAGAAGATGTGAAAGTGAAATTGAAAGTGAGAGAAGTAAGGGAGAGAGTGGCTGGTTGGAATTGAGAGAGAATGAGTGTTTAAAATGTCTTGAAAGTGTTGTCTTGTAGCTTACACAAAAGTCAATAATTGCAACTATTGATGATGTAAGCATTAAGGGGTGAATAGTGGTGTGTAAGAGAAAGTGATTGATGGTTGAAAGACAAGAGCATGACCCCCCTTTCCTCTTTGTTTAAATCTGCTATTTAATGTCCTTTGGGGTCATGGAATGGTCTTGTCTCATTTAATGAAGTTAAGCATGTGAAATCTTGTGAAAAATTGTTCATATGTAGTATAAGTGAAGAGGTGATAAGGAAAATGTCTTATCACTAGATTTTGATAAGTTATCAATTGATAAATGATTCCAACTCTCAATTGATTAGTCATCTAAGGTGATTGGTTAGTCTACTTATTGATATCTAAGGCTTAGACATGAAGATAAGGGCATGGTCTTATAAGAAATTGTTTTAAGATTTTCATCTTGCATTGTTTTGTAATTTATGATTCGATTTTTATAAAATTGTAAAATTTTCTAAAGTTGAATGAAATTATTCAAATTAAATTATCGATTAATTACTTAGGGTTAAAATTCCTTAATGGTTTTAAGGTTTAGGGTTTTAAGTGACTTTAGAGCTCGCAGTTCTTCAAGCTCAGGTTTTATCAATAATTGGTTTTTGAATTGGAAAAATTTAATTCGTTTCTAAATGTAAACTTAATTTTTTAGTTTAGTTGATCCTTGGAAAAGTTCGAAAAGTACTTTTAATCAAACCTTAGGCCCACTAAAAGTAGGGTTTACACTAAGTGTTAAGATGGTATTTATACACTTCTTAGCTTGAATAAGCTTGGAAGGTGCTTTAATGGCTAAATCAGCCATTATTGCAAGCTTTAAAAAAATCTCTAATTTATGGAAGAAAGCGTGATTTAGGTGATTTTAGAAGTTAAAAATGAGTTATAAATGCTTCAAAGATTGAAATAAAGCTTCCATTCTTGCCTAAAAAACTTAAATTCAACATATTACGCAAGAGAAAAAATCTTGAATCATGATATTTTCTTGATTTTCTAAGCTTGATTTAGCCTCACAAATGATTGTATTTAGATGTTCAATTGGCACTCATTCATAGTATCTTACGTAGTCTTTGTGATTACACCATTAATTTAGTAAAATTATGAAGAAAATCAAATAAAAAATGTACAAGAAGAGAGTACCCCGAGTTAGTGTTGTGTGAGAAAAAGAGGGAAAGTAAGGGAAAGAGAAGGAAAGAGGTGTTGATGTGGTGCCACATGGCATCATGTTAGCAACGTGGTCCTCTAGTCGCTTGCTATTGTCTTGTTGAATAGCAGTATCCTATTGGCATGCGACATGTGGCCTGAGTGTCATATTCCAACATAGCACATGATGTACCATTACACAGGAATACTTGTTTATACTCAACAAAAGTTCTATTTATAACAAAAGAGTACTACAGTAGTGTTCAATTTAACACCTGTTTATACAAAGATTACATTTGTCAAACTTAAACAAACCTAAAATACATTATTTTTTTTTATATGTACAAATCCTTTATAGAAATAAGAACAAAATACTACAAGACTTCTTCAAAAACAGCTAACTCTGTCTTAAGTGCTCTTAAAAGACATTTTCCCCTAGCTAGTGTTGCCCTATCAATTCTCTTCATAACCTAAGGATACACAAGTATCCCCTTAGCTCTTTGTGAGCTAAGTGAGAGTGGATAAAACAAAACATAGAACACACATAATACGCATTCACAAAGATTAGTATTATAGGACAGTCAATCTTATAACCTGAGTTATCAATACAAACTGTTTATGTAGAAAATCCGTACTATGCTCATGCACGTAACATGCATTGGTACTTATATCCTATACTTTTCCAATTCTTCATCTAATTAGTTGACATACACGGGCATCTAGCTATAACGTCTAGGAACTTATAGCAATAAGGAGCTGCTTGGTAGTAGGACCCCTAATAAAAACCATCCATTGTGGTTTGAAAATCCAATACGTAGTTGGTTACACAATGTGGGCAGAATAAGTTGAGTAATGCAATTTATATGCTCAAAAGCCAACTCAGCAGTTTTCAAGCTTTCAGAAACTTATCCCATAGGTCCTTTTGTGCCATGCCATGAATGCAGTAAACAGTACAATAGTCTAATATCAGGTACGAACCTAAAGTTCCATGTTATAACCAATTCAACTATCTCAACTTCAGCTTTGTTTCTTAGCTTTAGATTACACTCCCTCTTATATGGTTCGCTTAGGTGAATACTCTAAAGAACAATTCAGTTTCCAAGTTTTCTAACCAGAATACATATCTACGAATCAATCATACATAAGGAAAGAATTCATCTTTTCAACACACATTCAATAGAATTAAGTATCCAATCAATCTAGTATGTCATTACAATTCACAACACAACTGACTCTAAGTCAAGTAGACATAGGTTTACTTACACGAAAACAGAAATATCAACTTACTTGGGCTTAACGGTAGCGTAGAGTCCTAAGCTTTACGATGTGGTCCTTCCTCACATATTATACCTTAAAATTATAGGGATTATTTAATCTGGTTTAGCAGTAAATATATATATGTATGTATGTGTATGTGTATGTGTGTATTCCATTTGTTGCCCATATACATGTGCTCTGTCGATATTCTTCTTGCTCTAAGAAGAGTTTATTTGTTGTCATCAAGATGAATGACCTTCATTCCATTGATGTCTAACGTAAAAATAACAAAATGACTGTTGAGATTTTCATTTAATTTTCTTTTAGTAGGAAATGGGTTTATTGAGTTTCAAAGTTCTTGAGATCTTGTTCTAGGAAGTTATGAATTTCTTTTAGTAGGAAATGGAGAGTAATGGTGCTTACAGTTTTAGTTTACTATCATAGGTTAATGTTATTGCTTACGATTCTTTTAGGTCCCTCCAAATGGTCCAAAAGCTACTCGGTCTAATAGATTAAAGCCAAATTTCAACCATGTGTCAAGTGAAGAAATTATCAACACATTCCTCACATATGCATTAACGAGTATGTGTTTCTTGGAATAGCTTCCAGCATGACTTATTGAAGATAGGCGTCCTTATATAATTATCTTTCAGGAAACATCAAGATTATAATGGTGTAAGATCATGTATTGAACCAGTTGGGTTGTTGGCCCGTGTCTTAAAATGTCCTATAAAGTAACTTGAATATCCTATAAAATAAAAACTACCTAAATAGAAAATAAACTAATCTAAACCTAAGGATCCCAACACAACTCTAAATCTTTATTTTTCTTGAAAACTACTTGTCTCAAAATATTTTATTTTCCTAAAAGTCTAATTTTCCTAAAAAAATTCTTTTTTTTCTTTTTTCCTTTTTTTTTGTATTTTTATGAAAATTTCTATTTATTTTTCTAAAGTTTCTATTTTTTCATATTTTTTTTCTAATTTTTCAATTTTTTGTATTTTGTATTTTTTATTTTTTGAATTAAGATCCTTTTTCCCTATTCTCCTAAAAAAAAATATAAAATTATAGAGGGCAAAAGTGAGATATCTATAATAGTGAAATTAAGATTTTAAATAGAAGTGATGTATCTTACAAAGCTAAGTCTATAATCTTTTGGATTGTAAAGTGGAAGCTACTAAGTGTGTAAATGTATCTTATGTGTAATCATGTAAGGATGAAGTTATATCCTTTGTTTTTAGTATTTATACTAGCTCTAGGTGAATTAGTTGTAAGAATTTAGCGAAATGTTGATATTACAATAAGACAAGTGATAATTTATACGATTATATGTATATACAGGTGAATCATAAAGAAGTTATGATTTGTTTGATAGGTGACATATTATTATTATTATTATTAGGGATGTGATGTTATAAGTGCAATGTGGATAGACTTATTGCTGTTTTATGATTATATTGTACAAGTAGGAGATTTTCGATTTATGTGGATTACTAGAAATTCAACTATGTACTAATTTTTGGGTTATATATGTTTTGAAGTGCACAGTAAATAGATTGTTATTGTAATCTTAATTATGGTTGACGATGGGAATAGGAATCCATATGAATGACCTAAGAATGTAGAACCAGCCCCTTATTGTCAGTTGATTTTGGTATGGAACTTTAGTCCTACAAAAGTACAAACGAAAGGCTAAGGCGTTACAGGAACTAGTTCAGCATAACCACTCTGATGCCTAAGTAAGTGAGTGCTTATGTGGAAAGATAAGTGAATAAGTAGGCAAAGTGTTAAAGAGTGTAAGCCTTATAATGCTTTATTTCCTTTATTTATAAGTGAATATTAGATGTTTGTAATAATAGATAATCATTAGTCGTGGACCACGTGGCAGCTCTTTAATTAAGCACACACCTAATTAACATGAGTAATGGGTGGTTATGTAATGAGATTGTATAAGGCCACAATTGTCTACGCCACTTTTCAAATTTAAACTAAATATATAAGCAGGCTAGGCCTTAAGTCCCATTAGATGAGCCAAGTCAATGGAGGCCTTTATTGAAAATAGTCTTGGTTGATAATCCGGCAGCCGAAGTGCCGAGCAATATGTTAAGGCGAAATTTTGCTATCAAAACTTGCCCTCCAACTCTTGTGGTTGAGAATTTGACTATGGGAGTTATAATAATATCATTATTCAATATGATAAGTCATATGGCAAAAGATCGAACATGTTTTCTCTAGATAGTTGTAAGATATCTTTCAAGCTAACTTGTGGTTTTGTTATTGGCGTCCTTCATTGTGATATTCGTAATGCGTTGTAACAAGTTCCAAAAGAAAGGTCCCAACCTTTTAGTTTCTTGCTTATTCACTTCCTGCAAAAGCATGTGGGATAGCTGTTATGATAGCCATTATTACATTGCAGGGTCTATTAACTATTAGTGACATAATGTTCCTTAGATGTCTAACCTTCGACACATGTCAATCATCTATGCTTGTCCATCTAATTAGCAATTGCACCCCCATCACTCGTACGTTAGAATTTCGAGAGGGGAGATTATTAATCACACATATATAAAAAGCTTTTTCCATTTTGAGTATCATTTTCTACTCTTTTCTCTTTGCATTCTCCTTTTAAAATTTTCTTATGAGAACTCTTAACTAGATTTTGAGTAGCTTTCTTGCGTATGCTTTTCATTAATTCAACCTCAATAGGTATGGTTCGAAGTGTCATTTGTCATCTTATCACTTCAGATTTTAAAGCGACTCTTTCTAAGGCTACTTGTCCACCCCCCTTCTAGAAGGATTGGTTTACCCTCTTCTTTTGGTAGTTTAACGGATAACACAATGGAGAGATGGGAGAAACTCACTCGTATTGATGCTCTTCCAGTTGATAATTAGCTCGATGATAAGGAAGATAGGTTAGCTACTAGGTACTTGTATAGCAATGTTGTTTATAATGTTGATAATCCAGACGGTGTAGTGAGTGGTGCAATTAGGCCACTCGTTACCAATAAATTTTAGCAAGATCTCCCAAATGAATGGCACTTGTAGCTGATAATAAATTTCATTTATATTTGAAATATCTTGATTTTAGGTTGCATTAACCGTTTTCTACTTTTCAATAACAATTCTTCAATTATTTCCACGTTGTTCTAAGCATGTTTTCTCCTAACACATATAAGCTTCTCATAAAGTTCAAGATGATATGTGAGGAACTTGATGTTAAGATTATTTAGATATATTTTTATGATCAAAAGGCAGCTAGATTATTGGTTCTATGCAGCAACTTGGCATGACTGCAAGTTTATGGATGAATTGGAGTCCAAAATCCAAAAGTGGCATGATAAATCCTTTTCAATTAGATCAGATGTGGAGTTAGATTTTTGGAATCAATAGACCAAACCCATCTAAACAAAGGATATTATGTTATTACTAAATGATGTTGTCGTTGCCAAGAAAATCCAAGAGAGGCAAGAAAACAAGATGTTCTTCTGAGCTTTCGAAAGGATTATATCTCGATATAAGCAGGGGGAGCCCATATTTTTTGACAATGAAGGTAGGTCTTGTTCTACTGTTGTGCCGAACAGAGCTATAAGAGGAAAGTCATTCTAATGACTCATGGAGGAGAGAATTGTTGTCTTTGAGCTTCACTAGATATGTACTTATAAGTCTTTAATTACTCCTTTCTCTTCTTTTTATGATATTGTCTCTCTCTTGTGTAGGCATGGGTGTAGGAGATATGGATACTAAGAAATTATTGGCTCAAGCTAAAGCTAAGAAACAAAAAGCTTGACAAGCGTGCATCCACTAAAATTCCTATTAGTTGGCCACTAGCACAAACGAAAATGGCTTAGGAGAAGGTTGTGAAAGAAGTTATGGCTTTGAAGAAGAAGAAGGAAACCCCTCGTGCTGACGAGAGTCAAAGAATTGAGCAAATAGAGGCTGTTGAAACTGCGCAATTGGAGTTACTTCTCATAATCAGATATACTCCTTAAGAGGAGGTGCTAAGAGAAGCTAGTCATCATGTTGTTGTTGACAACCATGCTAAGGTTATTCCTCAATAAGTTGTAGATAGCCTAACAAACCAGACAAATATTGAGTAGAGTCCTAAAAAGAGAAGTGGGAGGGAGATTGCTAATCAACCTCCGTCTAAGAGAAGTAGGGGCATGGATTAGAAGATAAAGGAGGTTTTAAGAAATAAAGGTCTTGGCATTAGGTTTTGCCAAGTTTGTTCCTAATTGCAAGGTGGGTGAATATTTTGTGCCATGTTAGTGCTGCAACATCTTAGACACTGATTCAGCTTTGTTCCATAGGACAAAATCCTTAACCCTGATTGAGGGGGTCATTCTCTCAAAGGATAAGGAGATAGCAAAGAAGGATGTGGAGAGGGTCGACGGTTGCAACAAAGGCCATATTGCTGCCAAATTAGTTGACATAAGTTTATAACTATTGTCTACTCTATATAGTTGAAAACCAATCAATTTATTCATCTTGTTAATTTTCTTGTAGAATGTAGAGGAGGCTTATAACTCCTTGAAAGTAGAAACAATCATGGCCCATAATGTAAGGATTAAGGTCAAGATGGAGGCTAGGAAGTCGTAAGAGGAGCTCTTGGCTAAGAAGTTAGCATACTCATTGGCGACCAATGAAGTCTTAGGCCTTAAGGCCAAGAATGATGAACTTGACAAGGAGATTGAGGACCTAAAGGAGGAGCTTTATAAGAAAGGAGAAGAATGCTGGGGGTTAGGAAGGACAATTACATTGATGAGTGAGGAGGAAGACAAGTGATAAGTGTGAAAAATCCTACACTTATCGTATATAATTTTCTCTAAATTGTATGTGATTTTACGTGAAAATGAATTTGAATGCACTAAGCTCACATAAAAAACGCATATAATTGATATATGCAAATGAAAATTATGATTTGATCAATTTAGAACAAAAGATTTAGTATTTTGGATTTTAAACTTAAATTTTTTTTTTTTCATATATCTTGCAAGTCCTAGGGTTACCATGATGGTAGCCCCCACATGAGAACCCAAAAAAAAAGGAAGATGAAGACATGGAGCAGGAACTAATAGCTTGACGGTAATCCCAATTACGGTCAAGCTAGCGTTTATAATAGAACCTTCGCAAGTATCACAAAGAGTGGACCATACCATTACCATACTAGTTACCGTCACGATACCATTACGACGATATCTACCATCCTGCTAGTAGTATTATCAAGATGCTACCCTCCTAATGTAAAAAGCTGCTAAAATGAAGCACCCTAAATAGACTCGTTCTCCATTTCTTTCTTCTTTCCTTCAACTTTTCCTTGTTCTCTCCACTAAGGTGTAAGCCCTTAAAATTGCATTTAGGGTAACCGAGCCTAGATTTAAAGCCTTTAGGGAAAAAGATATTTAATTGAATCTAAACTTTATGATTAAGATAGAAAAGTTAGTTGTAATGATCGAGTGAAGTTAGATTTTGAAAATAATGATTCAAAATCCCAATTTTACCCTTAAAAGTATGTTTACTTAATATAATACAAAATTGATCAAAACCCCTAAAATTGAGCTTGAAATGCAACGAAAACTTAGAGATAAGTTAGTTAAGTTATAAAATTAAATAATATAATATAACATACTATATGAGTATACACTTATTTTTATGAGTATATTAGTTATATATAATAATTATACTCATAAATTAACTTGAATTTATATAATTATATATGATATGCACTAAATTCATAAAAATAAGTAGAGAATCTATCTTAAAAATAAAAGATATGTTAGCAACATTATTACATGAGTGCAAATACATGTTAGACATGATACATATATAGGATATATATATGTATATTAGCAAATATACAAAATAGTAGTATAATATACATATATTACTAATAAATAAATAAAAAACTAATCTAAATGGATGAAAGAAACCTAGAATCAGTTGGAGAGTCATTATAGCAATTCTATAGCAATTCGAAGGAATGAATCATCAATAAATCACCTACAAGAGGACATGTCCACCTTAGAAATTAGGAAGAAAAAGGATAAAAAAATAAGGAATAATCCACTTCAATTGACCCAAGTGCTATAAAAATGAAAATGACTCTAGACATGCTTTTTTTAACAAACTAAAATCTAAGGCAGTGATAGAAAGCTTTAGCAAATTAGGTGAAAAAAATAGTAAGAACAGGGCAAAGTATTAGGTTAGGCTAGAGTTCGAACCAAGTGAGTGTTTGCTGTAAAGTCCTTCCACCACCATAGAGAAGCCCTAGCGCCTTGGCCTTTCGACAAGCAGCTACTACCCTACGGCCACTGAAGCTTTGACGAATAGGTAGGTTAAATTCCTACCATGTGTTTCATTTATTTTTAAAAATTAGTAAATCTACCCAGAAAATTTTGGAAAAATTAATATTTAGATTATTTTAGATATTATTTGTGTGATATTTTTATTTTTGTATAATTTTGAATATTTTATATACATACTTAAGAAAGTTACTATTACCTAAAATTTGACTTTCAAAATAAATGTATCAAATGATGCTGTTTCTAGCTCAAAATTTTTGTATAGAATATACATGATATATAGATAATTTCTATGTAACCAGATTTTTTATTTAAGTACTTTTAATATTTATTATATTTTTAGCCTTAAAAATAACTAGAATTAGAATGAATTTGTGAAATAAATAGGTTTTATGAAATTAATTGATGAAATTGACCTATACTGACTTCTAGTGAATCATAATAATGTTAGGATATGTTGGAAATAATTTTGTGTAAAAAGGATAATGTTTGGGTAATTAAATATAATTTAGGGGTAAATTTGTAATTTCGAGTATATTGGCGATAAATTGATAGCATGAGACCAAGTGATGACCAAATTCCCCATATTTTTAGGAATCTATAGAAATTTTCGAGGAATTATTTGGTTACTTGAGCTATTATTTACGAATTTACATAGTAAAATAGCTTAAATTACGAACAATGGCTTGTTTTTAGTAATAATAGACTAAAATATGTTAAATATGGAAATTAAAACTACACAAATACATACTGGTTAAATTTAGTGAGAATGAGTTTTTAATATATTTAATGATAATTTTATGATGAGGATATGTTATATACATATTATGGTTAGATAATAGTCATTTTATTGAGTTACATTGGAAAATTATGTAAAATATAATTTAGTTACATAAAATATGCATAATACGATAAAATTCATTTAGATACGTATAAGTGTATTAGAAACTTGAAATACCTTTAAAAGTTATCTTTAGAAATAGAACTCATAATACGTGTCGATAGGTCTGTACAAACCCAATGACACTATTTTTACTAAAATCGGATCATCTTAGGTAATATAAACTATATCTCCATAATATTACAAAAATTTATGTATCACAATAACTTTGTCATAATTAAAACGTGATTTAACAAATTAAAAGTACGTTTTGATACGATTGAAACAATATATTACATGTACTAGTATAGTTATGTGTATTATTAATATTTAATAACTTAATTTAACTTATATAATAAAACTATATTTTATTATATAAGGAAAATAACAATATACTTTATATATATATATATATATAAAACCATTTAATAAAACTAAATTTGGGTTTTGTATATATATAAGGTCTTCTAGTGATTAGATCATTGAAGACACAAGCCTTTCACAATAAGCGTCTGCACAGGTAAGTTGGGATTGTAGCTTTATCGCTTGTTTGGGTACTATATTAGAGTATCTAGAGAGTTAAGAGTACTTCTATTTGTGATTATAATTAGTTTTTTGTGTGCATGCCATGCGTGTGATTGGTATTTAGTTGTGACAGGAGTTGAACTTCTTAGCATGCTATTTTGCATGATCGCATCGTTTTTGTATTGTGTGAACTTATTTGGTCACCCTTAATTGAAACTAATAATGATTTGATTGTAATGAAATTAGACATATATAGCACCCGTTAGGAGAAACGATTAGGAGTGTCAAGCCAAATACCAACTCTCTTTGATGAGGATAGTTGAAATGGTATTTTCTCTATCCTTAGTTGAACTAATTGATAGGCGAAGACGTCACGACAAGGGTAGGGGTCGTGGTTCGAAGGTGATCATGGGAGAAGGGTGTTCTCTATTGCACAAGCCTAGGTTTGGTTTGATTTGAGTCGTGATAAAACTCTTTAATCTGGGTTGGAGCAGGTGTAATTTCTATAACCTTACAATGGATCGAACAACATTGTACGATGTTTCAAGTGATTGATTACATTATATTTCATCATAATTAATAAATTTGCTTGTGATTGTTTGGTACTTTTTTGACTCATCTTACTTATTGAGCTAGTTGTGCTCATATCCCCATAAACTCTTTTGCAGGTAACAAGTGAACGTCGGGGTATCCAAATATCACTACTCCTAGGTTAGTGTGCTGTTGATTGGGAAAGTGAGGAAAGGAATTCATTGAATCTAGGTTTTTGACTTTTCTCTTTAGTTTTGAGGAAACTAACTAGGCATTCCTTAGGATGCCCATTAGTTTTCTATCTTATTATAAATAGACTTTAAAACTTATGGCTTTTGGTAAACTGTGATTATAAATTATAACTTTGGATATGAGATGTTTATGTAAGTACTATTGTGTTATAAGACAACAGGTTATATAGAACATGTATTTTATAAAACTATACCATAGTTTTGATCATTCACAAGTATCAGAATGGATGCTTTAAGCTAGTTGAGTCATATATTTCTTATGTGGACTATATCTATGATAGCAGTTGTGAGATCAGTTTCTCTCTTAAATTAGTTTCATAGGAGGATTATTACAACTTTTTCTATTTGGGGCATGACACTAAGGCTTCAAAATTTAGGTTCTCTTAGCTTCATTTTTACAATGTAATAAAGGAATCTAACTTGGGGATGCTTCGAAAACATCATTCAAGCATGGATTTGGACATGGAACTCTTATTTTTGAGATGTTTCTTTCCATTTTTATACTTTATTTGCTTAGATGTTGTTTTTTAGCTTGATGTATCCTTGGAACTAATGAGATTGTGAATCAATGTAGTGGTCGGATTGTGTAATGGTGGTTTTGTTGTTTCCATTCATGTTTGTATGTTATGGGTTATTGATTTTGTTCATAGAGCTTGTGTTTCCCTTTAAGAACATTAAGTAGATTAGGAAAACATAACTTGTTCATGTATTCTAACTAATTTCATGAATGGCTAATATGGATTAGAAATTGACAACTTCTACTTTAATTAGGGCTTAGTTTAATAGTCGATTAATAGCTCACTTATAATGTAGATTATTGGAATGACATAACTACAATGCCATTAGACATTTCAACCCTTGGTTCATAATTATATCTTTTCATGGAGTTCGAATTCCTAAGTAGCATATTTAGGTTAGTTAGTAATTATAGTTTAATACAAATGTAAAGTTTATCGGTTTAGGATATTTATTAGTTTTGGCTAAATAAAATTTGAGTTTTATTAAGTTTTCCTAGCTATGAAGGGGACTAAAATGGCTAAGAGCTAGCATACCATTCCCTTAGGAAATACGACCTTAGAGCTTATCTTATACTATTAATTGACTGGTACGCTTGCTGAAGTTATTGCGGTTTCCATAAGTTTTTATCAAAATTTGTAAGCTTGATCAATTAGTTATATATTGATTCCACTATTTTAAAAAGGAGCTAATTTTTCTAATTACTGTGTGACTTGTAGAAGTGGTAAACAAGATACCAACAAATTAAGATTCTAAATAAAGAACTTGGAGCCAAACGACTCTAAACTCAAAGCTTGTATTGCCGAACTAGAGGAGGCAGTAAAAAAGAAGCCTTCTATTAAGAAAGCATATATTTATTGTAACCCCTAGTCCACAATATGAGAGATTACTCTAGAAAAAGTTCCTGTAGGGGGTCTAACTTGCAAGGATGGAAATTCTAAAGGTTCATCTTGACTACGAATTGTCAAGCCTTGACTTTTTTGATGTCAATGATGATGATGCTAATAGTGGTGATGAAAAAGTTGCTAAAGGAGTGGACGTTAAGGTTCAAAGGTAGGGTGATAATGATCAAGTTAGCATTAAAGTTCCTATAGATGTTAAGGAACTATCATCAAAAGGAGACCTCCTATGTTCATAAAGAGACCTCTAACTCTTCAAACAAGATCCCTAATGCAGAAAAAGAAGTAAACTCCAAGAAGGTCCTAAGCTCTACTAACCAAGTTAATAACTCTACCCAATCCAAAAGGAAGAATACCTCTAACTCTCAAGGAGCCACTTAATTTGTACTTTGTTTTTACAATATTTTCATAGACATTATTCATGATTAGGATGCCAACCTCTCTATTGTAATCAACCTTTGTCTTACATTTAACACTTTTAATCTTTGGTATGTTTTATTTCATGTGCATTTTGTACTTAGTGTATTCTCATACACAAAGCATTGTTAGCTACGTAAGGCTTGAACTTTTGGGCATTAAGTTTTATTTTTCTTAATCGAAAAGTTTTCCTATTAAAGGCCACTCAATTAGCCTTCATTGGTCGAAACTATTTCCAAAGCATGTTTAGTGTTACTTGTCAATTAGTGCTAAGCTTGTTAACCAATGATGATTGGAGCTTTATTAGGTATTAGTTTGTTCACTACATAACTATAACTTTATTAATTTGTCAATCATGTATAGATTAGGAATAAAAGTGATGGTAATGAAAGATGCTCATAAACTTGAAACAAACACAACATGCTCAAACATGGCGTAAGCCATTGCCTTACATTGTTTGGAAAAGCAAAAGCAAACAAAGGGTAATGGTAATGATAGAGAGCTATTTGAAATAGAGCTTTAGATTCTTGACAGGCCATACATGAGGTATGATCATTCCATCTAACCTTTCTAGTCAGTAGGCCCAATTGCCTATGACTTCCCAAACCCTTATCAGATCCACCTAATTTGTGTGACTTTCCCTTCATTGTCTCATGTACCAATTGCCTCCAAATTTTTGTAAACCAAGTCTTCGGGTTGAAATACCATATGTTTTGCATTCTGATAGGTAGCAACTCTTACTCTTACAATGTCTCTAATTTCCTTAATTATGTCCAAATTGGCCTTAAGGTCGACCTAATTTGCCATAATGTCAAACTTCTACCTTCACAAATTAGGCAACTCCAATTCAATCGATAAAACTGTTTCCGATCCAAATGCAAGCCTAAAAGTTGTCTCTCCTATCAAAGTCCTGTGGGTAATCCTATAGTTATACCCCCATAAAACATTAGGCAATTCATCAGCTCATTTACCCTTAGCTTGTTTAACTCTTCTTTTCAAGCTGTATAGGATGGTCTTGTTAATAGCTTCTACTTATCCATTGGTTTCTAGATGAGCCATCGAAATGTAAATCAAATGAATGTCATGATTTTCACAAAAATTTCAAAATTTATTGTCGTCATACTATGGCTTGTTATTAATTACTATCACAAAGGGAACCCCAAACCTAGATATGATAAAATTGAAAACAAAAGAATCAACCTTCTACTCGGTAATCTTTGCCACTGCTTTGGCCTTAATCCATTTGATGAAATAGTTTACTACAACTATAACAAATTGCTATTGAGCTGTAGACTTTGAAAATGGTCTAAGTATGTCTAGCCTCTGTTGGGTAAAAGGCTAAGGGCTAGTGAGACTATGCAATTTAGTGGAAGGTACATTGCTCGATGCCTTGTGTCTTTGACATTATGGACATTATTGAACAGCAAATTTCATGTCCTCTTTCATAGTCAGCCAATAATAGCCCAGTCTCAATGCACAAATATATAGGGTCTGACCTTTCACATGGTTGCTACAAATACCTCCCTTCAACTTAAACATGATTTATTGAGCATCTTTCTATGGAAGGCATCAAAGGTAGGGTTGTGAGAGGTCGTACTTGTATAATTGGTCATCAATTAACATGTAGTTTGGGTCCATCCAAGACTTCTCCTTTAGGCAAGGAGTCAATTTGTAACTTGACCTAATAGTTTCTAGACTTTTATTAAGGAGATACTCAATGAAAAGCTTATCATTTAGGTCAGGTAACATTGTACTGGCCAATTTAAAAAGCTTGTCGGCAACAATGTTTTTGACCCTTAGTATCTTCTCAATTGTAAAAGATTGGAATTCCTCTAAACATTCATACCAATAGCAGGTACTTGCTCATCATATCTTCCTTCACTACATAGTTCCCTTTAACCTTATTCACAATTAGTTGTGAATCAAAGAAAAATTTGACTTTCATAACTCCACCTTCCTTTGCTAGCTTAAGCCAAGCAAACAAAGCTTCATATTTGGCTTCATTATTACTGGCTAGAAATCTAAACTTTAGTGCATACTGTATTTTCACATTATGAGACCCTTGTAAAATAAGGCCAACAATATATCCTTCCTTAGTAGTAAAGCCGTCAACATATAAATTCCATGTAGGTTTCTTGACCATCTTGATGATATCTTCTTCCCCAGTGAACTCCACAACAAAACCTACCAACACTTGAGCTTTTAATGCCATTCTAGGTTTATATTACACACCATAGGCACTTAACTCTAAAGCATACTTCATCATCTTCCTCGAAGAATCCAATATTTGTAAGGCTTGTTGTAAAGGCTAACCAGTAAGAACAATTATTTGATTTGCCTCAAAGTATGGCTTTAATTTCCTTATCGAGAGAACTACTACCAAAACAAACTTCTCAATCTTTGTATATCGCTGTTCTGGACCCTGCAAGACATAACTCAAGTAATAAATTGGCTAATGCTCCCTGCCTTCTAACTGAACTAGAACAGATGAAAGACCTCAGCTATTGATTGACAAATATAAGAACAAGTCTTCTTTGGGGATAGGTGTCAAGAGTATTGGTGGTGATGCCAAAAATTCTTTCAACTTGTTAAATGTTGCTTTGTTCTCATTAGTTTGCTGAAATTCCTTTGGGTTCTTCAATACTTTGAAAAATTCTTTGCACCTATCTACACTTATTGACACAAATTTGTTCAAAGCTGCAATCTGCCCAGTCAATTCTTGAACTTCCTTAATGGTGCTAGGGGGCTTCATGTCTTGAATGGCATCAATGTTCTTAGGATTTGCCTCAATGCTTCATTAAGTGACCATATACCTAAAAAAATTTCTTAAGGTGGTAACAAAAACAAACTTTTGTGAATTAAGCTTCATGTTGTATCTCCTTAAGTTGTCGAAAGTCTCCTCAAGATCGGTAAGATGCCAACCTTCTGTTTTACTCTTCACTATCATATTGTTAACATAAACTTCAACGTTTTGATGGATTTTAGGTTTAAAAATCTTAGTCACAAGCCTTTGATAGGTTACGCTGGCATTTTTAAGCCTAAAGGGCATCATTATATAACAATACATACCAAAATTTTTTATAAAAGACATGTGAACTTCATCATCCTTCTCCATCTTAATCTAGTTGTAGCCGAAAAATGCATCCATAAAAGAGAACAAGGCATGCTTGATAGTTAAGTCAACCATTTGATCTATTCTTAGCAAGGGAAAACAATATTTGGGATAGGCCTTATTCAAATTAGTGAAGTTTATTCACATAAGCCACTTGTCGATGGAATTCTTAACTAGTATACAATTAGCTAGCCAAGTCAGATAAGGCTATTCCCTTATGAATCTTACCTTTAGTAGTTTCTGAACCTTCTCTTCAATAGTTGCTTACTGTTTAAGGCGAAAATGCCTCTTCTTTTGCTAAACTACCTTCGCACTCAAATCAATTTGTAGCTTATGCGTTATCACTTTTCTAAGGATGCTTAGCATATTCGAGGGAAACCAAATGAAGACATTGGTGTTATCCTAAAGAAAATTAATTAAACTTTGACGAATAGTTTTTGGCAAGGGTTTCCCTATATTCATTATTTTTTCAAAGATCGCTCCTTGGTGGGACTTCCCCTACTTCTTCAACACTTTCAATGTCGTTGGAATTCTTTTCTTGATCAGTCACTACTTAAAAGACTTCTTCACACCGTAGTGCTCTCAAACATATGGAACTTACTAATTGTTGATACCCCTTACATTCTCTAACTCTAGTGGGAATGGGGAACTTTGCCTTGAGATGTGTAGTTCAAGGAACCATGTCGAATGGATGCTAACATGGTCAGCCCATGATCATATTATAAAGGGACCAACACTTGACAACAAGGAAGTCTACCTTGTCCTCTACAATATGCTCATCATCTCCAATCTGAATTAGAAGAGAAATGACTCTAGTAATCCATATAGGTTGATAATTAAAAGCATATAGATCATAATTGTAAGATCTTAGCTAAGCCTTGATCTTTAGCTTCATTTGGTTGAAGGCATATTGAAAAATAATGTCTGTCGAACTCCCAGTATCAACTAAGATCTTTTTGACTTCAAAGTTGGCAATTCTTACATTGGTCACTAGTGCATCATCGTAGGGCCTTTGTATGCCTTTGAAGTCCTCTTCTATGAAAGAAATGGAATTGTCAATCTTGACCTTCTTACCTTGTACATTATAAACATATTGTATGGCGTTAGTTGAGCTCAAAGAGCTTAACCGGCCTAAAGTAAAAGGTTCGTCGACAATAGTGCTTATCACATCGTTTAGTGTTATATTATTACCTTCATCTCTTGCATCTCTACCAACCTTAGGAAGCTGTGAAGTGTTTTCTTGCTCATCACATCATCTTTGAGTTAGTCATTCAATATTCTTTATGTCATAGGAAAGGAACTTGCTCAAGTACCCTCATTGAATTGCACTCTCAATTGCATTTTTTAGTTGAATACATTCATTAGTGTTGTGACCTTTGTCGCAATGAAAATTGCAATATCTATTAAAACTGCTATGTAACGGAAGTCCTGTCATTCTTTTTGTCCGTTACAATAGCCCCCTTTGGTTAGGTACTTCCATCAATATATCCATAATCAGACGATTGAGTAGGGTACGAATAAGATACGTTGGAATGTATGGCTTCTTCCTCTAACCACTGCTTCCCTCTAAAAATTAGTCATTGCATGCATTAAGTCAATCTTTCAATGTTCTTCTTCTTATCATTTTTTCAATCTCCTCTATTCAGATTGGCCTTATGCTAAGCTTTGATGTTATCCTCGTGGTTTTAGCCTTAAACTCGGCAAAAGTCTTCAGCTTGTTTTTGGCTATAGACTTAAAGAAGTCTCTATGTGGTTTGACTCCATCAATCACTACATTGAGAGCAATGCTCATATCTAATTATGGGATCTCAACCATCTCGGCCATAAACGGAGCCAAATAGCTTCTAACAGACTCGTTTGACCTTTGCTTTATGGTGTTAAGAGTAGATGAAACCTCAAGGTTAAAGGGAATGCATGATAAGCAACGACATCACTTAAGCAGTGTAACTTAGCTAAAGTGTAGTAGTACTCAAGATGGTCTTTTGGGTCCTTTATTCCATTGTATGTTTCGAATTACAACAATTTGATATGTCGCGGTGTTACTTCTTCCATTATTTTAGGAACAAAAGGTTCTTCTTTATCTGAAATTGTTTACCAGTTGAAGTAGGGATGTTGACATACAATGGTCTTGTATGGTGAACTTGCTGTGGTTTTTTTCCTTTATCACCCTTTCTAAAAGCAAGGGCCAAAGGTCTAAGTGTAACCCCAATCTACTTCTTGGCCAATTTAGGAGAATATACTAAATCATCAGAATTCTCAGGATTATTATCATCGTACCCCTAGTTCTAGTCTAGTTAAACATCCTTGTGGAGAAAGGTGAGGATTTTGTCATTCTTCTTATTGAGTTCCTGACTCTCTTTAGCTAAATAAGTGTAAAGCTATTCCAATCTAGCCAAATGTTGTTCATCAATATGCTTACTCCCCTTTCTAAAGGTATTGGGGAGAAGAACATGCACTTGTACCTTTGGTCGTCCTTGTTTTTGCCATGTGGGTGGATTGTTTTAGAAACAGGTAGCACCAAAGGTTGTTAGTTGATTTTAATATGGAATTTTAGTCCTACAAAAGTGCAAACAAAAGGTTAAGGCAATGCTGAGGTTAGTCTGGCATAGTTACTCTGATGCCTAAGTAAGTAAGTGTTCGAGTAGAAAAATAAGTGAATAAGTAGCTAGAGTGTTAAAGAGTGTAAGAGAGCCTCACAATGCTTTCTTTCCCTTATTTATAGGCAAACATTAGATGTTTGTAATAATAGATAATCATTGGTCGTGGACCATGTAGTAGCTTCTTAATTAAGTACATGCTTAAAGAACATGAGTAGTAGGCAGTTATGTAATGAGATCGTGAAAGGCTACAACTGTCTATGCCACATTTCAAATTCAAACAAAATATATAAGCAAGCTAGGCCCTAAGGCCCATTAGATGAGTCGAGTCATCAAGGGCCTTCATTGAAAAATAGTCTTGCTTGTCGATTTGGTAGTTAAGGTGCCGAGCAACATGTTAAAGTGAAATTCTACTATCAACACCCATGATCCTCCTTTACTGTAGTATCTACCTTGAAATGACTTACTGTCACCACCACCTCTTCTAAATGTGATGGATTCAACTCATTTTGGAAAATACTCATGGATATGAATACCATGATTCAACAATAAGGAGCTTCAATCCAGCATCTTATAACTGGTGCAAATGTTGTAAAGCAGGAGCAGTGGAGGTTGAATCAAGGGGAAATCAACCCTTGAAAGCTAACAAGCACATAGAATTTATTAAGGAAAATTGGTGCTTTGAAGATGAGATGGGGAAGCTTGCATTAGTTGATAATCGGACGGTATAGGTCGAGCAAAGTTTCAGAGCTTTCGGGATCCTTGATAACCAAAAGGTTTCCTATGGAACTTTTCTATTGAAGTTATGTGCTCAACTTTACTAGGATTCAATGGCAAGAACTATAGCTGGACCAATTACCTCGTAGGTATTTAGAGATGAGTTTAAGAAGGAATATTTTCCTACGAGTATGCAAAACCAAATGACTAGAATATTGCTTGACATGAAGAAAGGTACCATAATTAATATGAAAACAAGTTTAATAGACGAATGTGGTGTGCATCCTAATCATATAGGGATAACCAGGAGTTAAAGAAGGATATCTTTCTTAATGAATTTAATTTGATAATGAGCTGTAAGTTGATGGACTATAGGTTTACTACTTATAATGAAGTTGTGGACAAAGCATGACAATTGAAAAATAACTAATTAGTTTTATAGGCTCAATGGAGTAAGAAGTTAAGGGATGTAACTTAGTTCAGACCTACTTTTAAAAGGTTGTCTCCTGATGCTAGTATTAATTCTAGTCAAAAAGGAAAGAAACTAGTGGCAATGTCTAGTGGTTTTGCACAATCTAAAATGGGTGATAGCTTCTATGAAAAAAAATCAAAACGTAAAGTATGGAAGTGTGGAGCTTGGCATTTTCTATAATAAAGTGCTTAGCTAAAGAGAAAATGTTATTTGTGTGGGAATTTGAATAATATGTTTGGGGAGTATCTATAGATGAAAGTTATGAAATGTTATCATTATAGAAAGTCAGGACATTTCTAAAGATATTGTCCACAAACTGGACAAGGAATTAAGAACCCCTGAGGAGTAGAGACAACTATGATAACAGCATGTTTCTTTGCTATAGAAAGTATGGAAGAAGACAAGATATCGAAGAATTTGATGAGTGGATAGAAGAGTATTTCCACAATGATACCGATAATGACATGCAAGTTGATGATACTAAGTAACGATTGGTGATAAGTATGTAATCTAATAACCTTTTACTTATAAGCTAAAATGTGAAAAACTATTTTGTAGATGAATGTTGTGAATTGAAGAAATAGATGTTCTTAATTATAATATTATATGAATGATAGGAGGCTATAGTAGTAGTAATATTTATTTTAGGAAACGTAATTATTAATAGATGAACCGCGTAAACATTGTTTGATACTGGAGCCTCACATTCATTCATTAGTTAGGAGTTTATGTTAGAAAATTAAATCAATGCTATTGAGGTTAAAACCACTTACAAAGTAAGGACACTCACTAGAGATAAGTGCTAACTTGGCAAATAATAGATAATGGAGAACTCCATATTCAAGGGAAGGAATTCTTGATAAGATTGATAGTTTTGCCTTTGAAAGGTTATAATATTATTGTGGGAATAGATTATTTATCTAAACAAAAATCCAAGGTAGATTGTCAAAATAAGAGTGTAATATTAGATGAAGGTAAAGTCATATTTTAAGGAAAGACTAGAGAAAGTGGATCAGTAATTGAAGTAAGTGAAGAAGTAAATAAAGACATCGAAGAGTGGTAGTTTTTTTTTATATTTGCAGTTGAAGGAAAGGAGGAAACTCTGAATGTATTCAAAATTCCTATAGTATGTGAATTCCTAGATGTTTTCCTTAATGATCTACCTAATCTGGTTCCACATTAAGGGTTAGACTTTACTATAAAGTTTGTTCTAAGGACTGAACAATATTAAAAGCTTTGTACAGGATGTTGTTGACAGAGCTTTAAGAACTAAAGAAGCAACTTCAGTCAGGAGTTATTGGGCAACGGATTCATTTGACTTGGTATTTATCCATGAGGAACATTAGCATTATTTGTAAAAAACTAATATGGAGTTATGAGGTTATGCATTAATTATAGGGAGATCAATAAGGTGACTATTAAGAATAAGTATCTATTACTTTTGTTCAATCAATTGCATGGAGATACTATGTTTTCACGAATTAATCTAAGATCTAAATATCACTAACTACAAATTAAGCCTAATGATGTACCAAAGATTGCCTTTCGGATGAGATATGGGCACTACGAGTTTTTAGTAATGCCTTTTGAATAACTAATGCACTGATAGTATTTATAGATTTGATGAATCAAATCTATCATCCTTATTTGAATAAATTTGTTGTTATTTTCACAGATGATATTTAGATCCATTCATTGACCAAGGAAGAACATGTTGAAACCTTGTATTAGCATTACAAAAGCAAAAAGATAATAAGTTGAATGCCAAGTTGAGTAAACGTGACTTTTTGTTGGATAAGATCTCATTCTTATGGTATATTGTGTCAGGTAAATGAATCTCGATAGACCTTAAGAAGGTCAAAGTTATAGCTAAATGAAACCAACCAAACAGAGTTGCAAAAGTGGGGAGCTTCCTTAAAATGGTAAGATATTACAGACGATTTAAAAAAGATTTCTCCAAAATGGCAAGACGTTTAACTCAATTAACTTAGAAAGATGTTAAGTTTGAGTAGAGGGATGAATGTGAAAAAAGTTTTCAAGAGTTAAAGGACTGTTTGATTTCAACTCCCATACTTACTCTACCAAATCTAAGTAAACCATATTGTATCTATAATGATCCCTCTCGGAATGGATTGGAATGTATATTAATGTAGGACAACAAAGTAGTGCCATGTGCATCTAAACATTTAAGGCCTTACAAAAAGGAACTATCTAACTCATGATCTTGAAATAGCAATAGCGGTCTTTGCTTTAAAGATTTAGAGACATTGCTTTATGGCCAACATTGTAAAATTTATATGGATCACAAGAGTCTAAAATATTTCCTTATTGAAAAGGAGTTAAAACTTACGAGAGAGGTGGTAGTTATAATTGATTAAAGACTATGATTTGACCACCAATTATCATCATGATAAAGTTAATAGTGGCGAGTGCACTAAGTCACAAGAATTATAAACACGTGACTTCATTATTCACTACTTAATGTGAATTGATTTGAGAGTTTGAGAAATTAGAAATTAGGTTTAAATGGCATAAGACTGAGGTACAGTTAATGTATTTAATGGTACAACCACCTTTGTTAGAAAGAATTAAATTACAAGAAGATGAAGAACCAAGTTTAAAGGAAATCAAAGAAAATTTGAATACATGTGATGCATTTGATCTCTAAATTGATGAGATAGGAGTATTGAGGCTTAAGAATAGAGTTTGTATAACTCATTATGGAGCCCTATTTTGATTTTTCTTAATTCAATATATACTAAGACCAAACTCACTTAATAGAAGTTACTCAACATAAAATTAAGAAAAGATATTTCTCTCTAAAAAATATCTAAAAAGTATTTTTGAAAAATAATTGGAGTTGACAATTAATGAAACTTGGTAAAAAAGTAAGATTATGGTTTCTTTTGGTGGATTGTTTTTTTAGAAAATAAACTAAAAAATTGAGGTCGGAGGCTAACTTATTATGATAAAGTCACCATATAGGAATTTTTTAAAAAATAAGTAATGGGCCTTGATTTTTATTATTTTTCTAAAAAAATGCAAAACAATAAAAAAATAGGAAATGCATGAAAAATAATTTCTTATGATTTTTTTATTATGAATTTTCCTACAAAAATAAAACAAAATGTTTCTTTTTTTTTTTTTATGGTTGCCTTGGAGGAACCTATATACTCGGTCGTCAAGATCAAACCAACGTAATTCTAATTTTTAGAAAATTTTAGTGCGTTGGTTTTTTATTTTAAAAATGGGCAAGATTTACATTTTTATCCATTTCATTTTATTAAGAAAAAAACTAAAAAAAACTAACTTTTATTCCCTCTTTTGAAAAACCATAAAACCTATTTTTTTTTTAAAAACCCAATTAAGGAATGTCTAATTCATCAAAAAAATGCAATTTAAAAAAAATACAATTTTTAAAAATTTTGCAATATTAAACAAAAGAAGTAACTTTTCTAAAGAAGTATAATTCCAACAAAATGTTGAACATGCAATTTTGACTAAAATATGCAACTTTATGCAAAAATATGCAAGCAATGCAAAAGACATTGTGTGATGAGGTTGCTGTAATTGGTTGATCATGCGCAACGAGTATTCTAGTCAACTTAATAGATGTCTTAAGCTAATAACATGTGGGGGATATCGTTTGAAAGAGGCATAGGAGGAATAATGGACAAACTTAGTATCTCAAGTGTGCGTATGTGACAATGGATCAAAGTTAGTGTTCTTGATAAAACTACCTATTTAATCTTCTTTAGAGTGATTTCAGTAGAACTCTAGTGTTTATCTTAAACTTGCCAATTGATAAGTGTAAATTACTTTATACTTTTAAAGTATGTTTAGGTATAGAATTGATCATAAATATGATTTAATTCTTTAGATTGGGTACTTAATTGAATAAAATAATTATTTCAGGTAAATCACGAGCAAAGAGAGGAAGTATACATAAGAATAACAACTTTCAAGTTAGTCACGGTTGAAAAGGAAAAGAAATAAGTGTAGAAGTATCAATCATAGGCATGATAATGAAGCAATGAAGAATCTATCTTGGTCACGCCTTCAATCACAGCCGTAATCAAGGGAAGTTTTGTCATTCCCCCTATCAATCACGGCCGTGATTGGATAGTAGAAGGATGATCATGGCCATGGTCATGGGCGCGATGAGATTTAATAATACGACGAAGAGTTCACAGCCTCAATAATGGTCATGATTGGTGAAGAATAATTCTTTTCGAAACCATCACGCCCTAAGTTACGGGCATGAAAGGAAGAGGCACAACTGTCCTTTTCAACCTTTTCATGCAAACCAGTACATGGGAAACGTCAAGTGGTGCTGTGAAGGGGTAAATTCGAGTCTTTTTCGGGGAAGAATATAAAAAGCTATTGTAACTTATGGAGGAGAGAATTCTTTTTTTAGATATCAAATTTTAGGAGAGTAGACATCATTTAAAACAACATATCATCTGTCCACACACATCCACATTTTTTACCCATCCTTGTACCGATTTGTATCCTATATCATTTCCTAAGTGTATAATGTATTTTTCCCAGAATCACTTGAGAGAGATGACTGGAATTCGTTGTTCGTATATTCATCAAACTTCTTCAGTGGAATAAAAAGAGGTTTTTACTTTAACTATTCTATGTTCTATTTCTGTTTAATTATGTTTCTTGTTAGTTTTTGTCATTGTTTTATCATATATGAGTAATTTGTTAGGGCTTACTTCATCAATTAGTATGATCGAGTGCTTAAAAAAAGTAATTTCCTAATGTTTATTAATTCTGATGAATCACATTTAATGAATCTAAGTACAGTGTAGTGTCGACATTGACTAAGGACGGATTTTAATAGAATATGTCGACAGACAATTCTATTGAATAGATCTAGTTTATTGGAATAACTTACTCCTGATAATAAAGATATTATTAGGAAAGTTGCCGCATCCTTAGGGGAATCGATACATTAACACGACATTAATGCAATCTTAGTTGGCTATTAATTAGGGAGAGATCCTGATATACACAATTAGGATTAGAAGTAAATACTTCTGAGAAGAATGCTTATATACTGTAATTTCCCACAATTAACAAGTATTAGGATGAAAAGTATTTTGGTAAGATTATACTAAATGATGAAGCAAGCCTGCATGTTAAGTGTACTTTTGTAATTGTTCTTGTAATTATTATATTAATCACTTTAGATTGTAGATTAGTGTAGTTTAGTTAACATTTAGAATCTTACTAAATGGTCACTTGATGAAATTGACCGCTAGATAATAGGAAAAATTATTAAGTACTAGTGTTTGAGTCATTTTCTTAGTGGAGACGACCTTATACTCATCCATGTTATAAAACAATAAGTATACTTGCCTATCAAACTGAGTTACAGATAGAATATAGGTTTATAAATTATAAAACTCGGAAACTCTATTTAGAGTCGATCACCAATGTTCTAGATGAATCAAATGAGAAGAGAAGCCTCTTATTTATAGAATTTAGAGATCAATCTTATCTATCAAATTACTTTAAGATGAATGGTTGAGATTGAGGCTTGTTGTTGAAACTTATCCTTTCTTTTAGTCTTAATGGGCTTAGATATGGGCTCAAGGCTTATGATAATTAAAAGAAGCCTAGTTTCTCTTTAAATAAGTTTAAAGCACACTTAAGTTTCTTTAAGGCCCAATAAAGCTAAATGAAGCCCAAATGAGCTCAAATGAAGCTTAAATAAGCCCAAAAGAATCATTTTATAGTTTACTTTTCACGTGCAAGATAACTAAGCAAGGCTCAAAGTAGAATATCCAGTCTGGTGATCTTCATTCTAAGCTTACTAAGTAGATCTCCCTAAAACATTTCTAAACAAGCTGATTTTTAAAGCTCTATCACTAGCTCAAGATATCGATATATGGCGTTAAATTGGGTTAAAGACCCAATTATTGAAATGACCTTCTATAGACATGAACAAAGAGAAAAACCTACAAAAAACCTACGCCAAATACTTCATGTAACATTCTAAACATACAATCCACATAAAACCATTGAAATATTGATAATGCACATATAATAAAACTTGCAAAATAAAAAATAAACAATATGAAAGACAAACTATAAAAATAAAACCTTCATTAAAAAAAAAAAAACAAACTAAGTTAGTATAGTTAGTTTAAAAAATATAATAATATAAAGCCTAAAACTATTAAACAAAAATAATAATTAAAAAAAAAAACACAAAGGCTTAACCAATATAAGAAGGCATAGGTTAAGTCCAAGGGAGATAAGACAAGCCACACAGATTCAATTCAGATTTGGATTAGACTCGAAGTGGCAATCTAGTTTGAAGAAGAAAGAAGTAACAACGGTTAGACCAACTTGGTGCAAAAAATTTTAGTAGGTAAATTGGGTAGGCCACTGTAGATTTATGTGATTTTGATTGACAATGGGGGGTTTAGTAGAAGTGTTGCAATGTTTAGTGGTTGTTTAGAGTGATTCAAGTTTGGATGGTGGTGGTGGTTCTCATATGGGGTTGTTGTTATGAGTTGCTTACAGTGGTAGTCACCTAAGGTTGTGGCTAATGTGGTTATGCCATGGGCTAAGTGTATTATGTTCATTGTGTGTGTGATGGTAGCTATGAAGGCGGTTGAGAGGGTGGGCTATGGTGGAGGATGGTTCATGGGTTTGGTGTGGATGTTAGGTCGAGTGAAGGAGAGTGGGTAATGCTGTTAGGTTTCAAGTAAGGATGGTAGTGGTCTCTATATCTACATTGTAGGGTTATGCGAGGGTGGTCTATTGATGTCATGTAGCAATTATGCTGATGAGTGGTGTTACTGGGTGTTTATAAGAGAGAGAAGGTTGGTCACTACACCATGGGTGTTGTTACTATACTATATTGTGGCTATCGTTGGTTGGTTACGATAATGAAGGGGGTTGTACGCAGTGTTGGGTTTCTACTCTATGATTGTGTCTGTATGGATGGGGGTTATAGCATGTGCTGTTGATGTTGTGGTTGAGGATGGAGTTGGGGATTAAGTGTGTATGACTCTTTTAAGCTTATACATTCTTAGGTTTTGCCCATGATCTCCAGCAGACATGCATGCATGCCAACTAACTGAGTTATTGCTCATTTCGCAACATTTTAGGCACTTAAAATATATTTAAGCTTTTCGAACCAATCCCATCTTTGAATTTATCTTTTAAACCTAAGCCCAGCTCATCTTAACTTGTTTTAAAATAACCCAAATACATTCAAATAATTTAAAATATACATGGCAAAGATTTTTCAACATGAATTCAATTTAATAAATGTTATTTTTCTATTTATCTAGTTGAAATTATTTAAAACTCAAATTTTAAATTGAACAAAAGTCTACTAACATGAATTCAAAATTTTATTGAAATTTTCTCAAAAACATTTTTTCTAATGAAGCCCAATTTTTAAAGTGTTAAAATTTATTAAGTTGCATGTATATTTTCAACTATTGCTTGATTCGACCGAAAATGGTTAATTGAATTACTTAGACACTTCGTATTTTTTCAAAATTTTAGTTTAATTTTTTCAATTTTTTAAAATTTTCTAGGATTTTTTTTATAAACCTGGCCCAAAATAAATAATATAAGTAAATGAAAAAAAGGGGTAAAAATGGGATGTTTATAGTTATCCCTCTCTGTAGTAAAGTTTGCTACAAAGACAAAAAACATGCCCATTTTTGTCGACTTGAAAGGTCAGCTTAAAAAGTGTCTTAGCATGAAAGGACAAGATAAATAACACTTCGACTTAAAATGTTAGACAAGTAAGATCCTAGCTTGAAAGGTCAGGGTAAAGGGATAAGATCCCGACTTGATAGGTTGGGGTAAAAGAGATAAGGTACCAACCGGATAGGTTAGGTAAAAGGGGTAAGATCTTGACTGGATAGGTCAAGATAAAAGGGATAAGGTCTCAACCTGATAGGTGAAGGTAATAAAAGCTTGGTATTAAAAAGGTTTGTGATCTTAAAAAGATTGATATTTTAAAAATTAGCTTCTCGAAATGATTGACCTTTGGTTCGAAGAAAGGGTTAATACTTTGGATCCTTAGGATAACTAATGTTTCTCAATGTAAGATGACAAAAGTTTTTACAATGAAATTTTATAAACTATTAACATGGGATAACTAAATTTCCCAAAACTTAGAGAATAAATTAAGGATAACTATTGTTCCTTACATTCTTAGGATAACCTTAGATCCTAATAACTTTTGAAGGCATGATGACAAAGGTTCCTAAATAATCAAGCTTTCTAGCAAGGGTTCTCGAAGTTTCTTCTCATAGGATAGCCAAAGTTCTTAAGTTTTCTAAATTAAGGATGGTCAAGGTTCCTTGAATTTTCATATCATAGGATATTTGAAGCTCTTGAATTTTCTCATACCATAGGATAATTAAAGTTCTCGAGTTAAATTAACAAAGGATGACTAAGATTCTTTATCATAAGATAACTAAGTTCCTAATTTAAAGTATAACTAAGGTTCCTGACTATTAAGATAACCACGACTCTAAAGATAACTGGGGTTCTTGTTAAGATGACCAAAGTTCCGAAGGATAACTAAGGCTCCTAAAACTTTATCAAATGATAAGGGTACCTTAAGGATCATAAGATAATCAAAGTTTTTAAGGAAGGATAACTAAGGTTCTTAAATCATAAGATAACTAAAGCTCCTAAGATATGGATAACTAAGGTTTCTATTAAGATGACTATGGTTCCTACTTTCATAAGATGACCAAAGTTTTGAAGGGCAATTAAGGTTTGTGAAATTTCCTCGAAGGAATACTAAAGTTCTTAACTTGACGATGATTAAAGTTCACGTTGCAAATTGTCAAATTTTTCACTTTTTAACACTTAAAGGAAAAATTGTGTTCTTATTCAAAAAACTGTTCATCTTTTCCTTGCTAATGAGTAAGCAAATTATATTGTCTCTGAATGTTACAGATAAGTGGTATGCTCATTCTTTTAGCCCATTGGGCATTCATTCTATATCCTTGATTGTCCTTTTGTTGTGGTGTTGGAATAGGAGAGCTCTTACTGAACACCTTGTTCATGTCACCGAAGGTCATCTCATTTAATTTTGGAGCAAATTGCTTCTCATGCCTTTAAGGCATGCTTAACTTTTGCATTCATAAGTTTTATACTAGGAAAAGTATCTCAATATTTGAACTGTTTAGTCCAAGATGTCTTCTTAGTACTCTTAAATAGTTTGTTTTTACTCTTGACTATGATTTTAAAAATTATGGTTAATCTTGTAAGCAATACGCTTTAATCGATCTAATAGGTCTTTTTCTTAGGCTGTAACATAAGCTTTTGGTCATTAGCTTGAATAAAAGAGGATACTGATGTATTGGCCACTTTGTTTTTTTTTTTTTTAAATTAATATCTCGTGTAATTCTTAAGGATTTTAAGGCAATATGATAACCCTAGGATCCAGTTAGTTCAATCTTCACATTAAGGCTAAGAAAGTTAGACAATGTATCATAGTAAGTCAATTTCTTGAAATAAGTTATATAAAAGGATTAATTTGATAAAAACGTCAATTTATCAATAAAGTTGATAAATATCGAAAACGTAAAATTCGAGCTTTAAAATATAGCGAGATATTAGAGATAAGTTATTTAACTTATAAAAATAATAAATGAAGTGAATTATATATAATATACATGTATTGACATATGATATGCATTATATATATTAAATATATATAATAATAATAAATGATCAAAATAAGGTAAAATAATGAAAAATTAATTTAAAAAAATGAATGGATGAGTCACCAAATGATGTGGCAGTGTAGGAATAACTAGAAAACATGAGTTATCACTAGAATAATGAGGGGAAGACACATGATGCTTAGTCATACTTAGGAAAATAGAAAAATTGAAATGTAACAAACACATGTCCAATTTTTATTAAATTAAACTAACTTGAAAACCTATAAATAGAACCTAAACTTTCAATTAAAATATTTTAGGACTTTGAAAGTAGAAGAACATAATTTAAGAAAATTCGAAAAAAATAAAATAAAAATAGAACAAAAATTAAGGGTAAATCAGGTTTAGGACGGTTCATATACGAAACCATGACCTGACATTGAGCCACTTTAGGGATAAAGAAAGGACCAACATGTGAGGTGTTTTGACAAGATGCGATTGCTTGGTGGTGGCCAGAGATGGTCGATTTAGGTAAACCAAAATTCTACCCTTATTTTATTTAATTTTCTAAAAATACTAAATGTTGGTAATTAATTATGAAAGTTGGTTTTCTTAGGTTATTTTACGTGTCGATTAATGTAGTAATTTTATTTTAGTTAAATAATTATTAGAAATATAGGGTTCTTAAGAAAGTGCCTTGTTTAGGGGAAAATTGAATTAATTTTTATAAATATTAGATGATATTTTTTTAAGCTTAATTTTTTTATATAATAAACTTAATATATTTATTAATTTTAGTAACAATAATTTTTTAAAATAAATAATTTTACTATCTATTATAATTATTTTGGATAAAATTAACAATTTTACTGTTTTGTTGGATTAATTAGTTTATGACAAAGTCAATGTATGAGTCCTATGTATTCTAACTTCTGGAAGTTTATGATGATATTTGGAACACCTAATTTTTATCTCACACATAAATTTGTTTATTTTCCCTAGTTTTCCATAATTTAGAGATAAAACCGTTACTTTCGTTAAAACAAATAATAGCTAGTTTAGTGTAATTCATGTTCAATAATTAAACTAAATATTTTTGTGAGTCTATAAGATTTTTTGTGAAATTATTTAGGCTTATATACTACTTATTATGTATTTTTCTAATATAAACCTATATATTAGTCTAATATGTGAAATGGTGAATAATACTATTAAAGTATTTACTAGATAATATAAGATCGGTAACTATGACATATAATTGATATTGAGTATGGTTGAAAAGTATAAAATTTTAGGACTTCTTGTTTGGAATTAAAGCCTACTTAAGTCAATTACAAAGTTATGTTAACATACAGTCAAGTCAGTAATGAGAAAGGGTATTTTTAGGTTTTTGACAATATTGATTAATCTTGATTCTTAAGATATCTTAATAGTACTCAAAACAAAGATTGTGATGATATAAAGTTTATTGAAATCAGATAAGGAATGAATAAGATACAGTCAAATGAAGTTTAAAAACACGGTAGTGAAAGCTTATAAGAGTTTGTGTTCGGCTCGTAGTTGATTTGAAGACTATGTTATATTTTCCTAAGTGTAATAAGTAAGGAAGGACCATGTCATGAAGTTTAGATTTTGCACAACTAGTAAGTTAAGTAAGTGGATCTAACCCATGCTTGGAGTAGATATAGCGTTATTCATAACACTATGTGTTATTTGATGTTATATTGATTGGATATGGCTATATCTTGAGTGAACTAATATGCTATTATAGTGGATGTTGATATGGTGATTTTGAATGATGGTAGCTATATCTTGGTTAAACTGTTATATTGTTATGTTGGGTGTTGATGTGGTGTTTACGAATGATTGTATTAACTAGGGAAGTTGAGTGATTGCCAACCTAACCTTCTGAGTGTTCACCTAAGTGAACCCTAAGTGAGATATTAGAATTTCACTAGGGAGAGTTCAAAAACTAGAATCTAATAACTAGGTTAAATAAAATTTAAAGATTGATGGTGTTGAATGATATACTTGAGTTGTTATTATATAACATGGCATGGCATAAAAGGGACCTACGACTCAAAATTTTTTGAGTGAGGCTTCTAAGTGATTAAGAAAAATCATAGCTTTGTGAACTCAGTTTTTGGAAGCATATAGATTCTCATTGCCTAAATATCTTGACTATTTTGGTACTCTAATTTGGTAAACTACAGTGTATAGTCTAATTTTGTAAAACAAAGTTGGGGGTCTTACTCCCAAGCAGCTCCTTGTTGCCTTTTTTATTTGGTATACTACAGTATATAGTCCAATTTGGTTCTATTGTATCTAGATGCTTAGCTATGTCAACTAATTGGATGAGGATATTAGAAGGGCATAGGATATTAATACCAATGCATACCACGTGCATAAGGATATGTGTAGTCCAATTTGATTGGGAGTCTTGCTCTCAAGTAGCTTCTTGTTGCCCGATGTTCCTGGACATTGTATCCAGATGCCTAGCTATGTTGACTAATTGGATGAGGATATTAGAAGGGCATAGGATATTGATACCAATGCATACTACGTACATGGGCATAGCATACTGTATTGCTAGCAATAAATGCCTCATTAGGCTAATGTATGAGTGAAGCTGAACATCCTGGTTATGATTGAAATGTTGCAATTGTGATATTGCCTATATTGTATTGTTTGTTATCCACTCTCATATGCAATGCATGGTCTATCGGTGACTGTATACAGTACGGTTTTATCGCCCACCATTGCCCAAGTTAGGAAGTATTTTGATACGTCAGGGTCCAGGTATCCACGTCTAATTTAGAGTCTCTTGTCATCAATATCACCATCAACAGTAGACATGATACGGCCTTAAATAAAAGGCAGCACTCCCCAGAGCCAAGTAGTTCCCAAAGGTCAAAGTAGGAACATGTTGCATGAAGTACATCGTACGATAACAATTTTGAATATACAAAATACAATATGGGTCCAACTAAGCATGATCCCCCATTCTACTGCATGATGCTGACGTCCATATTATCATATTATAAGATGCGATGCATATCCAGTTTAATTAGGGATCAAGTATTTATTAGTCCGATTCATGGGTGACTAATCAATATATATACAAACACTCCAAGATCCTAAGTTCTAATGCAACAAGCATATATTATTTATATCAAATTAAGATATTTTGCAAACAAGGTCAATCATATTAAACACATACAATTTCTCGTTTGCCCTAACATGTAACAATTTTAGTTATTGGATACAATTAAGTATTCCACTAACTACAAGTACAAATAAACAAAGTAGGGGCGGTATGCTCACTTAGCAATGATGCTTAGCAGTCCCAGTAATCCTTTATTGTATCCAAGTCAAACTCCTCAACCCTTGAAGAAGATAATTAAGTTTTATGAGTATTATATTGGTACCAATTAACTAAGTTTATCGCTCACTATCCCGAAGTTAGTTGTTTTTGTAATTTGGGTATAACTTCTTCATTTTAACTCCATTTTTGGTGATCTTATAGTCATTTTTATTGATTTCAAATGTTATTTTATTTGGTGAAATTGTTTTTAAGTTTTTAGGTTAGCAAGTTTTCTATTTGGGCTTTATAAGGTCATGGGCCCAAATGGTAACTTGGGTTACTTTAGGGTTTGGGCCTAGTTTTAGGTCTTAGGCTTGGTTTTTAACTTTAGACTTTATATTTAATAATTTTGGGCCTTCTTTCAAGTATTTAAAATGGGCTTTTTCTGCCCAACACTTTAAAATTTTAAAGTAGGCTTTTGGTAATACTCTTATAGGTCCAAACGAGCCTTTTTACTAAGTTTAAGGCTCTAAAATCACTAAGAGGCCTATGGTGGGTGTCTTGGATGAGCCTTTGGGTTTTAGGAACCTCTTAAATAACTCTTTGTAAGCCTTTTATCCTAGAGTTTAGATATGATCACCTAGCTACATGGGCTCTAAAATTGGTTCTTTTGGGCTTTTTGTGTCTAAATCACTATTTAGGGCCTTAGGCTCAAGCCTATTTATTCTTTTAGACTTAAGCCCAACATTGGACTTAAGTTTAGTCCATTTCTAACATGTGTAAAGATTTGGTCATTATTGTCATAACCTAACAGTATTGTTGTCATGATAGGTCACCGTATACCGTACAAAGGTCTACTATCAACCTCCTTACTGATCACAGGCATTTCATACGACACACAAGGCTCTTTTCACTATATGTTACCACTAGGCTCATAGATAAGTAATATAGAGTAATTTAACTAAAATTACTTCTATGGTATAAATTAACTAGACATGTGGACTTATAAGACCCACGCAAAAGAATATTACAAACAAATGCAGTTCATAAGGGAGCTGCATTAGAAATTTTAATCTATGTTATAAAATATATATATATATAAAAGTAACTAATTATCTACAAATCTATTACAAAATTTCCTCTTCGCTCTTTGATCACTCTAACTCGTCTCTACATGAGATTTACCACGAGCATGCCTCGGCCCGGATTAGAGAAGAGGTTTTCTTGCATAAAAAGAAATCTATCGGGGTGTAAGCTTAAGCTTAATGAGATAAATACCCTCATCAGTACCACATGACAGAAATTTATTAAATACACAATCATATGAATGCATGAACAATCAGTATGCTAAATAACACATGCAGTGACCTAGGAACTACATACAACTCAGAATGACGCCCCCTGTAGTCAGGGTTTGGAGATAATTAACCGACCCAGACCAAAATCCAGATTTTAGACCTTGGGTTTTAATTCATTTGCACTATTGTGCTTAAGTAAAAAACAAAACCATATATATATGTATATATAAATACGTAGACTGTATGTAATATACTTTCTTCCTAAATAACAAATCATAGTTTCAAAATCTTAAGTCTAGTGGTGTGGTGGCCCCCGTGATCTATAGACACATGCCTTAAGCAGAAGCCACAAGACTCGGCCCCTTACCGACAGTTGGCATCTCCCGGCACTTAGTAAGTCTGTTAACTTAGAATAGAGACTCAATAAAAATGATGATATAGCTAGTGCTCAATCCTGTAGGAGGCTCGTTCTCCTATAAGTCCCTTCCCATTTTTTGTATGAAGCGGTAGTCGGTGTTATTCGTATGCAATATGGGGAATGCATGATTCATTTTAATTTCTTAATTGTATAAGTGATTAACTCGATTTTCAAGGTGATCAGACAATTTCATCCCATACAACTGTACGCATAAATTATTACAAACAATTCCCATTATTATATAATTAACTAGCCATTGCATTCATCCACAAATTCATACACATGCATTTCCCATATCCCACAAGCATCCAAATTTATATATATATATATATATATATGTTTAGGTGTATCTATTCTACAAGCAAAATCAAGTAAAGAGTCATTGGGAATTTACTTCGCCATACGTCAGTCAAAGTAATCCGGGGGCAAATTGTCTCCATATGCGGTGTCCCCTGATCATAAAAATCATAATACTATAAGGAATTGATATAAACTTAGGATATTAAGCTAAAATTTCTTAAGTTATACTCTTGACTAGTTTTTGTATCTTTTCCCGGTTTTTACTTAAAAGTTCAATCGCGTATAACTTTTTCGTTTTAAATCTGATTTTTATGATCTTATAGTCAGTATTCATCGTTTTCAAGTGTACTTTAACGTGGTGAGGTTAGATTTTCTAAATGAGGTATGCAAATCTGCCTATGGGTCAGAACAATAGCGATCCTTATGTTTTGGAGTGCTTTTGGGCCTTGTTTGATAAATGAGTTTTTTGGTAACTTGAGAAATCCTTTGGGCTTGGTCTTAAGATTTTATCCTAAGCTTAAAATACTCCTTGAGGTTAGATTTACAACTTTGATTTATACTCCTAAGGCTAACAACCACTTCATGGGCTCTTTAGTGGGCCTAAGTTATCAATTGGGCTTATTTTTAATTCAACTCAAAGATAGTCACTTTCTCGAGCTTAGAGAGTGTTTTGTAGGCTTCTTGAAAATCTTAAAACAACTCTTATGGGTGTGTCAAGTTGCTGGTAAAAAATTTAAGGGTGGTTCAACTTGACATTTGAGGCTTGTTTTGGAAGTTTTAAGTTTTAAGCTTAATATACTTATCATACTTGCCTTTGTTGGTCTTTTTACTTTGTTTACTTACTTTTATCATATTTTTAAGTGTCTTTTAAGGATGCTCTAGATCTAGTCGGTTTGTATATGAGGGCTTTCGACTTGATTTTCTAACTTGTTTCATCATTTTCTTAAGTTTAGGTGTTAGATCATGAACTTAAACTACTTGTACTCAAATCTTAACTTCACTTTTCTTCCGTAAGATAATTCTTTAGCTCATGCTTTACACGAAAAATAGAAGATCTCATACTTATTACAACTTCCATATCATAGCTTAAGTCATACAAAGTTGGCTTCCTCATAGAACTTCATGTAATAGATTTTTCCTTAACCTAAGTCTAGATTTGAGCATGTTTAACTTAATGGAAATAAAATCAACATCCAAATGATCTTTGAATCCTCACATCCAGCATGTTCATCTTTCATTTAAGTTCTTGTTTCAAGATTTTCTCAACTTAAAATCTTCCATTTAAAATATTAAACAAGTATCTTTACAAAATACTAACTTTGCATGCTCATATTTTAACTTCATGCAAGGTTTCATGAGTTTGCTTCTTAAGATGGTTTTTGATGTTATAACAACTTATAATCATACTCATATCTTCAAGAAATCAAAGTCTCCTAACATGAACACTAATCCACTAACACAGAAAAAATACTTACTCATCCTTAGAGCAAAGTATGGTGGTTGTGTACAAAGGTTTCACTAAAGCTCTTAACTTTACTTCCTTCTTTTGCACCCTTTTGGAAACCCGAGTTGTTTGATCCTTTGGAGTGGGGTTTGTGCAAGGTTCTATGGGTTCTAAAGGAGCTTGAATGTTGGAAGAGAAAGACATAAGAAAAGAAAATGAAAGTGCTGTGAGTGAAGCTTGGAAGTGGCGACAAAATGAGAGATTTTGTGGGGTAAGGTTGTTTCCTCATTTGTGTTGATTTCAAGTGAGAGAAAAAGGAAGTGAAAATGAAATTGAAAGTGAGAGAAATAAGGGAAAGAGTGGCCGGTTTAGAATGGGAGTGAATGTGTGTTTGAGATGTCTTGAAATTATTGTCTTGTAGTTTACACAAAAGTCAACAATTACAATTATTGATGATGTAAGCATTAAGAAGTGAATAGTGATACGTAAGAGAAAGTGATTGCTGGATGAAAGACAAGAGCATGGCCCCTCTCTCCTTCTTGTTCAAACTGACCATGGAGTGTCTTTTAAGGCATGGAATTATCTTGTCTCATTTAATAAAGTTAAGCATGTGAAATCTTGTGAAAATTTGTCCATATGTAATATAAGTAAATGGGTGATAAGGAAAGTGTCTTATCACTAGATTTTGATAAGTTATCAATTGATAAATGATTCCAACTTTCAATTGATAACTTTCAATTGATAAGCCATCTAAGGTGATTGATTGGTCTACTTATTTATATGTAAGGCTTAGACATGAAGATAAGGGCATGGTCTTATAGGAAATTGTTTTAGGATTTTCATCTTGCATTGTTTTGTGATTTATGATTTGATTCTTATAAAATTGTGAAATTTTCTAAAGTTGAATGAAATTATTTAAATTAAATTAACGATTATTCACTTAGGGTTAAAAGTCCCTAATTATTTTAAGGTTTAAGGTCTTAAGTGACTTTAAAGCTAACAGTTCTTCAAGCTTAGGTTTTATCGATAATTGGTTTTTGAATTGGAAAAATTTAATTCGTTTCTAAAGGTAAACTTAAGTTCTTAGTTTAGTTAATCCCTGGGAACGTTTGAGAAATCCTCTTAGTCAAATCTTAGGCTTGATAAAAGTAAGGTTTACAATTATGGTCTTTGGGGTTATTAACATCAATTTTAATCCTATAATCATTAACTAAGCTAGTTTAGGGTCTTAACCATACTTTAGCCTACTTAACTTGATTAATTAAGCACTAAACCATACTTAACACTAATTAAACATGTTATTAATCTACTAAACAAAATGTTCCAGATTTGGTGGGTTCATGAAAGTGGCGGCCATGAGTTGTTTCTAGGGTTAAAACTTCCATTCTCATGTAATACTTGATTTTTATGGTATTTTGACTTAAGTGACCTATGTTTATACTAATCTAAACCTTAATCACTTCATAAAAGTTTGTGAAAATGTGTGTGAGAGAATATACAAGGGGTGGTATGCATGGGGAATACGGGTTTTATCATCCTACTTGAAGATTTTCTACTAAAACTTACATTACACTACACTACTTGGTCTAATAGTGTTATAACTTCTATTAAAAGAGGTTTTTCTTATACTAACCTTTGTTGAGCTCCTTGAAACACCTTATAACTTCTATGGAATTTCCGTAAAATAAGTTTTATCAAAGAAGACATTAGTATCTGACATTATTTTGCAAGAAAACCAAGGAAAACCTAACTTAAACACTAACTGGAACAAGGTGTTGAAGGCCTCCCTTTTGGTTATGTGTCGTGAACCTTGGTGTGTGTAAGGGGGGTATGTGTGTGTTGAAGGCTTAAAGTGGAGTGTATGTGAGGCATGAGGCTTGGTGTTTGGTGGTTTGGAGTGGTGGTGGTGATGGCAAAGTGGCCGGCAGTGTGGTGGTTGGTGTAGTCAAGAAGAGGAAGAGGAAGGATGGGAGTTTTATGTGTTTAGATTTTTGAGAGAGTTTGAGAGTGTTTGTAAGTGTGTTTAGGGTTTGAGAAAACAAAATGAGGGTGGCAAATAGGAGTGGACGATGTGGAAATGGAGAGGGAGTGAGGGGAATAACTTTGATTTTTAGGGAAATTAAGGATAAGGTACAAAATGGGGACCATGTACTATTATGCTTTTTGCCAAATTAGGTATGATCTTTTCCCCTTAAGGTACAAGATATTTTAAAAGAGGATTAAGAGTTTTTCTTTTATCCATTAATCATGTTTGACTTATATCTAATTAAGATGCAATGGGGTTGGTTAAAAATTAGGGTTTGATTAGGGTAATTGGTGGTGATTAGGCATGATTAGGCTAATTAAGTGCAACCAGGATGTGTTTAGGGTTTTATTGGATTTTGACACTATACTTTAGCTAATCTAGATGCCGTATATGTGTACTTAGGGTTTCCTTAGGGTTTGGTGTTTGTTTATAGTAATTTGATTCACGTATGGGCTCAGAAGTTAGGGTTTGAACCATTTAATGTTATCGATTACTTATATTGATTGATTCAACCTTACTATTAGTATTTATTTGTGACATTAAGGTATTTGATCACTTAATTAGGGTTAGATGATCATTTTAAGGTTTTGCTATTGTTCTAAGGATTTTCAAGTATTAGGGTTCTTGCTCGTTTAGTTAGGTTTTTAGGACTTACTTCAATTAAGGTTTCAATTGAACATTTAGTGTTTGATTCTCTTACCTAGGTTTTATTATTATGCTTGGGTGGTTCTAGGGACTATCTAAGGACTTCTTCATTCAATTCCACTTTTGGGTTATTGGAATTTCATAGGGTTTATAGTTTTAGAGTTAGTGTGTTTAGGATTAGGGCTTGCCTATTATCATTCTAAACTTTTCAAATAATGAGATACTTTTGTTAGTTGTAGAATGAAATGTTTTATGTTTATTTGTCCATCATTTTCTCTAGTCTCATTTGATAAGATTGGATATTCTGTGATGCCCTAATAGGTTACATGCCCCTATACCTTTAAAAGGTTGCTATAAACCCTACAATTTCTACGTAACAAATAAAGTAAACAAAAATGCCCTTTCTATTTATTCTTGAGGATCAACCAAACTAGGAATCAAACATAATATGAAAGTTGTACTCAAAAATGTTCACTTCATAGTTACAATTTAGCCTGAGAACTCTAAAGTTGATATTAATCCTAGAAAATACCCAAAACCCTAAACTCCTAAGTATAGTAAAATACTTCCAAGCTTATGAAAACCCTAAAAGAACCTTAATACTAACTTAAGCATTTGGAAACCCTAAAACGTAACAACAATCCCTAACTTACTAAAACCTTAAACCCTAACGTATAATGAAGACTTGCAAGTTTATTGAAACCCTAAAAGATTGATAAAAAATTTGACTATTAAGTCAAACACCTAAGAACCTTACATTGGCAGCCTAAACTTAATTGAGCTCGAACCAATCCTAAGTTACTTATAACATGGTAAGAAAAGTAAGTTGAAGCAAGGAAATATTTATGAATTAAACTTGAGCTTAGTCACTTGCATAGGGTAGTCAATTAAGTCAATCAAGGGTAGAATTTAGAAAGTCACGTGGGAATGCTAGAACTAGCCATCCCTAACCCAATTTCCCATTCAAATTAAGTTTGAACAAGCCAAAGTTAAGAATGTGAAATTAGTTGACTTATACACTTAGTAAACTCTCATGCGTGGATAAGACAATTTCCAATCTCTACAAGTTATACCATTTAAGGAAAAAGGTGACTTAATCATTTTTGGATTAACTAAAAGTTAGGATGATAAGACAAAACCCCATCCCTTATGACCCTACACTACTAGTTGTAAGAGGAAGGGTTAAGGCATGCAACCTTCCATCTTTTAACTCTTTTACTAACTTATTAAGTCACATTTAATAGCCACACAAAAGCTTAAGTAAACTATGACATCTTTTGGACATTACATCACATGAAAACATCAAAGAAATGACAAGATTAGACTATGAAACCCTAATACTAGAACCAGCTAAGAAACCCTCCCCAACCTTCACTTATTCCCTCTCTTTTCAAGACACACTACATTTGAAAACTAAGGAAGAAAAACTCTCAACACACACAACTCTCACCACTTTAAACATACACATAAGTTTATGCCATACACACTTGTTGCTACCACTTTTGTCCATCTGAGAAGACCCACTAGAAACTACCACTTGAAGAAGCTTTGATATACCAACAATGCCTCAAAAACCTAAGTTCCAAAGAGCTAAGGATCACTAAAGAGGAAGGACAAAAACAAGGAGCCAAGAGGGACTTAAAGGAGCACTACAATTATCCATTTCACCTAGTGAAGTAAGCGTCATTTCCAAATGTCTTTAGAATAACATGATTAGGATATCATTTCTTATTTCTATAAGGTCATCATGTACTTTAGAAGTCAACTTAGCTAGGTTAAGTGTTAGCTTCTTGAATTTTCCACATGAATGTTAGAACATGAGTAACGTAAACTTAGTTTCCTCTTAATATACTTGTTTCCTTACCTAGAGTATGACCTTATGACATGAGAAAAACATAAAACTAATTCCATGTATATCCTCTAAGGTGCTAGACGTGACATGCTTAAGGCTAACTTAAGTGTAATTCTCACTTCTAATAAGATTCACATACTCTAAATTAACTTTAGGCAAAGGAGAAACCAACACATGAAGCTTTAGTAAGGAGATCAACACATAAGGACCTAAACTAAAACCTAGTGCACAGAATACATGCATGTTATATAAACTCCACTTGATATTATATCAAAATAATCTACTTACAAAGAATAAGTGGAGCAAAGGTGAAGGTACAAGTAGTGTAAAACCTTGATTTAGTACTTAAGCTTAAAAAAACCAAGAGTTAAGTTGAAAAATGGAATTAGGGGCTAACAACCCCAAACTGACCAGATCTGTAAGTTACATTTAATTCACTTAAACACACTTAAAAATGAAGTAAACAAATTAAAAAGACCTACCAAAACAAGTTGGATAAGTGTTGAGGGCCAAAAACGCAAAACCGAGCCTAAAACCCTTCAGCTAAGCCCAAACCACTCACCCGGGCTTTACATGAAATTCTGACTAGCACCTCTAGCTTAAGAAAAAGATGATATAAAGCTAATAGGAAGCCTACATTAAAATCCCCTAAGCCCAATGAAGTGATAAGCATTGATTTGCACATTAAATATGCCTATCTTTGGCCATATAAGCCACTTAGAAGTTCAAGAAGTGCAAGATAGTAATAAGGCTAAAAATAATAAATGAAAATTTGACCTTAAGAAAGTATTTAAGTCTAAAATGAAGTCCTAAGCCTAGGCCTTAAATATTTCACAAAGTAGTAAAAAGCCTAACAACAATTTCAAGCCTAAAAGAAGACTTAAACTCTAAGGGTACTACTGTTCTGACTAATAGATAAAATTGTGGTCTCATTCCCCCAAATCTAACCATACCACATGAAAGTACACTAAAAAATGATGGAAATTGACTATAAGATCACCAAAATCGAATTTAAAACGAGAAAGTTATATGCAATTGAAGATTTAACCTTACCGAAAAGATTTAGTGTTAAGTCAAAAATGTAACTTTAATAAAACTTTAGAGTAACATTATAATACATTAGATCCTTATGTTATTACTCTTATATTGTTTAGGGAACCTTGAACTTGGGGACAACTTACCTCCAGATTACTACGACTAATGCCTATGATAGAGTGAATGACTCCTGATGACCTCTTACTTACTTTTGATTGTAGTTTAGTTGCACTAAATAATGATATGATTAAATTGGTTGCATGAGGGGTATGGGAACCACTTATGTATGGATTCTTGATTCTTTGCACAATTTAATGGAACTATATGAACTAGAAGTGCTTGCATGACTAATTTGTATATTGTTGTTATAGTATGAAACTACTTAATTGCCTAAGTAATCGGACATAAGTTATCATTTGGCTACGAATATTAAACAACATCGCATCATAACTTATACCGATTGACACCTCATGTGGAAGGTGGGAAGGGGTTCATAAGAGCAAGAGCTCCCAAAGGGAATTATTTTAGGCATATTTGCCATGTTATTAAGCCTCTGTCTTGGCCGATAGGCTTACTAGATGCTAGGGGATGCTAACCGTTTGGTTGAGGGTCACGTCTTGTGACTTTTGCTTAAGGTGTGTGATTGTGGACTATAGGGGCCACCACATCGCTAGACTTGGAAATTTTCAAAAAGACTTTATTTTGTATTTAATAAAGTTTATTTATGTATATATGAGTATATGAGTATAAGTTGATTTGAGCAATATAGGTGTAATCCTGGATAAAACTCAAGTGCTAGGACCCAGTTGATGGTTTGTGTTAGTTAATAATCTCCAACTTTGACTATAGAAGGCAAATTTCTAAGTTGCATGCGGTTTTTAGGCCACTACATATATTGTTTGGCATATTGTTTGTTATATGCATTTGTATGATTAATTAAATATATATTGCTTGTAAGGTGTAATGGAGGGATTAGCTTACTAAGTGTAAGTTTACACCCCATTAGATTCCTTTTGTTGCAAGGTAATCTCTTCACTAAGCTAGGTTGTAGGATGCTCAAGGTTAGTCTTAAGTTGGGACGAGACTGTGAGATAATGTGGAGCAAAGGAGAGAAATACTTAGTACTGATTAGGAATTTTATAGATTTCTTTGTACTAAGTAGCTATACCTACAGTAGCCATTTAGACTACTTAGTTCTGTTATTTTTTATTTTGGGAATATTAAGTTTCGTACTTTCAATTTGATATTATATCTAATATACTAATAAAGATAATTGTTATGCTATGATACTATTTGTCTATGTGATTGATAGCAATTAGGAGTGGAAGAAGACTTGTACATCATGTAAAAGGCCAATGATCGACAAGGGGGTTGATCATCAACCTTTGTAGTGTACAGCGATCTACTACGATGAAGGTATTGTTTAGGTCATGATAGTTACTCCATTTGCTACCTTGCTAGCCTAAGCTCATTAGGCTTCATGGTAGAATGATTCATAGTAGAGACAAATTTTGTGCTCGGTTTCAAGGTTAAGTAGATGGGGCAGTTTTGTGCAGTAAGTGTTTAGGACTCTTTTAAGCTTGGAAAGGGTTGGTGTGGGTAAACAAAACTTTAAGTGAAGTCAATAAGCCACGTGTTTAGGTTGTAAATTCCATACTTGTTAGTAGATTTTTTTTCTTTGAAAAATTTTATGATTTTTTATTTACTTGAAAAACAAGAGCAATTGAAAACACTATGTTACAAACATAATCACTAGCTTCTCCCTAATTTATTGGAAGAACTAGAAAATTAAGGGTTGATGGGAATGAATGGCTATTTTACAAGATTGACAATCCAAGGTAATGACTTTTTTACAAGTAAAAAATTCTTTCTCTTTTTATGAAATGCTCTTAAAAACCTTGAAGGAAGTTAAAGAGAACCTATGCTATATATAACTAAGTTGCCTACATTGCATAAAGAATAGAAACACCAATTACAAAGACAACATGATGAGGATGACAAAGCTATAAAAGGACAACCGACGATTAAAGGGTGTTAATATTATAAGAGGGGTGCCTAATGTTACAAAAAGATGATTAGGAGATGCTCTAGGAATGATGATTATTTATTAATCAATGGGGACAAATATTTACAAGTTGAAGGATTTCTTATTTATTTCATTTTTTATTTTACTTGCACGTGTGTTATTGTACAAAATTTTCAATAAAAATAAGCACCACTAGTCAATAAAGTAACAAACATAAATAAATAGTTAATATATGATAAAAGCATACACATGTAAATGCTAAGCTAACAATTGGATGATAGTGCAAAAATTTATTATTATAAAAATTTTCGAGTCATAATTTTATTATAACCTAATTATTACATTTGTTTTATTACAAATGGCTTAGACCTTAATGAATTATATAAAAAATAATACAAGTTAAATATCATATAATAGGTACTTAGAAATATATTTTACATATAGAAGGATGAAAATATTATACAGTTGTTATATTATATAAGAAAATGATGGATTGCAACCCTTTGCCCCTGATTATTCTATTTATTTTTTTGAAAAATGTCACACCAATATTCATTTGTTAGCCCATAAAAGATTTCACAAGTTTTATCTTGACCTTACATTGCATAACCTTTTACTTGTGAAAAAAAAAAAAAAGAAACTCTGGTACATAGGACATATATTACGAGATAATATAAATAACAGTATATATAACACAAAGAAAAAAGAAATATATATATATATATATATACATATAAAAACAACATATATAAATTAAAAGACCAATAAAAACTGATGCAATATGTTGCATATGTATACAATGTAATAGTGATCGGTAATTAATGAATCATAAGAATGGAATTATTATAAACTTATGATCAATATTCATGTACAATTACATATGTAAGTGTATGAATTTCTAAATTAAAATTTTAAAAAATAAAACTCTTAGTCACTTATATATATTACTATGTTAATCAATTTAATTTTTCAAAATGGAGGCCTAATTGGCTGCGAGTCATAATAATTCTTTTCACATTCCTATAATTTAAAAACTACTCATCCCTTTTTTTCTTTAATAATAATAAAAAAAAAAAGATGCAGGAGGGTGGGATCTATAAGTCTCAAGCTCTATAACCTAATATATTCATGAAAAAATTATTCATGGCCTAGATCGAAACATAAGTGAACTTGCCTATCACTGCCAAACAGGGGTAAAAACCTTTGTGACCTGAGGGTTACACAATAGCGACACATCCTAGTTTCCTAAGGTAGCTTATGTCTGACCACATCTAAGTACACACATATGATACTTTAAAAAAACATAACCCCCTAAGTTCCCTAAACGTTAGGCCCATTGAGCCAGCTTCTTTTTAGTAGGCTTATATTAATAAAACCTAGTTAGTATAACTATTTACAATTATATACAAATAAAAATAAAGGCCCATTAATTAATCTTTTGAAATTCTACATGGCTAGTCCACCTGGTTCCTAGTGGAGTCACCATTTTTGTCGAGTCATATTTTGATTTTTCTTAATTTAACATATCTAAGCCCAACTCAATTAATATAAGTTACTTGACATAAATATTTTAGAAAAACAATTAGAGTCACCAATCAGTAAAAACTGGTAAAAAAATTAAGATTAGGGTTTATTGGGTAGAAAAAACTTTAATTAAGTCACTAGTCTGCTAATTTTCTAAAAAATATTAATTTTTAAGAAAATAAACCAAAAAATTGAGATCGAAAGTTAACTTATTAAGAAAAAGTCACCATATAAGAATTGTAAAAGCTAACTAATGGGTCTTGATTTTTATTATTTTTCAAAAAATGCAAAAATGACAAAAAGATAGGAAATGCAAGAAAAATAATTTATTATGATTTTTTATTAAGAATTTTCCTAAAGAAACAAAACAAATTTTTTTTTATTTTTTATGGTTGCCCTAGATATGTCTACAAACTTGCTAATCGGGATCAAACCATCATAATTCTAATTTTTAAAACACTTTAGTAGGTTGGTTTTTTATTTCAAAGAGGGGCCAAATTTACATTTTTATGCATTTCATTTTATTAAAAAAAAAAACTAAAAACACTAAGTTTTATTCCTTCTTTTGAAAAACCCTAAAACCTAATTTTAAAAAAAAAAGTTAAGGTTTTTGTTTTATGAAAAAAACTAAGTGACAAAAAAAAAGAAAAAAATATTTATTTTATAAAAACCCTAAAATGCATAAATTATCAAAAGAAATGAAAATTAAAAAAAATAAAATTTTTAAAAATATGCAATTTTAAGCAAAAGATGCAACTTTTCTTAAAGAAGTGCAATTTCAACTAAAATACGCAAGTTTATGTGAAAATATGCAATTTATGCAAGAAATGCAAAAGACACGAACCAAGAGTAATTGACACAAAAAACATACAAAAGACCTATGGTAAATACTTCATATAACATTTTGATAATACAATCCACAAAAAAAATTAATATATTGATAATGCTAATATAATATAAAAAAAATAAAAAAGTAAAACTTGCATTAAAAAAAACTAAGCTAATATAGTTAGTTTAAAAAAATAATAATAATAATATAGCCTAAAACTACTAAACAAAAATAAATAAAAAAGAAAAATACAAAGACTTACCCAATATAAGTATGTACGAGTTGGGTTTAAGGGAAAGAAAACAGGATACACGGATCCAGGTCGGATCTAGATCGAACTTAAGCAAAAATTAGAGTTGTTAAGCCTAAAATTTTTTATTTTTGATTTTTATTAATTTGATTTAAGCTAAACCCTATACTTATTTAATTTAAATCCTCAACTAAAATTAAGGAAACTTAATTTCTTGTTGTTATTTAAAAAAAAAAAAAAACTCAGAGTATCCACCTAGTAGAACTGGGAAAAGGTAATTAAATTAAAACTGATTAAGTAAATCAATTCTAATTTGACTACTAGCATTTTGAAAAAATTTGAAAAATCTTTCAAGAAATAAGATTTTCTTAGGTTCGAGACTATCCTATTAAACCTAAATGAGTACCATTTTAACCTTTTGAATTTAAATTTATTTTTCAAATCACCTATCTAAGGAAAAAATTTATTTGTAAATAACAAATAGAGTTATATCTAATTACAAAGAAAAAAAGGACAAGATATTTTACAAAAGGGGGAAAATATTTTTTTTTTTATATTTTAACTAATGAAAAATTATTTTACAAAAGGAGAAAAAAATATTTTTTTTTCATATTTTAAGTTGCCTCATAGATATCTACAATTTAATTCTTGGCCAATCCGTCTCCAAAATTTGAAGATATTTTTTATTTGAATGATTAAAATAGTCAAGAACACACTAATGAACAATCTTGGATTTGGAGGAAATTGCCAAAAGAATAGGATTTTGCAAATTTCATTCAAGTGTATTTAATTTTTTTTTTCCTTTTTCAAGCTTAAATTAATCGTACAATTTAGGGAAATTAAGATGTGTTTTTTATCCCAATTTCTAGTATGCTATGTGTACTTTCCAAAAACATAAAATTTAGGTTGATATCTCAAGATATATAGTTGGAATATGGGTTGAAAGTGTAAGCCTTGTAGTTTTACACAATTATTCCAAGCTAGTAATTTAGGGTATGTACGAAAATAGGTCAATTGAGATGATATTTTATGTATGAATTTTAGGAGTTAGATGATGACACACTATGAGTTCCTAAATATAGAAATATAATAAAATAATACTATTGTAGCTAAAAATAGATAATTTTACTAAATTGTACTATATCATAATTTATCTACTGTAAATGCATAAATTAGGTAATAAAAATTAACCAAACTTTAGAGATAAATTATTTGGACACTAAAATTATAAAGTGACATAAAAGAACATATAAAAGTAGTATGTATACTTTAGATGTTATTATTATATATAATTATATGCTCGAAAATATGCGTAATTAACTAAAGATTAATAAGAAAAATATTAAAAACTAATAAAAATTTTCTAAACAACTTGGATTACCTAGATCTAAGCATAGTAAGTGTAAGAGAACAGCTGCTACACATGGGATTAAAATGAGGACACCTAGAATATGCTAAATTGAGGATATAAAAGCTCTCAGGAGAGAGAAAATGTTTTATTCTCAACTATATAATCCTAGGAAAATCCTCAAATGCTCCTTGTGAGTTCTTTAAGATGTTTGGGTTATAGAAAAATTGGAGAAGTTGATAAAAGCTTAAAGAAGAAATTGGAGGAAAATAAAAAGAAAAAACCTATGCAAACTGAGCAACATTGTGGAGCTAGGATTGAAAAGCAAACTAGGGGCAAACCACCACCACCACCCAACAGTGGTGGCAATGCCCAACTAAGTCATTGGTGGTCGGACAACCAACTTCTTGTAAGCCCCAATTTTTCACTCGATTTTCTATATTTTCCAAACAATACTAAATTACATTTGAAAAAATTTATTTTAAAATATTTTTATACGTACTTTTGAAGAAAAATGTTAATTTGTCCAATTTTCAAGTGAGTATATGATATCCATAATAAATATTTCAAAACCGAACAATTTTAGAAGTTGTTTTAAATAACTCTATTGTCGTTGTTTTGAAACCAAATTTTTTTTGGAACTTTCCTATATTACATATTTGGATCCTATGAAAAAAATTCAGCCAAAAATATTTTTCATAATTTTTAGTAATTTTTTACCCTCCAAATTTGATGAAAAAATGCTATGTTTGAGAGATTTTGTATAATTAGCTTTAAGGAAATAAATTGGTACCAATTCTAAAGTTCATATGAGTTAAGTTCTGCTATAAGATATGATTTGGAGTAAAGGGGATGGAAGTAAAGTTGAACCATACACCTTTCACTAGTTATGGGCTTCAATCACTAAAGTTGGAAAATAAGGGTTTGGAAGTTTAAGTGACATGGTGATTATGAGCATGATGGAACTATTGTTTGATCATGATTTATAATATTTCTAAACTATAATAAGATGCTGGAGCAAGTCACTTTGGGCAAACTTGTACATTTAAACTATTCAAAGAGTTCTTTAGATGATTGATATGGTAAAAGAGTAACTTAGAATCCTGATACAAATGCTTAATTAGAAGGATAACTAGTGTAGGGACCTTAATATAACAATGACAAAGTCTTGGTTAGGACAATGTTTAGTAAAAGAAGTGTGGTTGTGATGATTTTAGAGATATGTTTAGAAGGTTGGTGGATGAAAGGACTTTAACTCTAAATTTATTGGAGCCTCATTTAAAGAGTTGTTTGGTAAAAGAAGGATGATTTTATTGATTTCAAAGACTAGAATAGAGGGTTGGCTAATTTAGAAGGCTTGGATGAAGTGACTTCAAAGACATATTTAGAAGGTTGGTCGATGAAAAGGAGAATTTGATTCTTTGATTCGGAGGTTAGATCAAAAGGTTGGATTGTAAAAGGGACTTAACTATACCCCATTGTAGATTTGTTTGGAAATTATTTAGTAAGAGAAATGTAGCCAGTATGGCTTTAGGACTCGATCTAAGGTTGGATTGGTGTGGAATGCATAGAGAAAATAACTTTAGAGGCTTGTTCAAAAAGTTAGATAGAGAAAGGAGTATAACTAAGATAACTTCAAAAACTTTATTAAAAGGTTCTGAGGTAAAAAATTGGCATTAAGCAAGTTTTTGAAACCTTGTTTAGAGACTTCAATAGCAAGATGTAACTCTATGCCAAGCTTACACAACTTGGTAAAGATAAGTTACAACCACACTTAAAATTATTAAAATGAACTCATTTATGTTATATTTAATAACACTAAAGTGATTGCATTCTATATATATAGAAAAATCAAAGCAAACGAGACCCATATGCACATATATAAAGCGTTATATGTCTAGGTAAATGGGATCAATGCTTCACTGTATTTTTTAGTATTGATTAAGAATACTTGAAGACCTTAGTATATGTCTTGTTTATGGTTATAAAATTAGTTCTCTATGCATATGCAACGTGTGTACTTGAATATGGTAGTGCTATTTTGAATGCAAGAGTTATGTATTGATTCTTTCAAGATATTACTTGCTTTGAACTATTTAAAATTTGCTTGATCACCTCAAAAGCAATCTTACCCAAACTCGACTTAACTACTAATGGGACTTGCATCACAACCTACTAAGGGAAATGATTAGGATTCTTAGGCTAAACACGGACCCCTCGATGATGATAGTAGAAATAATCCTCTCCTCACCCTTAGTCAAAATAAGTGATAGGAGAGAAGGTTATAACAAGGTTGGGAACTGTAGTTCAAAGTGAAGCCTTAGTCGAAGGGTTTTCTCCATTGCACAAGCCCTGGTTTGGCTCTGATCTATAAAGTGTGCAGCATCAAACTCCTCAAAACTCGGATTAGAACAAGTACAATTTCTTTGATCTCATGAAAAACTGGTTAATATTATGTGATGGCATTTGCTTGAACATGCATTACATCTAATTAACCTTACTTGAAAACCTTGGTTGCTTAATATTATATTTGTTTTATTGTCTCTTTCCTACTTACTAAGCAAGTTGTTGTTCATTCCCTTATAGTTGTTTTACAAGTTTCCTGGTAGATACACTAGTATTGCTCTAAGTTCAAGAAGTATAGAGAACAGGGTGAGGGAGTAAGATCCAAGACCAATTAGCTAGATTTCTATTTCATTTATTGACTTTATTAACTTTTGGCAAAACTAATAAGGTCTCTTCAGGTGACCATCTAGTTTTTAGCTACTATTATTGATACTATGTTCTATAAATCTGTAAACTTTTACAAATCCTTATTATGTTGTTTTTCTGAAGTTATTTATAACACTTGTTTTCTTCTTAAGCCTTTTTACCACATAATCTTTTTCAAAAGTTATTTTAGAAAATAGCACCATAGGTTGATACTAAATAAGTATTGAATTAGATGACTCAAAGTTGTAAAGTGGTAAAGGTATGGTGTAACCTATACCTATGTTAGCAACTAAAGTAACTAGTTTATAGCTTAAGTTGGTTTATATGATGGAATTATTATGACTCTCTAGTTTAGGGCGTAATAGAAAGTGCAGGGTGCGAAAAGGAAAGTTTTCCATTTCATTTTCTACAAATTGCGAATGATAAATAGGAAAAGAGGAAGAAGGAGGTAGGTACGCATTACGTGGTAGGTACGTGATTCACGCGCCCCATTTACTCATGTGGCATATGCTCCACACTTAAAATTAAAGGGGCGTGTAATGCATGCTCCACTACTTGTGTGAATGGGCATTTCCTATTGTTATTTTAGCCTGGAAGGCTCCAACTAAATGGAACTGATCCAGGCCTCCCCTATATATTTCCCCTTTTTTTTTTCTTTCTTTTAATAAAATTAAATCTAAGTCCAATAAAAAACTAACCCGAATTGGTCCCATATGTGCTAAAAATAAATAATTTTGAAAACATACTTAATTTAATAAAATAAGAAAACTTATTTATTGTATTCTATCAACACTAAAAACATACTTCATTTTAATGAAAAACTAAAATTGCAAGGGGCAAAAAAAGGATGTCTACAACTGCTCCTCTTTTTGGTGAAGTTTGAGCAAAACTTCATCATAAAAACAAAAGAGACATGATTTTGCCCCAAGAAGGAATTTTTCTTAAGAAGCATTACAACTACCTAGCTACTCTAGGCCTAATTCACTTGAGACTTAGTGAAAGATATTTTGAAAAGAAAGATGGTGCTCTAAAAGTTGGCCGAAGCATGGGTTGTTTAGAAAGGCATAGCATCCTAGGAGTTAAAGTGAGTTTAAAAAGAGGGTAGCACCTTATAAGCTAACAAAGACCCTAAGGGATACTGAAATGAAGGTTAGTACCCTTGTGGGTTGGCACGAACCTTAAAATGGTAACGTTCTTAAAGCTAGCTCATGTAAGTGGGAACATCTCTACAGGACTAGTAACCTTAAATGGAAGATTGATTTAGAAGCTAGTCATACACCTTTAAGTTGACCAACCTAAGCAGGAGCATCTCTAAGGGACTAGTAGGCTTAAAAAGAACTCGATTTGAAACCGAATAGTGCTCCTTTGAGCTAACTTACCTAGTCGGGAGCATCTCTAAAGGACTAGTAACCCTAAACAAGAAGTTAACTTAAAACGAGGTTGTGCTCCTTTGAGATGACTAACCTAGATGGTTAGAAAAGGAGAAGTGTCTTATGGGCTGGCTAAGACTCTAAGAGGATTGTTTAATGGAATACTACTCTATGAGTTGGCTAAGTAAAGGTTAAGTGCCCTTATAGGTTGGCTAAAGCCCCAAAGGAAAGTAGGACAGCATCCCATGAGTTGTATAAGTCTTAAAAAGGATAAGGGTTAAGTACCTTAGGAGCTGGCTACCACCCTAGGTGGGATGTTTAATGCAAATGTAACATTTTGAAAAAAAAAAAAAAACTAACTTATCTATATGCTAACAAGTATGGTAGTACTTACTTAGCTTTATCAATAGTGCCCAAACAACTAAGCCTTTTCTTAAGAAGTCTAATTAAAACCAATGGTTCAACCTCTTGAAATTAATTTTGATCTTAAAACGAAGCATACAAAATTTGACAATTTTAAGGAAAGTGACCTAACACATGTCATCGTCATTTGAGTAGAAAGGTCCTGTCTCAGATTTTTAGCCCCATACAAATCCTCAAAGTCTTAATTAAACTACCTCTTAACTTTCCTTAGTCAAACCCAAGCCTTTATCTTTAACCGGGTAACACTTACTTACAATGAGATATTTGCTCTTCTAAGTATGGCCTCGCCCTAAAATATAGAAGGCAAATCTCCCTTATTAGGGAGGGTGAACCATTATAGAGTATTTGAAGAGTTTTTATTAATTGTCATTGTTCCAAAGCATGTGTTCATCTTCTCCTATGTTTATAGTATATGGGGTTTATTTGAGCGAAGTAAAAGAGTAGGACTTTTGATAGAGTAGGAAAAGTGTTGGGGTATTACCCAATGTCAACAACTACTAGGGATATCAACTTTTTTTTATAGAAAGTGAAAATAAAACCACAATAATATTAAGATAGCCAGCATTTTTTTATCTACGAAGAATTTCCATTGATTTTTAGGGGTAGTACAACTTCACTACATCAATATTTATAGGGTCCTTTGAATCCAAACCATCCATTTGAGATAAAACTAAAGCTCATCTAGGAAATATTCTCTTTACAATATAAGGCCCTCCATAATTTGGAGTAAATTTCCCTCTAAAATCTTATAGATTAGGGAAAATCTTTCTCAATACCATGTTATCCTCTTTGAAACTCATGGGTCGTACTTTCTTATTGAAAGCTTTAGCCATTCATTGCTGATAGCACATGTTGTGGCATAGGGCTATCAACTTCTTTTCATTAATTAAATTCAATTGCTCGATACACTTTCTTATCCAATCAACCTTATCCAACTGAGCTTCTAATAACACTTTGAGAGATGGCATCTCGGCCTCTATAGGTAGTACAGCTTTAGTACCATACACTAAGGAGTAGGGTACTGCCCTTGTTGACCTTCTGATAGAAGTTCAATAGGCCACAAGTGCAAATGGCAACATCTCATACCAATCTTGATACATAACAATCATCTTTTCAATGATTCTCTTAAGATTCTTGTTAGCCACTTCTACAGCCCCATTCATTTGAGGTTAATAAGAAGTGGAATTTCTGTAGATGATCTCAAACCATCGATACAATTTTCATATGAGCTTATTGAGATTTGTGTCATTATCGATAATGATTGTTTTTAGAGTCCCATATCAAGCCAAAATGTCTCTCTTGATGAACCTAACAACTACTCCTTTGTTAACACTTGAATAAGATGAGGCTTCAACCCACTTACTGAAATAGTTAATGGCTACCAATATGAAATGATGATTGTTGGATGCCTTTAGAGTGATCGGGCCAATGATGTCTATTTCGCCCCAAAAAGATGGAGTCATAATAATCTCGCTGTATGAGCCATCCTAAGATAGACACTGACCTTACAGCTATTATATTGACCTAATCCATACTAGGCATACTCAATTCTACCCCTTTGAAGTATCCAATTCGATACCTATTTAATATAAACTTATGAAATAATCTTTAAAAATAAACTTAAAATTTGACTTTGAAAAAGAGTGGTAGTAAATCCCACAGGTACCTATCATTTCATATATAGACTAGAGTATTGAAAACTACTAAGCACTTTGAAGAGATTGGTGTAATTTTCCTTACAAGTTAAGGAAATCAATATTAAGGACGATAACTAGCTATTTCTTGTTACACCTAACTCCTTGCCCTAATTTGCTAGTACTCTAGTTTTGAGTGGGTACTTGTAATCTATTTGGAACCTACAAAACAAACTATGGGGGAATGAGTGATAACTTGCTTAGTAAGTAGGGTGGAGGTGAAAGTATGCATTCAGCATATCACAAGCAGGGTTTTCAATTAAGTTGGTTAGATATAATGCATGAAGAAGCAAATGCCATTACATAACGTTATCTGATTCGTTGTGAGATTAGAGAAATTACGCCTGCTCTAATTTGAGTTGAGGAGATTGATGTTGCATACTCGCGAATTGAGACCAAACCAAGGCTTATGTAATAGAGAACTCGTGACTACCTTCGAACCATGGCCTCCAACCTTGCTGCGGCCTCCAACCTTGCTGCAACCTCCTCTCCTATCACATAGTTTGGCTAAGGGTGAGGAAAGGACCATTTCAGCTATCCTTATTGAAGGGAGTTTGTGTTTAGCCTAAGAATCTTAGCTATTACCCCTAATGGGTTGCGATGCTTGTCGAGTTAAGTCAAGCGTAAGTTAGTTCATTTTTTAGGGTAACCAACCAAACTCAAACAATTCAAGCATAATAATATTTATAGAACAACTATAACATGGAGCTCAGGTCTCATCACAGCAAATCGAAACTTAACCATAAGCATTGTATATGCATAAACAGCTAACTACAATCACAAGCCAATACATACCAAGATCTCCAAATATTCTGAAATAATACTCTAAAATGCTATGAAGCATTGATCTCACTTACCTATTTTGACGCTCATTGTAGAATACTCGTATCATCAACACGTTATTCACCGAGAGACCCTATATATATATATATAGGGTCTCTCGGNAATATTTATAGAACAACTATAACATGGAGCTCAGGTCTCATCACAGCAAATCGAAACTTAACCATAAGCATTGTATATGCATAAACAGCTAACTACAATCACAAGCCAATACATACCAAGATCTCCAAATATTCTGAAATAATACTCTAAAATGCTATGAAGCATTGATCTCACTTACCTATTTTGACGCTCATTGTAGAATACTCGTATCATCAACACGTTATTCACCGAGAGACCCTATATATATATATATATATATATATATGTATATATAAAGTCCAGATTTAGTTTTTGTAAGAGTTACAAAAACGTTAAGGTCCTATTTCGAGAGATGACTTTTAAAGTGTATTTCTAGTTTTATATTATATCCGTACACTCTTATGATAAGTATTATTATATTATATTCATTTTATGTAAATAGACTATATTTTATATAATTTGTTGATATAACTTAATAATATAGGTAATATTTACCCTAATATATGTATATCATGACTCGATCATATAATCATTACTAAATAAGTTAAAAATTAATTTTCACCATATTTGACCAATACATACATATATAAGTTTCATTTCGATATTCATAACTTTTTAGCCTATTGTTACTAAAAATACGTCTTGATTCGTAATTTAAGTTATTTTATTACGTAAATTCATAATAAATAACTTAGGTTACCAAATAATTCCTAAAAAATTTATATAACCTCCTAAAAATATGAGGAATTTATTCATCACTTGGTTTCACGTTATTGATTTATCACCTATATACTTGAAATTACAGTTTTACCCCTAAATTATACTTAATTACCCAAATATTATTCTTTTTATACAAAATTAATTCTAATGTATCCTAACATCATTACAATTCACCAAAGGTCAATACCTATCATTTCCATTAATTGATTTCATAAAAACCTATTTATTTTATTATTTCATCCTATTTCTAGATATTTTTAGGGAAAAAAATTACATTAAATTTGAAAAGTACCTAAATTAAAAATATGGCCACATACAATTAAATATATATCATATGTATTCTACAAAAAAATTTTGAGTTAGAAACTACATTGTTTAGGGTATTTATTTTGAAAGTCAAAATTTAGATGAATAGTAGCTTTCTTAAGCATGTATATAAAATAATTATAATTTTACAAAAATAAAATTATAACATGAAAGTATATCTAAATTAACTTAGATATAACGCTTTTTATAATTTTCTAACTTAATTTAATATTTTTAGAAATTATAAGAACAATAAGGTAGAAAATTGATTGACCTGTTCGTCGGTGCTTTGGCCACCATTCGTCGGTGGGAGTATGTCAGCCGGCAAGGGTGTTGATGGTGCTCCATGGTGGTAGAAGGGTGTCACAGAAAATTGAGGTTTGGTCTGGGAACTAGTTAGGCTTAGTCCTTGCTCCATTTTTCTTTATTTTTTTTGTTAAATTTTTCTAAATTTTTTTTTTGAATTTTTCTTAAGTTTTTATAGTTGCCAAAATGTTAAATATAAGTCCTAGTGTCCTATTTATAGTGTTTTAGGCCAATTAGAAATTTTCTTAGCCATTAACCAATTATTATTTTATTTATTTAGTTATTCTTTTAAGGAATTTGCAGGCATTAGGTGTCAATTTTTTGTTTAATTGCTTTTAATGTAGCTGGTTATTCTTTTTAAGCTGCTCAACATTTAATCTAATCATATTCCATATTGTTTCTTATTTTTAAAAATTTTTAGATGATATTTTAAGGTATTTTGGTATTTTATATTAGTATTTAATGATTTTGGTATTATACACGTATATATCATATGTATATATCATACACATAATGAGTAATTATATACATGTAATCATGTTTCTAGCGTATCTTTTATTTTAAAGATATTTTTCCTATTTAATTTTGCGATTTTATCGCTTATTATGTATAATTATATAATTTTAAGTTAATTTATGAGTATATTTATTATATATATCTAGTATACTCATAAAAATACGTATAGACTCATATAGTATATTATGCTATATTATTTTCTTGTATTTCCTAATTAACTTATCTCTGAGTCCTCATCGCATTTCGAGCTCAATTATAGGAGTTTCGATCATTTTTGCACTATATTGAATAATCACATTTCTAAGGCTAAATTTAGGATTTTTTTTTTCATTATTTTTTAAATATAACTTTACTGGGTCACTTCAACCAACGTTTCTAACTTAGTTGTAACGTTGGGGCTCAATCGAATATGCTTTCTCAAAAACCCTAAATTTAGGTACGATTACCCTAAATACGACTTTAATGTATCATATAAAGTAAATTCTCAATATTTTGAGGGTTATCATGTTTCTCGTAAGTTTCTAGCTTACTTGATTTACTTTCCTATGCCCTAAATCAATTATCGATCCTAATCGTACAAGGACAAGGCTTTATCCTAATACTCAGATGTTCTTGTCTTGATTGCTGATTTATAGGATATCAGAATTTTTATGCCTTACATTGAAAACGGCCATGATGTAAATAGTGTACATAATTCTTGAGGTAGAACATTTATTTTGTTTGCATAAACTTGGCATAAGTAGCAATGCCTGATATATTTGATGCAATCTCCCTCTAAAGTCAACCAATAGTATCCTAGCCTCATGATTTTATTGGTGAGCGTGTAGCCATTTATGTGAGGGCCATATACTCCCTCATACACTTCTTTCATTAAAACTTCCACTTCCCTTTTGTTTATGCATCATTGGAGCATACCATCAAATGAATGTTGGTATAAGAAAGCGTAACATCAAGAAATGAGTGGCTAATCTCCTGATCATCTTTTGGTCCTTCTTCTTAGCCAAATCGAGTTACGTACCCTATTACAAGAGTGTCTTGATATTAAGGTTCTAAGGCTTTTCATACCAAATAGAAAGCGAGTTTTTCTTTGATTTTGGTCTTAACTGGATGAATTTTTGCCCCACTAGATATCTAAATCATGGATGCCAAAGTAGCTAAGGCATTAGCAAACTAGTTATGAGTCCTTGGTATGCATGTGAACATCACTTCTTTAAACCTATCAACCAACTTAGCCAAATGATAGTAATAAGGCACTAATTTGGGGTCTTTTGTCTTGTATTTACCCCGAGCTTGGCAAATGATCAATGAAGAATTATCATATGCTTTCAATTCTTATATCTCCTTATCTAAGGCCATTGTCAATTCCCTAATATATGCCTCATATTCAACAATGTTCTTAGTGTACGAGAAAACAAGCCTTATAGCCATTGGAAACCATACACCTTCAGGATACATTAGTATTGCCCCAATTCCACACTTAGACACGTTGGCAATTTCACCAAAAAACATCTTCAAACTTAGGGGCCTCTCACATGTTTCTCTATTAGACTCTTCTTTAGTTGCTAAGATATTTTCATCAAGAAACCTAACTTGCACTTCTCTTGGAATATCTTCAGGGGGATTCTCTACTAGTTGGTTTGGTAAGGCTTGTCCTTTGACTAAATTTTGATTCACATATGTGATGTCAAATTTAGATAGTTACATTTGTCACTTTAAGACCCTACTGATCAAGGTCGGTTTCTCTACTAAATACTTCAAGTAGTCATGTTGTGTGAGCAGCTCAATTTGTTAATAGAGTGTGTATTATTTGAGTCGATACATGACCCAAACTAATGCACAATATGTTCTTTCAATTTTTGAATATTTCTGCTCCCCTTTTGTAAACGTCTTACTCAAATAATAAAGAGCCTACTCTTTCCCTCCTGCATCTTTCTAGCTAAGCATGCATCTCATGGACTTCGACAATATGGTGAGGTATAAAAATAACGGCCTTCTAAGTTTAAGAGCTACCAGCATTGGAGGATTCATGAGATGTTCCTTAATTGTCGCAAAAGCTTTTTTGCAATCTTCGTCTTGACTTACATTAGTGTTCTTCTTTAATAACTTATACAAAGGGCAACATTTATCTATAAGCTAAGATATAAACCATGCTATGTAACTCAAATGACCTAAAAAACCTCTCACCTCCTTGAGCATGCGTAGAGAAGGCATATCAATTATTACTATGACTTTGTAAGGATCTACTTTAATCTTACTTTGGCTAATAATGAAACCAGCAATTTCCCTAATGACACCCCAAAAGTTGACTTCTTTAGGTTTAACTTTAGCTGAAACTTTCTCAATCTATCAAACAACCTTCTCAAATTCTCCATATGATTCTCCCTTTCTTTGGATTTTAAAATCTTATTGTTAATGTATACCTCTATTTCTTTATGCATCATGTCATGAAAAGTTTCAACCATCACTCTCTGATAGGTTGCCTTAGCATTTTTGAGTGCAAAGGGCATTACTTTGTAACAAAACATGCTCTAAGTTGTAATGAAGGTCATCTTAGTCTTGTCTTCTTTTGACATTTGGATCTAACTGTACCCAAAGAATCCATCCATAAATGAGAAATTATGGTTTCTAACTGTATTATCTACCAAGACATCAATATGGGGTGAAGGAAAGTTATCCTTAGGCATCGCTTGATTAAAGTCTCAAAAGTCTATGTACACTTTAGCTTTCCCATTCTTTTTCATTACCAGAACAATATTGGCTACTCACTTTAGATAATCAAATGCTTCAATGAAGTCAACTTTAAGCAACTTCTTAACTTCTTCTTTAATTTTCGGAAGGATATTGGATTGAAATCTTATCAATTTCTACTTTTTAGGCTTGATGTCTTCTCATGTAGGTAGACGATGAACTATGATCGAAGAATCTAATCCAAGCATATCTTCATAAGACCATGCAAGCACGTCCTAATATTCAGATAATAGCATGATCATCTCTACTTTTTGTTCCTCTTTCAAGCTCCTTCCAATTTTTAAATTCCTCAATTTATCATCAAGCCCTATATTAATTGTTTCAATTGGCACATCAATGGAAATTCTACTCCTTCCAATTTTTAAATTCCTTAGTTTATCATCAGGCCCTATATTAATTGTTTCAGTTGGCTCATCAATGGAAATTCTACTTAGTTTGTGTTTTTGCTAACTTTCTTGTATATCACTATGGTTATTATAGAGCCTAATTTTTTCCCGTTCTTAGAAATTTTCCTTAAATCGATCAATATTAAATCCTATCTGTTTAATACTAATCCTTAACGAAAGCTTAAAAACAATTGTATTTTTTTTAAGCATACACCCAACTGAAGTTGGGAAAAAGAGTGTTAGGTTAAATCAATTGGGTAGATCAATTTAACCTAAGCACTGGTCCACTTGAAAACCAATTTTTTAAAAAGATTTTTTGAAAACCAAAAGATAGAGTCTAGAGGCTAACTTTCTTAAACCCTTACGGGTATTACTACTAGCTTTTTGAATTTAAATTTACATTTCAAAAAACACTTGTAGTTTGAGATTACAATTACAATAATAACTAATTGTATCATATGCAACTAAGTTAATTAAATTGAACAAATATTTACTAAAGGATGAAAAAAAACAAAGTTTCCATATTTTAAGTCACTCCATAGTTATGTATAAGTGCCTATGTACCATTTATTTAGGATTAAACTTCTGTCGTTTTTTTTTTGTAAGACATTAATGTTTTAGTTGATTTTAATTTTGAAAACAATTGGCTAAGTTTAAGTTTTTAACTTGATTTGAGTTATTTAAAAAAACTTTTCTAAAGAGTCCTAACTAAGGTTTTATTCTTAAAAACTCTAAAGTAGTCTTAATTTGGAAATGATCTAATTATTTTTATTTATTTGGAAAGCAAGTTTTTCTAAGTCATAAAATAAATTTGTTATTTATTTATTTATTTATTTTCTATTTTATTATTATTTTTTCTAGTTGTTTATTACTATTTTGACAAAAACGTAAAAATAAATAAAATGAAACTAAGCTTTTTTCTTTTTCTCTTCCCTTTTTTTGTCTCTTTTTTTTTTTTTATTTTTTTCAATTACATTTATGATTGGAATAATAAATAATAAATACAAAAAATATAAAAAAAATGCCGAATTAGGAAATTGTGTCAGACCAAATGTTCTATGCGTATGGCAAGTGACTTACTGAAAACGTATGTGTATAAATTGACAAGTGTATTGGGTTGTGAAAGTAGTGTAAATGGTGAGTTAAGGTCGTATTCCACAAGGAGTTAGGTATTAAGTACTAAATTATTTAAATTTTTCCCTAAGCTAAGTTATCAATGATTGAATTAAAATTGAGTGAAAACTGAATAACATGATGAACACTAAATCAAATGTTCTAGCTGCATTATGATGGTCCTGGGTCTAGGAGATAAAATGATCAAACTGGGATTTGTAAATTTATTCTCATTTGAATCGATGGGATGTCTTAAATTGATATTCGAAATTGACTATAAGGGATTTAACTATACTCGCTCACCTCCCGAAGTAGTAGAATTCTAATTATAGCATAAATTCATCCATTAAGACAATTTATCTATAATTATTTGGTAAATAATAATCCGTTCACACCAAATTTATTATTCTAGTTAGAAATATGGTTTAAGCATGTTCCTATGACCCGAACCATACTTCTAATCATATTAAGTGCGTGAGTTTATAAATTTAATTAAAACTTGCATATCTCTATGACTAGCTTTTTCAAAAATTCAAACTATATTCAACACAAGTTATCGAAACCCTCCTAAATATCCTACAACTCTATCTAACTAAAAAAAAAAATAATGGCCACATGCTAAATAATTAAATGATGAACACAATAGAAAAATATCCAAATACTCAAAATCGATATCAGAATAATATATAAACACTTTAATTCATCAAATCCATCAATACAAAACCCAATTAAATTAAGTACTAAATCATATCACAAAACTAAAATGAATCAAGATATATCTAAATTGAAATAATAAGAAAAAAAAAATATTTCGATCGGTATATTTAATCCTAAAAGTTGATATAATAATCGGTATATCCCGATTCATTTAAAACCTAGAATAGACCTCTAACGAGTTAGAATAAAATGATTTAAAATCCTGAAATTAAACACGATATAATCAAATTAATAAAATGAAACTAAAGTTTCTATTATTTAGCTAAGTAAAACCAAAAAGAGTCAAATCCCTAAGCTCCGGAATTTTCTTCTCGTCCTCTATGTTCTTTTCTTGTTTTCAGCTACTGTATATTCTTCCCTAATACTAAGCTACTCTCTCTATTCCTTCGTAAGCTCTCTATATTCCCTTCGCCTCCTCCTTTTAAGCTACACTGTTCTCTTCGCTGCCCTCTCTTCCATCGTCAGCCCCCACTCTCTGTGAACATGACTGGGCTATATCAATGGGCCATAGCCCAAATGAGTTACACATCAGCCTTCCATAATTAATATTGCCTCATGCGTCCTCTACGAACAACTTTACTGAATGGAGTAACAACCGACGTAGGCTTTTCGAAAAGATTAAAGCACAAGGAATATACTCTGCTGTCTCTTCTTTGGGTCAATGGATTCATAAAATTTTTATTAATATATATATATATATATATATGTACAGCATTGGACGTGCTGAAGTGTAGGCCCAAAAATAGGAACATGCCCAAATGAATTCTTCCTGCGCCGGGTCTGCTTCTTGCTACGTACTTGGCCTTTGCTGTCATTGTGTTGGAGTTGCTGCAGGGGTTGCTCGGCATATGGACAGCAGCAGTCAAGCAACTTTCAGCCTGCTGCTCTGGCGTAGAGTTTCTTAGTGAATTGCTTTTGTGATCCTCGCTTTGGTGCTCTGCTTCTAATTGGTCTCGGCTTGGCTGTTACTTGGAGTTGCTCTCGGTTTAAGTTGCTGCTGAGCATGAGCGCACGACCTGCAAGTATGCGTGGACAGCTGATAGTCATGTTAAGTGAAGAAGCTGCTGCTGTTCATTGATTGGAGTTCATGGCCACAGCTGCTGCTGGTTGCCATCAGTTGTTGCTTTGGAGTTGGATGTCATGGCTGCTGGATTCAATTTCGTGAGCTGCAGCTGCTAGTTGGAAATTGAATGCCGCGCTGCTGTCACATGCTGTTCTAATTTGTTTGGCTAGTTGATGTTCAGAGTGCTTAGTTCTCGGTTCTCATTGGCTGCTGCGCTTGGTTAATTGGATTTGGCGTGCTGCAGTTGTTGTCATTTGGAGCTTCTCGGCTAGGACTGTTGCAGCTGCTATTGGTGCTTGGTTGGATGAAGTACCATCATGTCTGCCACTTGAAGTACTTGGCAAAGCCTTGTTCTTGCAGTTTGGAACTTGGTTCTCGGCTAGGAGTTGCTCAGGCGTGAGTGGACAATAGCTGCTACTCATCTTTAGGTCCATCAGTGGTTGGTTGCTGCTGCATGATGTCTCGTTCGGAGTTGCTGCTGAAGCTTCTCAAGCATACTGCTGTTCGGTGGCTGTTGTAGTACCCTCGGCTTGTTTGGTCCTGCCTCGAGCAGAGACAAAGCTGCTCGATTTCAGTCTTCGAGTAAGCAAGAAGTCCTCAGTTTTGGAGTTCTCGGCCTAGCATGGTGTTCTACTGCAGGAAGTAACTCAGCTGAAGCTGCTGTCCAATATGAAAATCCATGGCCTGCAATAAAAAAAAAGAAAAATGAAATGAATTCCTAGCACATTGAGGATGACAACTCAACTTTGCTACACATCATGGACTGATTTGGCATGGACTGATTTGGCTTGTGAAGTAAATGGACTCCAATACTTGCTACTGAGTCATTTAGAGAACTTTTAATCATTCAGGCTTGGAACAATGCTTGGTTTGGTTCTTAGTCTGATTCATCTTGGTTTGGTTTGGATAGAAGTTGATATACATTGGGAGCTCGGCATGAAGTCTCAACTACTATTGCAATTGTCACATCCTGGTATAGCACAGGATGTACCATCACATAGGAATACCTATTAAAAACTTAACTAAATCTACTTATTCATCAAAAGACAACATTGTTTATATGATAAAGGGGGTTGCTATATAGGAGTTCAATTGGATATTCTATTATTCATCAAAAGACAACATTGTTTACATGATAAAGGGGGTTGCTATATCGGAGTTCAATTGGATATTCTATTACAACTTATGTGTATAATATAATATTTACATCAAAACATAAACTAGCTTTTTCCTTTATCATCTTCATAGTAATAAGATTCTTGACTTAATACAAGTTCCATACAATAGTTGTTGACTTCGACTCACGTTCTCAGTATGCATATCCCCCTTGAGTGATGGGCCCTTCATGGTATAGTTAACTTGAGGATAGAACATTTTATCCCCTCAGCTACTGAAGCTGAGTGAGAGTGGATAACAAACAACATAATATAGATAATATGTTAAACAATATTGCATATCACAACTGAAACATTTCAATCATAACTCGCAAGTTCAACTTCACATATGCATTCGCCTAATTGGGCACTTACTACCAATAATGCAGCATGCTATACTCATGTACGTATCATACATTGGTATCGATATCCTATACCTTCCAAACTTCTTCCAGTTAGTCGACATAACCGGCATCTGAATACAACGTTTAGGAACCCAGGGCAACAAGGAGCTGCCTAGAAGTAGGACCCCCACCAAATTAGACTACACACTATAGTTTATCATTTTCAAAAAAAGGCAACAAGGAGCTATCTGGGAGTATGACCCCCAACTTTACAAAATTAGACTACACACTGTAGTTCACCAAATCAAAGTAACAACACTACCAAATTAGACCATGCACTGTAGTCTACCAAATCAAAGTGGCAATACTACCAAATTAGACCATACACTGTAGTATAACAAATTTGACTATCAAAATAGTCATAATATTTGGGCAATGCAATCTATATACTTCCAAAAACTGAGTTCATAAAGCCATGCTTTTTCCATAATTATTTAGAAGTCTCATTTTGAAATTTCTAACCCATAGGTCCCTTTTTATGTCATGCCATGCCATGATATGCAATAGTAATTTAAGAATATCAATCAGCACAATCAATCTTCAAGTTTTATTCAAACTAGTGATTTGATTCTAGTCTTCGAACTCTCCTTAGTAGAATTCTAGTATCTTACTTAAGGTTCACTTAGGTGAACACCCAAAAGATTGAGTTAGCAATCACTCAACTTCTTTAATTAATATAATCATTTGTAAGCATAAATTACCACCCAACATAGCAATATAACAGTTTAACCAAGACACATTTACTGTCATTCAAAATGACCACATCAGCATCTATTATAGTAGCATGTCAGTTCACCCAAAATATACCCATATTCAATCAACACAGCATCAAACAACATGCAATGTTATGAGTAGCAATATATCTACTCTAAGTATAGGTTAGATTTACCTGGACTCAATAATAGCGCAAAATCCTAAACTCCGCCACGTAGTCCTTCCTTACTTATCAAATCTATGAAAATATAACACAGTTTTCAAATCAAGTATAGGTCAAACTCGAACTATTATAAACTTTCATTTTTACGTTTTTTTTTTTAAATTTCATTTAACCATATCTTACTCATTTATTATCAGGCTTCAATAAACTTTATATCGTCACAATCTTTATTCTAAGTACTATTGATATATCTTAAGAATAAAAACTAATAAATATTTTCAAAAACCTAAAAATACCGTTTCATTACTGATTCAACCGTACGCTATTATTACTTTGTAATTAACTCAAATAAATTCTAAATCTAAATTAAAAGTCATAAAATTCCTCATTCCCCGAGATTGTTAGCATTCATTATGTACTCAAAAATGCAATTTCTTTACACATTTAACGAGTATCACATTAGTACTAATTAGTATATTATATATTAGATTAATATATAAGTTTATATTAAGGAAATATATAATAAATAGTATACAAGCCCAATTAATTTCATAAAAAATCTTATAAACTCACAAAAATATGTAGTTTCATTATCGACTATGAATTATACTAAACTAGCTATTATATATTTTTATAAAAATAGTGATTTTAACTCAAAATTAACGAAAATTAAGCAAACAAGTAAATTTAATCATAAGATAAAATTTAAATGTCCCAAACATCATTATGAACTTCTAGGAATCATAATACATAGGGCTCATTCTTTGATTTAGTTAAAAACCAATTAATTCCATAAAACTATGAAATTGCTAGTTTTATTCAAAATAATTACAATAAATAGTAAATATGATTATTTTCAAAAATTCTTGTTACTAATATTAAATAAACATATTAATTATATCACGTATAAATTTTCAAGTTGAAAGAATATTATTTATTATTTCTAAAATTTAATTCAATTTTCGTCCAAACAAAGCCATTTCTTAAGGGCCTTATATTTCCTATAATTATTTCACTAAAATAAAATTATTACATTAATCAACACATAAAATAACTCCAGAAAACCAAGTTTCATAATTAAATAGCATCATTTGATATTTTTAGAAAAATTACAAAGTTTTAGCCGGAAATTTGGTTCACCTGAACCGGCCACCCTACCTTGTCTGACCACCCCCTCTGATGGTGCTTCCTTGACTACAAAAGGCCACCACAACTGGATACTAATAGCCTATTGAACCAGCCTGATCAGATTTTGTGCCCTATTTTTGATCTAATTTTCTTATTTTTTGCTAATTTGTTTTGAAATTTTTTTGAGTGATTTTCTATTTTTTTTAGACTTCCAAAATGTTGTTTTTAAAGTGTACAAGGCCTATTTATATTTTATAATTGGATAAGAATTTGTAAAAATTAGACATGTGGTTTATACATATCATTTTCTTATTTTTCCAAAGCATGAGGTGTCATTTTCTTATTATTTAACTTTTGACTCATCAATCCAATTTAATCCTTGGCTACCACATCATGAGATGACTCATCCTTGCATTTTTTTTATTAATTTTCCAATTTTTTATATTAATTTACCTTATTTTAATAATAATTTCTTATTATATATGTATATTTAATACAAATAATGCATATTCTATGTTAATACATGTATATTACATATAATTCAACTTCATTTATTATTTTTGTAAGTTAATTAACTTATCTCTAATATCTCGCTATACCTAAAAGCTCAAATTTTTTGTTTTTAATAATTATCGGCTTTTATCGATAAATTAACGTTTTTCTTAAATTAAAATTTTTTTATAGCTTATTTTGAGAAATTGACTTTACTTAAATTATTTGGTCTAATTTTTCTAACTTTACTGTAATGTTTAAAATAAAACAGATATTATAACTCAGCACCCTAAATTTGGGGGCTTAAATTCTAAGGTTATTAAACTAGCTCTAAATTCTAGGGTATTACAGCAATTGAGTAGAAATTTGCATCTCATAGATCCCTTAACTCGTGCTTGGATATGAGGAGTTGCTATTCAACATAGCTTGGTTCTTGAAGAACTTGCTGTTGAAAATTGCAACTCAAGAAGCTGTTGTAGCATGTACAATTTAGAGAATACTAAGAGAGCTGCTCTTCCTGGACTTGTAACTGTTGCAATTGAAGTTCAACAGCTTGAATGGATTGAACCCAACTAGAAGCTTGAATGGATGGTTACTTATCAAATAAACCAAAAGCAAGTGATGATCTTATATGGTTATCTAAACTAAAATACGTTAAGTTGGCCTCAACAAGAAATTGTAGGATGACTAATAGATTAGGTTTTCCATGTCCTTGATTGTGAAGAATGCCAATTATGTTTTTGGAGTGTTCAGCCTAAAAATTTTGGTCTGAAATGAGTTACTGCAGTTGTATTGAAGTTCTCACACAAGAGGAGCTGCTCGATCTTGGCTTAAGGAGAAGAAAAGCTACTTAGCTTAGTGCTTTCGGTTCTCGACTACAGCTCTAGTTTAAATTGCAGCAAGTCTCTACTGTTGTTACCCTCTATTTCAGGCTGAACTTGATACAAATTAGGAGCTCCAAACCAAGTCTAGCGATCCTAAGTTCAAGGAGCTGCTGATGACTTGTTAGTTGCATAGAATACCTTGTTACTTGCTTCCTGACAAAAAGATCTGACATAGGCTTGAAGTTCTAGGGCCATTGTTAATTTATTTTCAACTCAAGCAAAGGTTATGAGCTGCTGTTGTTTGTTCAAGTAGAGAACCTTAAGTAAAGCCACATGTGTGTATCTTTTCATTTATAAGATAGGATCCAAACCGCTCAATATTATATCTTGTTTCATTTCTACTCTGTTTAGTGCTCAGATTGAACTTCAATGTGTTGCTGTGCGTGTTGGTTGGAGAACAAGAACTTGAGTTTGCTGTGAAAATCTACTACAAAAATAGCAACATGGAGAGAACCAATGAGCTCATATTAATGAAAACCAAGCATAAGCAACTGATATAAGTGAGTGCCCTTGAGAATATGGCTAAATAGCTAACTGAATGACTCTTTCTTTTATGAATTGCATAAACTCACATAAAAATGTATATATCTACAATTATGATATGAATACATGAGTTTATAAAAGCTATTTAAGTCATATTTTGATCTTTTTTCTCAATATTTATACAATTGACCAAGAAAATTGGATTTTTCATGATTTCTAAGCATAGCTCATAATAAAAACATCATGAAATGCATAAATACACAATAAGTAAGTGGAGATAAATGTGTAATTTTACACATTTATCAATGGGTCGATCAGATCGAGCTTAGATGGAGCAAGGTCGAATGAGACTCGGGTCGTCCAACCTAATCATGTCTTATGTACGTGCATAGCTTGGAGGAGAAATCAGCAACTCATAGTGGCTTTGATCAAAGCAGTTTTGTTAGGAATTTCGTATGGGAAGACATGATTTCATGTATTTTTTATTAGGATTAGGGAGTATTTTTCAAATGCCACCACATTTGGTGGCCATTTAGGCGGTCGTTGGAGTTGAGAAGGTAGCAGTAGTTGTTAGTTACGGTTAGTGGGTGACTAGGGTTAGGATGCTGGGGATGGATCTATGTGTATTGCTATTGTGGTCAAGAAATTGGCATTTTGATTGTGTGCTCCTATGAGAGAGAAGAAGGTTCGGGTTTGTTCTTGTGTTGTTGGCTTGCTTGTCAAAGTAGTTTAGAGAGAGAGAGAGATGATCGGGGAGTTAGGCGTGTGATGTATACTAGATCTTGTTGCATGGTGTGGATGTCGACTAATGTTTGGGATGCAGGTGGAGCGCTATTGTGCAAGGATGGAAGTTGTAACGTCGCAAATCTAGGTTATGGTTGGGATTATACGGCCATGTTTAGGCGTGGTAGGATGGTCAAGGAGAAGGTAGTTCAGGTTAGGTAGGAGCAATGACATCGTCTATGTAATGGGTTATGGTGCCTTTAGAGTACGGTAAGGAAGTAGCTTGGTTTATTTAGGCCTAACATTAGTTCATGGTGATTGTTGGGCATTGGCATTGGGTGTACAGTGGGTCATGTGACAACAATAGTAGTAGGAAGTGTTTCGTGTTTAACAGCGGTATATGACTAGGTTATGTAGGTGAGCGTCGAGAGAGAGGGATAGTCAAAGGAAAAGGGTCTAGCAAGGGAGATTGTGGAGAGAGATAGAGTTCGGTAGTAGTGGTGAGTGGCTTAGTATGTGTATGTATGTTGTTTGTGGAGGTCAGATTGGGTTGTTGCCGTATGGTCTAGATTTTGAAGGTAAATGAAGGTAGAGTGTTGGCTACTACGATCAGTGAGGATGGTTTATGTGTTAGATCAAAGAGAGTCTAAGATCCCCCCACCCCCCTTTAGAAAATGGAGTTTTAATTCTTATCAGGGAAAGAAACTACATTTACAATTTTTTTGAAATTTTGACTAATTTAATGACTGAATCTAAACTACCTTTTGTGTTAGATTCGAAGTATCTTATGCAAGCTTTGAAATCTCCCCATTAATTTGGTCAAACTATATAGAAAGGGGCTTAAATCAATTCCGAAACTGAGTTGACCAGAGAGGATGATTGTAGGAAAAACTAGTGAAAAAGAAGGAAAATGGAGGAAAGTAAGGGAGAAAGATGCTAATGTGGCACTGACGTAGCACCATGTCAACTACGTGGTCTAGTAATATCATGATACGTGTCATTGAAAAGACATATGGCAAGTGTGTTTTGGATGAAAAAAATAAAAGGCACTTTATGCCTAGAGTGAGATTCAAACTTAAGACCTTAAGCTAGTTCCAAATGTAAGTCTATGTGCAGTACCATTAGGCTATTAGTCTATGCCTTATTTATATGTGCAATTAAATTGCACATATGGACAAGGTCAGTCTAGGTTAAATTTAAATCTAAGCTCAAACCCAACGCCCCTCTCCTATTAAATAAAAAACTTATTATTGAAACACTAAAACTTATTTAAATTTCCTAAGTTATCTAATTTTTCTATGTTTTCTATTTTTTCTAATTTTTTTATATTTTTCTAAAAATTTTTATTTTTTCTAATTTCTTATAAATTTTCCATTTGTTTGCAATTTTCTAAATTTTCTTATTTTTTTTGTTTTTTCCTAATTTATGACTCTTTATCCTATTCTAAAAATTCTAAAAAAATAAAAGGGGGATAAAAATGGAGTATCTACAATTGCCTCTCTTTGTGGTGAAATTTGAGTAAAACTTTGCCACAAAGATAAAAGAGACATTATTTTTGCCGCAAGGGTAGAATTTATCCTAAGAAGCACAATAATTAGCTCACTAACCTAGGTTTGGTCCACTGGAGATTTGATGAATGGTAAAATAGGTGAAAACGAGGAGGCACTCTAAGAGTTAGCTGAGAAACTAAAAGGAGAATAGAAGCTTGGTTATACCCCTATGAGCTGACTAACCTAGATGAACAGGTGAAGTGCTCCTTAAGCTAACTAAGACCCTAAATTGAATGAGATGGGTAAGCTCTACTTAAGATGGCTAAGACCCCTAAAGAAGAAACAAGCCATGCTCCTTTGAGCTTACTAACCTAGGTGAATGGGCAAAGCGCTCCTTGAGCTAGCTAAGATCCCTAAAGAAGAACCTGGTCATACTCCTCTAAGCTAGCTAAGATCCTTAAAGAAGAACCTGGTCATACTCCTCTAAGCTGACTAACCTAGGTGATCGGGTAAAGTGCTCCTTGAGCTAGCTAAGAACCTAAATTGAATGAGATGGGTAAATACTCCTTGAGCTAGCTAAGAACCTAAGTTGAATGAGATGGGTAAGCTCTCCTTGAGCTAGCTAAGACCCTTAAAGAAGAACCTAGTCATGCTCCTATGAGCTGACTACTAATTTAGGTGAATGAGCAAAGCGCTCCTTGAGCTGGCTAAAAGCCCTAAAGAAGAAATAGGTCATGCTCCCCTAAGCTAACTAACCTAGGTGAATAGACATAGTGCTTCTTGAGTTGGCTAAGACCCTAAATTGAATGTTGAAAACTTAGTCGTACCCTTATGAGCTTATTAACCAATGTAAATGGGAAAAGTGCTCCTTAAGTTGGCTAAGACCCTAAATTGAATGAGATGGATAAGCTCTCCTTAAACTAGCTAAGACCCTTAAAGAAGAACCTAATCGTGCTTCTCTAAACTGACTAACCTAAGTGAACGGGTAAAGTGCTCCTTGAGCTAGCTAAGACCTTAAATTGAATGTTGAAAACTTGGTCGTATCCCTATGAGCTGACTAACCAAGGTAAATAGGCAAAGCACTCCTTGAGCTAGCTAAGATCTTAAAGAGATGTTGAAAAGTTAGTTATGCCCCTATGAGCTGACCAACCAAGATGAAATGGGTAAAGTACTTCTTGAGTTGGCTAAGACCCTAAAGAGGTGTTGAAAACTTGGTTGTACCCCTATGAGCTGACTAACTAAGGTGAAACGAGCAAAGCACTCCTTAAGCTAGCTAAAACCCTAAATTAAATGTTAAAAACTTGGTCATGTCCATATAAGTTGACTAACTAAGATGAAACAGGTGAAATGCTCCTTAAGCTAGCTAAGACCCTAAAGAGATGTTGAAAACTTGGCAGTGCTCTTGTGAGCTAACTAACGAAGATGAAATGAGCAAAGCGCTCCTTAAGCTGGCTAAGACCTTAAAAAGAGTGGAAAGGAGGCAGGTTAGTCCTCTAAGAGTTGGTTAGAACCCCAAAGGAAAATATAAGAGATTGAAGAAGTAAACTTCAAGAAGTAACCAGTTTAAAAAACTTCATGACTTAAAAAATATTTACAAATAAAGAATTTAGTGAAAATCACAGGCCTTAAGGATTAAGTCCTTTAATGACTGATTAGCTAAAAATGTATGATTACCTTGAATAGAAGACAAATGACCTGGATTGAAGGTTTAGCTAATCAAGCTTATACAGATTTGAAAATGGTCAAAAAACTTACGATAAGCCTTATTTTTTCTCTCTTCTTTTTTTTTTTTTCTATCCTAGAAAGTTTGCCAATGGGTATAAATTCTTATTTAAGGAGCAAGTATTATAACTACCCCTTTCCTTGGTAATCATGCGGGGCTTCTCAATGCCCCAAACCTTAGGGCTTTCTGATGGGGCTTTGTGATTTTAACCATTCTTTTCCTAAGAAAAAGGTAACTTATGATTAGTCTAGTTGAAGAGAACTTCCTTAGTAACTCTCAATCTAGATTTCACTCTTGACTACGATCCCAAAATTATAGTCAATTTTACAAGCGATATGCTTTGATTAATCTATTAGGTCTTTTTCGGTTCATTATTATGAATTTAGGCTTTTGGTCAAAGGATCTCAAAAAGAACTAATGAGAAGGTCTATTTAGAAAGAAGTAATTTTATTCAACCTAGATGTACAAGTCTAGAACCTTTAGGAAAAATTAGAAGTGTGCTTACCTCAATTTTAAAAACAATTTTTATTAAAGATAGATTATTTTTTAAGATCGAAAGAGTTTTTATTGAGTGTGGGAGGTATTGTGGGTAGGGAAGTCTTGTGTTTGTGATTTAGGATGAGTATATATGGTATGTGTTTTTAGGTTGGGCTTGTAGTTCAAAATGGGCATAAGAGCTTTATGTTTCTTGAGAATGTTTGGGCTTTAAATATGGGCCTTACATTTTCTAAGCTTCCTGTAGTTGGGGCTTCTTTTTCAGTTAGGACCTTTCTCTTACTTATAAGGCCAATTTTCAAACCTTTCTCTACCTTTTTTTCTTGTTTTCTTTTTATTATTTTTTTTTATTTTTATGTTGCCCCATTTTTCCTTGTTTATTACTTTTCCCCGTTATTTCTTGCTCTTCTTTCTTTCCTTTAGCCCCAAGAGTGATTGTCTCCATTGCTAAATGTTTTGCCTATTAAGCAATTCAAGGCCCTAAATCAATGGATTCCTAATGTATGGGCTTAGTGAGGTATGTATAAGCTTGAGGTGTTTGAAAAGAAATTGGCTCTTCTTCATTTCAAAGAAAAAATAACTTATCAAAAACAAAAGTCATTTTTGAATTAACATTACTTAAGCAAGCATAAACCAATTTAATCCTTACCTCCTAATCAATGATCCTAACATTCGAATTGCTCTATTGTAAGGTGATTCTTAACAAGGTTTAAGTTTATAAAAATCTTCAAATTAGTCTAATGAGGTTGACAAGAGATAATTGTGTTTAAGATTTGAAAATGAATGCCTAACTTCATTTTAATCTCTGCATCACATCAAAAATGGACCTCTTTTAAGGAATGAGTCTAAATATCCTTACCATTATATCATTCAACTCTGAAAGTGTTTTAAGGGTTAGTATATGGGATATAATTTGCCTCTTTTCATCCCAAAACTTTTTCAAAATTGAATTACCAATTTTGTTAGGAAAGAATCTATATTTATTTGCCTAAGGTGAAGATTAGCTTTACCTCTTAATAAAACATGCCCTAGTTTTAATACTTTTCACTTAATCTGAGTTTGCAACATAGGTTGTGTTTTGACTTTGTTTATGATTAGGCTTGGTTTTCCAAACAGACCAAGGTTTTAGCTTGACTTAGTTACCTTGATGGGGTTGAAGATTGTGTTTGGGTCAACTGCCTTGATAGGACTAGTGGCCAAGGGTTTATGTTTAGATTGGCTACCTGAATGGGTCGACGATTAATGTTTAGATTGAATGGGCTAAGGGTCTAGTGTTTGGGTTAGCTTCCTTAATTAACCAAGGATTGTATTCAATGTTAGCTACCTTGATGGGCCGTGGTTTGTATTCATTAGATACCTTAACGAGCTAAGTGTTTGGGCTGGCTGCCAGAGTAGGCTAAAGGCTTAGGCTTAGGTTAGCTCCTTCATATTTGGGTTGAGCCTATAAGGATTTATAACCGTCAGCAAATTTTCTTTTTATTTTCATTTCTTTGTTTCTTTTTCTTTTCTTTTTTTTTTTAAGAAAGAGAAAGATAAAGTTTTATTTTATAGAAACCAAGAAATCAAATGAGTCAATTATTTACATTTCCCTAAGGTAAGGGGGAAGGAGATTAGTTAGATGAGTCTTATCGAAGAATTTATTTACATAGAAGGAGAATGGAGAACATTAAACTAAAAAAGAACCTTTTATTATTTTGAAGAACTAGGGTATAGAAAACAAAAGAAAAAGGTATCAAGCCCTATTTCGGTTTACCTTAATTTATTTTATAATAAGTCCAACCCACTTAATATAAAATGATTGACATTAAATTAAGGAAATATTTTTCTAAAAAAAATATTTAAAAAATTGGAGTCTTCAACCAATTAACCTAGTAAAAAGTAAAATTAAAGTTTTCAAGTAGAAAAGGGAAAACCCTAATTTGGTCACTATTCTACAAATATTCTAAAAAAAATTATTTTTTTTAGAAAATTAAACTAGAAAATCTAAGTTCAAGAGCTAATCTACTAAGACTAAATTACTATGTAAAAATTAAAAAATTAATAGGCTTCATTTTTTTTATAATTTTTCTAAAAGTACTAAAATATGAATAGATATGCAAAAATGTAACTAAAATGAATTTTTTATGATTTTTTTATTACGAATTTTCAAGAAAAAGAAAAAAAAGTTTTTTTTTTTATTTTTATACGATTTCCTCAGAGGTACCTACGTATCCGCTAGTTGGGATCAAACCAATTTCACAACTTTAGTGTGTTAGTTTATTTTAATTTTGAAAACCAACTGAATTTAAGTATTTATCAATTTAATTTATTCAAATAAGATTCTAAAAGGGCCCTAATCCTCAAGTATTTTTATTTAAAAAAATCTCTAAAACATCATAATTTTTTAAAAAAGGTTTTTTATTAATTTTTATTTCTAAAAATTAATTTTTCTAAATAAGAAATTCTAGAAAAAAAAAACTAATGAAAAAAAATTCCTAAGCTACATATATTTTTTCTTTTCATTCTTTAAATAACTACCTAAACAAATCAAGACAAATAAATAAATAAGTAAATATAATAATAACAATAATAATAATAATAATAATAATAAAATAAATAATCAAAACCGAACTTGAATTATACCTGAAAGGAGCTAGACTTGCACGTGTCAGTGGTGTTAGGGCTATTCAGGATCGGTTAATGCAGTAGTTGGAGATTGTTGTGGCATGCTCAGTATTCGTAGACTTTTCTATGGACGTCGGTGTTTGCTGTGTTGGATTGCAAATGGATTACACTGTTCGACCACTATTCAACGAAGCCACAAACATTGGTGGTTAGTTGTATCTACTGCAATTGGCCATCGAGAGAATGGGTGAGTCGATGGTGTAGCGAGTGTCTATACTGTACACGCGATGACACTACTAGGCGGTTGATTTTGCTGCTGATCGTTGGTGTTCAGTCATTACGTTTTGGGGTCATGCAATTGGCGTTTGTAGATGATGAAGGGCATTGGTAATACGCTACTATTCATAGGGGTGAGAGTTTGCTGTTGAGTTAGTCATGCGATAGATAAGACCATTGTTGTGAGCTTGTACTGGAGCTGATGACCATGCTATAAGAGAGGAACTGAGTTGCATGTATATGTGGCTGATCAGTGGATGAAGCGCCTAGGGAGGAGGTGTCGTACGATTGTGTTACGGTGAAGGGGAATGTGAGTCCGGGGATAGGTTGTGGTTGGTTCGATGCTATTGATGTTAGCTGTTACAAGGACGAATGGCGAGTGGCTAATCGTCCGTAATAAGGGCTGTGTCATGCGTGTGAAGCAGTGTGGGGGCTATCATGCTCATGGCTTGGGTATCGACGTGTTTATGGGTTGGACGGTGTGGGACGTATTGCTCATGTGGAGTTGAAAGTAAGGCATGAAGTGTATGTCTGGACGTTGGATGGTGCAGGTGGAGAGGATTGTGAGTATGTGTTTGGCGAGAGCGTGGGGCTTCAGTTTGGAATTCTTGTGTGGGTCATATGGCTATGACGAGAGAGGTCACATTGGATGGGGATCTTGCTGTTCACGTGAGGATGGGGATGGAAGTAAGTTGAGGTCAGTATGTAATTAATCTGGACGTGTGTGTAATTGAAAATCTTTTTATGCCGTGCAATCAATATTTGTAAGACTCGGAAATAAATCTTCTATATTGATCCAAATCTATATCACTAAAAATCAAATTAGATTTGAATCTTTTAAATCTTTATCACATCGAATTTAAATATAACTCTGTTAGATTCAAAAGATTTGACGATATTTGTAATTAAATTTGATCCCGTACGCTCAACCGATTTTTGCAAATGAAAGAAAAAATAAAAGGCACATATGTACTTAGTGAAATTTAAACCTATGACCTCAAGCTAACTGAATGCCAACGCTCAAGTGCTTAACCGTTAAGCTATTAACTTGTGCTTTGACATTTAGCACAATTAAATTATACTTAAACTACGTGACTTTCTAAAATAAAGCTAATTGAAATGAGTTAGACTGAATCCACTAACCCTAAAATATTTTATTTTCTAAAAATCTATTTTCCTAAAAAATCATTATGATTTTTCTTTTTCCAAGAATTTTTCATTTTTTTGTATTTTTATTATTTTTTAATTTCTTTTTCTTTTTCTTTTCTTTTTTTTTTTTTATAATCTTGAATTAAGACCCTTTAAAATCAAAAATTAAAATTATGCAAAAGCAAAAATAGGATGCCTATAGTTGTCCCTTTTTGCAGTGAAGTTTGTAAAAACTTTGCTACAAAGATAAAAAGACAGTCATTTTTTCTTAATCCTTACTTGAATTGGCAGGGTAAGGACCTTGATTGTCAAACAAATTGTGTCTTAACTTGAAAGGTTAGGTATCCTTAAGAGTATAAGTCTCTTTAAGGACCTGTTGCTCAAAAGGATAGGTCTTTCGAAAACAAGATAAAATAACTCTTTATTAAAGACAAAATAGGATGGCACTCCACTAAACAAGCGATCCAAAAAATATAAAGGATGGGATAATGTTCCTATGAGCAAGTAATCCTAGAATAGACTAAATAAGATAGTGCTCCTTTGAGTAAGCGATCTAGGAAATGATTAGATGGCATTCCGATGAGTTAGCAATCCAACAAGGAGTAGGACAACGCTCCTTTAAGTAAGCAATCTTAAAAAGGACTAGATGGCACTCTATTGAGCAAGTGATTTGACTAAGAATAGGACAATGATCCTTTGAGCAAGCGATTCTAAAAAGGACAAGATAAGATAATGCTCCTATGAGCAAGCGATCCAACAAGGAATAAGACAACACTCCTTCAAGCAAGCGATCCTAAAAAGGACTAAATGATGCTTTACTAAGCAAGCGATCTGACTAGGAACAGGATAATGCTCCTTTAAGCAAGCAATCCTAAAAAGAACTAGATGCCGCTCCAATGAGCAACGATCTAACAAGGGATAAGACAACGCTCTTTTGAGTAAGTGATCCTCAAAAGGATTGGATAGCGCTCCAATGACCAAGCGATCCAATAGGGACTGGGATAGCGCTCCTTTGAGCAAGTGATCCTAAAAAGGACAAGATAGGACAACACTTCTATGAGTAAGCGATCCAACAAGGAATAGGATAGCACTTTATTGAGCAAGCGATCTTAGAAAAGATTGAATGACGCTCCACTAAGTAAGTGATCCAACAAGGAACAAGATGGTGCTCCTTTGAGTAAGCAATCCTAGAAAAGACTAGATAGCGCTCCTATGAGCAAGTAATCCAAGATTACTATATGAAATGGACAGCGCACTAAAGGGCAAGTGATCCATGAATTTCAAGGACTTTGATGAGTTTTGACAAAATGATATGAGACTTGAGTTTAAGGGATTTTGATGATTCTTTGAAAATTTTGACTTTTTCTTTTTAAGAAATCTCTCTTGATAATTTTTTGAAAAAGGTTTCGTTTCTCTTTTGAAAACCTTTTTTCTTTTTTCTCTTTTTTTATGCTTTTTTTTTTCAAGAAATTCAAAAAAAAAAAAAAACACTCTTTGATGAAAAAATTATGTTGCTAACAAGTAAGAAAGTCTCGAAGACTCTAAAGATCACATATAAGGGGTTGGCTTACCCCTTGCCTATTGATCACTCATTCTTTCAGTCCTATTTCTTGAAGCATAATTCATGATTCTTGAACTTTTTAGAAGCATTAATCTCAAGCTTAGGATAAATGATCATTCATGATTTTGAGAAAGCATTCAACTGTTCTTTAATTTTCTACTGAAGGGATAAGTATTATTACTTGAAATGTTCAGTTAAACAAGACTTCCTTGCACTCTTACAGGTTTGTTTTCACTCTTAGCATTAATTCCAAAAATTGTAGCCTATCTTGTAAATGGTACACTCTAGTCAATTAATTAGGTTTGCAATGTAAGGCTTTTGGTCAATAATTTGAGCAAATGGCTATCAATGCACTTTAAACAATTTTTAAGAAATCATATACAATCTGTCCTAGGTTTACAAGCTAAGAACCTTAAAGGGAAATGCTAAAATAGGCTTGCCCCTATTTCATAGGAAATTTTTGCTAAAGATAAGTTGATTTCTTTAGTCAAAAGAGTTTCATCAAGGGTGGTATAGTGGGTGGGACCATAAAGTGACGGCTTTGCTTTTAGGCTTAAGAATTTAAAGTGTTTGGTCCTTATATATCCTTCATAAGTTTAGACTTAAGGCTTATTGGCATTTTGGCTCATCTTTAAAGGTGATCTCCTTGCTCATTTTCATTTTTTTTTTTTTTACTTTTTTCTTCTTTTTTTTCTTTTTGTCAAGGTGGTTACCTTCCATGGCTGAGTTTTCACTTGTTGGGATTTGAAGCCTTAAAACCATGGTTCAAAGAGTATAAGCTTAAGAGAAGTGTATATGGTTTTAAAGTGTTTGGGAAAGAATATATGGATTGATGTGTTTAAATAAGTGTATAAGCTTGAGTGAGGTGTATATGATTTGAAACTCTTCTTCATCCTAAAGAAATTGAATTATCTATGATAATATTTGCTCATGAATTGGCAAAACTAAGGCAAGTATAAATTAATCTACTCCCTTTCTCCAAATTAATGACCCTAACCTCCTAATTGCCCTAGTATAGGGTGGTTCCTAGCAAGGTTAATTTTAAGAAAAGTCACCTAAAAGCTCAAATGGGTTTGCAAGGGATAATTGTGTTTAAGGTAGTGAAATGAATGCCTAATATCATTTTGACATGTGTAGCAAGTTTAAGATAGACCTCCTTTAAGGAACGAGCCTAAGTACTCACATTGTGTCGCTTAACTCTCATGTGTGTTAAGGTTAGTGTTTAGGACATGGTTTACCCCTCTTTATTCTAAACCTTTCAAGTAATGTGTTACCATTCCCTTAGGTAGAAAATTTTAAGTTTCGAGTTCAAATTTACGTTCTCCATTTTCATTTGCCCCAAATCTTGCATAAAGTATTTCATTTAGAGGAAGGCCAATGACATGCCCTTGTTGAGCTAAGCTAGCTTCAAAGAAAAACATGCACATGAAAACTATTTTATTCAAATAACTTGTATCCCTTATAAACTCCAAAGTGAAAGATTATTCTAAAAAAAAATAAGTATAGGAACTAAAATTCTTTTCCACTTCTTGCCCTTATTTCTATCACTCCTTCGAACTTGGCCCATTCAATTGAATTGATCTCCTGGAGATATGCCCAGCTGATTCAAATGGCAAGCCACATTGTCAAATAATAGTAGTAAGCCTTCAATATTTAGTGCTAGAGGTTGTTTGTTTGGTGCTTCTTCAAAACCTAGGGAAGGAATACTACTGCCAATTAACTTATTAGCCTCTAGAAAGCTCGGCTGGATAATTTTTACATTAATCAAATCTTGTACCTTATGCTTCAATTTCTAATAGTCTTCAATGGTATGCCCTACCTGGCCCACATGATATGTACACCATTTGTTAAGGTCATGATCCCTTAGCTTGTACTTCTTTGTTGTGATTTCACATGCTAACAACCTTACCACTCTCAGTTGCTTGAACACTTAGGCCATTGGAATCTTGAACTGTATAAGTTGCCTCCTCTTGTTATGGATAGGCTTGTCTTGATCCTAGGTTTTCCTAATTGGTGCACCAATTCCTGACTTCTCTTTCATTGAATCAACCTCATACTTAGACTGTAATATCCTTTCTGTATTAGGATCTAAGTTTTCAAGCCGCTTGAGCACATATCCCATTGCCATTTTTGTACCTGTGAGTCTTTCTTCTAACTTCGCTAACTTTTCTTCTAAGGCAGTAACCCTTTTTTCCAGACCATAGTAGTAACATACCCCTTAGGCTTGACCATTCAAATTTATCTCTAGCACTTTTTCCAAACCTTATATCATGTTGATAATGGGCTCTGTATGGAATTTAGGCCTTGGATTCCTAATGAAGTCCAATTGGACCAATTTTTCATCAATCAAATCTTGGACTTTATTCTTCAACTCCCAACAATGGTTAATAGCATGCCCCTACTAACCCATATGGTACTTACATTGCGCATCGAGATCTTATTTTTGAGGTCTATACCCTAGTATTAGAGTCTTAGGATGTAGGAAACCTTCTTCTTTTAGGCAACAATAGACCCAAGACATATGAATCAAGATATGAGTGAACCTCCTTCTAAATGATTTCTAGCTTAGCCCATTTTCCATGAGCTTTAAGCCAGTGCTTAGGGCACCAGGCTCGCGTATCATTAGATAGGACATCGTAGTGTTCACAATGGCCTCTGAATCCAATAGGGCTGATCCCTCCCCTGTCAATCTCTTCACTCTAATAGCATCTTCAGTGCAACTACCGCCTACAACTACAAGTGCAAACGTAGAAGCAGTATGACCCAAGAGGTACAGAATGATCTGGGCTTGAGCAATGTTGATCAGTTCATTTTCTAGCAATTATACTATGGCTTGAGCGATTGGAGATCTCCATCTTTAGGCATATTCCTTAAAGGACGTAGTCGGCTTCATTTTCGTGTTATTCAAATCCATTAGGGAAGGAGCCACTTCTTCATTGAACTTATACTATTGATAAAAGGCTTGAGTTAGCTTATCCCAAGTATTAAGCTCAACAAAGTCTTGTTAGGCATAGCAAATCAACACTGACCCAATTAGGCTATCCTGGAAAGTTTGAATCATCAACTACTCATGTTTGGTGAATTGAGCCATCTTGTGATCATAAAGCCTAAGGTAGAGCTTAGGGCAGCTTGTTCCATCATACTTTTCAAAATTTGGCACCTTAGACTTCTTGGGTAACTCATGGTCTTCAAAAGGGCAAACATTGCTCAAGCCCAGATCATTCTGTACATTGTGATCCTTTAGGGCTCTCATTTTCTCTTCAATTTTCTAAAAGAGTTCTTCTTTCATCTTCAATAATTCCTACTTTAATTCCTTCCTCAAGCGTTTATTGTTGTTTTTAGGCTCATGAATTGGCAATTCTTTAGACTTGTTTACCTTAAATGGTATGTCAATAGGACCTTAAGCTTGGGTATGGACTATGGTCTTGACTTGCTTTACATGCTTACTTAGAACCCCTTCTACTATGGCTATTCTTAATTCAAGAGCTTCAAACATCTTAGTTTTGACGAGTGATTATGGGCTTTAAGTTAGGCTAGATCACTTAAAAAGTAATCTTTCAAAACCAGTAAGAATCCTTTCTTATTAGTAACATCACATTCCCTTTTTAAAAATAAATCAAGTTTTTAATTTTGAAAACCATTCATTTTTTCAAAAACTTTTATTGAAAAAAGTCAATGTTGATTTTATGTTACAGAAGCCTAATACCGACATCGACAAATCTATAGACACCTAATTTTTTCCCTCTTTTATTTTTTCAAATAGGGTAAAGAGTCCTAAATTAGGGAAAATGCAAAAAAAAAAAAAACCAAAAAAAAAGAAATGTAGAAAAATACAAAAAAAAAGTAGAAAATTTAAGAAAGCCAAAAAATTAAGAAAATAGAAAAAATAAAGGATTTAGAAAATTTAGAAAAGAGTAGAGTTTTTAATTTAGATAAAAAATAACAAGGATTGTTGGGTTTGAGCTTAAATTTGAATCTAGCCTAGGCTGACCCAATTCATATATGCAATTGGACAAGCAACATGCTAATGACTTGATGGTAATACAAATGCATAAATAATAAGGAAACCCGAGTTCGAATCCCGCCAGGTGCAAACAGCTTTTTCCTTTTTGAAAGGAAAAATATGGATGCGTTTAAAATAAGGTTTCTTTTTAATAAGTATTCAATTTTAAGAATTTATTTAATATATATATTTAAAAAAAAATACAGTTCGATGCGAACAAGAAATTGGTCCACAAAACATTAAGTAGGGTGATGTCCTGATAGGAGAATAAGGATAGCGCACCCCTTTTATTTTTCGAACGCTTGCATGGGGGCGCTTGGTACGTGCCTTACACATGACTTGCGCCTCTTTACTCCTTTTTCTTCGCAGTTTTAGCTCCTTATTTCCAATTTTTTCCCTTCCCCACATGTTCTGTTCAATGCCATTTTTTACCGATTTTATTACACAATTTCACCAAGTTAATGGTGAAGTCGTGTAATACATATCACCTACTTTTGAATTCATCCCAAAATCAGTCCAAATTTAATCATCTATGCAATTAAAATTGAGCTCAAAAACGAAAAAAAAAAAATCATTTTTCAAGTTAAAACTCATTAATGAATTTCAACCATTTAATTTGATTTTCTCGACTTTCTCAGCTTAAGCTTCGTGCCAACTATATTAATGGGGGTTTGTCTTTCATTTTCAACACACACAAGCACATGAATCTCTCCAATCTCTCTCTAGCACGATCTCTCTCTATGATAGCATCCTTCACGGAAGTTTTCGACAAAAACCACCACTACCATCGGATTCCTCGCACTTAAAAACCTTAAGTTAGACGCTCCAATCTGACTTTCTGAAGTTAATCTGAGCTGACCAAAGCTAACCAAAGCCAACTAGAGCTAACCTAAGCTGATCGAACAAGCTAACCTAAGCCGACCAAACCGACCTTAGCCTATCCGAGACGACCTAAACCGACTTAGTCTATAGTTTTCTTTTTATTAATTAATTTATTTTATTTGTAAATGTAATAATAAATTGAAAAAAAAAATAGAAAGAAAAAAAAAGAAAGAATAAGAAAAAGCTAAGTTTTACTTTTTTTTTTGTAATAAGTAATAATAAATAAAGAAAAATAATAAAATAAAAATAATAAGGTTATTTTATCACTTAGAAAATTTATTTTTCAAATAAATAAAAGAAATATATCCTTTTTTCAAAATTAGGACCCTATTTAAAATTTTCCAAATAAAACCTCGATTAAGACCTTTTAGAAAATTTTCCTTTAATAAATTGAAATGGGTAAAAAACTTAAACCCAATCACTTTTGCAAAACTAAAATTAATTAACCTACTAAAGTTTTTAAACAAAAGAAATACGTACGTCTAATCCTCAATAGCTAGTACATAAGCACTTACGGGATAATGATAAAGAACGAAAATAAACCATTTTTTCCACTTTAGTTTAAATTATTCAAATTTATTAACCATTGATTAAATCTCATGTTTTTCTACGATAATTATTGAAAGGTGATCTTAAGGGATTAGGTTTTAAAATTGGAAAGTCAATGGTATTCATAAAGAGTTTAAAAATCCTAACCCTCGAATCTAGATCTTTGGTTTTGAAAACCATTTACAAAATTGGTTTAATTGATAGATCTGTAGTTAAGTTATAACCAATCCACCAAATTAATTATAACTTAACTATTNCCTTTTTAAAAATAAATCAAGTTTTTAATTTTGAAAACCATTCATTTTTTCAAAAACTTTTATTGAAAAAAGTCAATGTTGATTTTATGTTACAGAAGCCTAATACCGACATCGACAAATCTATAGACACCTAATTTTTTCCCTCTTTTATTTTTTCAAATAGGGTAAAGAGTCCTAAATTAGGGAAAATGCAAAAAAAAAAAAAACCAAAAAAAAAGAAATGTAGAAAAATACAAAAAAAAAGTAGAAAATTTAAGAAAGCCAAAGAATCAAGAAAATTAAAGACAGCCAAATGTGTATATATATATATATATAATAAGAAATTTAGAAAAATAGAAAAATAAAAGATTTAAGAAAAGCCAAAAAATAAGAAATTTAGAAAAAAAATCACAAAAATATAAAATTTAGAAAAATAGAAAAATAAAAGATTTAAGAAAAGCCAAAAAATAAGAAGTTTAGGAAAAAATCACAAAAATATAAAATTTAGAAAAATAGAAAAATAAAAGATTTAAGAAAAGCCAAAAAATAAGAAGTTTAGAAAAAATCACAAAAATATAAAATTTAGAAAAATATGAAATTTAGAAAATTTAGAAAAAAAATAGATCTTTTAGATTGTTTAGTAGAATATAATTTTCAATTTAAGTAAAATAAAGAGAGGGCCATTGAGCCTAGGCTTAAATTTAAATCTAACCCAAGTTGACCTTGTTCATATATATAATTTGATTGTACATATGAACAAGGCATAAGCTAACGGCCTAACGAATAAACATATGGACATAGTATTGGGTTCAAGTTTAAGGTTAAGGGTTCAAATCTTGTTACAGGTAGAAATTGCCTTTTTCTTTTTTCCACAACATACATTACACCACCACGTGTCCTAACATGTGGCGCCACGTCAGCCCCTTGCTCTCCCTTTCCTTTCTCTTTCTCTTGATTTCCTCCATTTTCCCCAACATTTCCCGTATTTTCATTCTCATACAATGCACTTCATGGGCATTTTTTATTCCTTTTTCTTTGCGATTTCATCAAAATTAATGATGAAATCGCAGAACACACTTGGCCTACTATGGATTAAGATAAAAAACATGTCCATATACAAACATTTGAAGCATCAAATCAGTCGAAGAAATAAGGAAAAAACCAACATCCAAGAATTTAGCTTTCAATTGATTTCTTCGAATTTAGTTCAATTAGATACTTTCCAAGCTTAATATTTGCTCAAATAGTACAAATTGAGGGTGTTGGAATGACTAGGAATCATCTCATGAGCTCTCTCTCTCTCTTCCTCGATCACTTCCTTTCCCTACACTCGCAACCACTCTCTCTCTTCAGTTCTCTCTCTCAAGCTCCCATTGAATTGCACCACCACCACAAATAGGTCCCCCTAGCCACTAGCAACCAAGCCCAACCCACTTCGTCCATCGCCATAGCCCTTAACCTCATCTCCTAACCATCACTCTTGGAACCCTAAAACTTACCACCATTACTGTGCAAACCACCACTTTAGCCGCATTTGGGAACAAGGCCCCCATTCTACAACATGCACAACACTTCAAAACATACGACCCAACCATCAGTCGAACTCCAACAACCTCCATGTAGCCTAACCAAGACCATCACTAGCCTCCCAATTTTGACCATCACCAAAACAAGCATTAAACGCAGCAACATTGATCCTATACCCCCCAATCTCCAATCTAAACCACATGAAAATAAGATTCTCCATATGAAATTCCCTTTAGAACTACCTCGATTGAGCCACCTACGAGCCATTGTATCTTCTTCTTCCTTGCTACATATGTATGTAGCATGTGATCGAGTCGGTTAACCTGACCCAATCTAAAGCCCATTTAACCCATACCCCAATCCAAATCCACCTTGACCCACATGCTTAATACCGGTTCAACTCTTGTATTTTTATTTATTTATTTATTTACTTTTTAGCTATTTATTTCATTTTGAATGTAAATGTAAAAAAAGAGAGAGAGAGAGAGAGAGAGAGAGAGAGAAGAAAGGGAAAAAGAGAAAGAACAAAGGAAGAAAAGAAAAACAAGAAAAAAGAAGAAGAAAAGAAAAGAATAGTCTATTTTTTATTCTTTTTAGTTTAATAGAAATAGATAAAATAAAATAAGTAATAAATAAATAAGATAATATAAAAAAATAGTAATAAAAATAAAAATAAATAAATGGGTTAATAAATGAACAAATCGTCTTATCACTTAAAAAAAAATAATTTTCCAATAAAATAACAAAATAAACCAAAATTTTCAAAATTAGGATTACTTTAGAATTTCCAAAAATAAAACCTAAACAATGACTCTTTAGAAGAATTTCCTTAAATAAATTAAACCAACTAAAAACGTAAACTTAACCTTTTTTCAAGACTTAAATCAATCAACCTACTAAAGTTTTCGTCGAACGAACTATGGAAGTTTGATCCTGAATAGCGGGTACATAGGTACTCGTACGCAAGTACAAGGTGACTTAAAATATGGAAAGTTTTCTTTTTTCCATCTTTGTAAATTTTCATGCAATTTCATTAATTTAGTCACATGTGATATGATTTGTTGTTAAGAAATTGAAAAAGGGTATGATTGAAAAGCAAAATTAAATTCAGAAAGTTAAAAGTAGTACTTATTTAGGGGTAAATAAGATAGCTATAGGATTCAGATCTCTAGTTTTAAAACTGTTTAAAAAATCGGTTTTATCAAAAGACTAGTAGCTAAATTATAATTAATCCACCTAATTAGTTATAATTTAACTCCTTTTCCCGACTATGGTTGGGTGGCGACTCTAAAAATGATTTCAAAGTTAAAGAACCAGTTTTCTTTAAACCTTATTTGAGAGTCAATATTAACTTGGTAGGGTTTATTATTGGTTGGTTTAAAGAAGGCTTATTTATAAAAACCAGAAGGAAAAAACCAAGCTCGACAGTTTAATGACTCCATTGGGGACGTCAAGAGGGCTAACTACTTAAAATACTTTCCAAAGTTAAAATTGCCTTTCAAAATACACATGTCATTTATTTATTTGCTTTTAATTTCATGTATATACTTTGCTTTGATTGCCATATTTATTTTGCATACAACATGCATTGGGACATTAGGGGGTCATTTGTTGCATAAAAGATACAAGGTAAAGACAATTAGACCCAAGCCATCTTAGGACCTTAGGAGGAGGGGCATTGTGTAGGCTTCAAGCATAATGGTGTAACCGTCATTTAAGATTAATTAGGCTACCCCACTTAAGTTTGATGTGACCAATGAAAGTATTCTTTAATAAGTGAGGTCATAAAGCTTAAGGACCTTTTTGGAACCTACACTAATTGCATTCACGAACTCTTTTCCCAAAATTGGCAAATTGATATGACATGGCAAGACTAAAAAAAAAAAAAAATAGATTAATTGTGAAGTTTCCTAATATTTTCCCTGTAAATGTCTTCTTTTCTTTAGAATATCAATATATTTCCTATGTAAATAGGATAGAGGTGACGTAATTTTCTTTTCATCCTTTCTAGAAAATGGTTAGGTCCTCTCATACACTGGCCTTTTTCAAAGAAGTCTATATTCACGAGCCTCTAGAACCTAAGAGAATACCTAAAAGATGGTTTCAATTTTTTAATCCAGACCAATAGAAATTCATTAAAGACAAGATTAAGCCCGTCCTCTCATTACTTAAAGTCCAAACTAATATCACCATGGTACAGGCTTTGGTTCACTTCTAGGACTCTTAGAGTCAGTCTTTTCGTTTTGGCCTATGCTGATTTAGCCCAACCGTTAAAGAATACTCATATCTGTTATGAGTCCCCTTTGTCGGAGATGGAAAATATGTCTCAGATATCATAGCTAACCCTGTAAAGATTTTCAAAAAGCTCCTGGACCTCCATAAATCTGAAATATGCAAAATATAAGTAGATTCCCATAGGAGAATCATTAAGGTAAACAATCTTTTTACTTAGTTCGCAACCCCATCCAACTACAACTATAAACTCTTTTGTGGTAACTTTGCAGATTAGCAAAATAGCACCGAATTAACACATACATCTTGGTAGCATTTGGGACTGTTTTATTCCTTAATGGGGTATTTCATATACATCATAAGGTTGCAGAGCTAGTGACCTAATTTTTAGAAGAGAAGTCTTACATCCCAACACTAATAGTAGCATAAGCCAGATCACTTAGTTATCTTTAAGAAGAGAAGAATGGGGAATTAAAGACTAATATGGCCTTACTTATGGTTTGGTTTATTAGTCATACTCAGAACCATAAACTTGATTTTCTTCATAAGTAAGGTATCCAAAAGATGAATCTCATTAATGTGTTTGTTGCTGTCGTTGAACTCCCCAAAGATGTTGCTACCTATTACTGGGTCAAAGCCTTTCAAAGATTCCATGCTAAAGACATCTCCCAAGTTGTCAAATGGATCGAGGTAGCTGAGCTAAAGAAAAGGAAGAAGATTGAAGAAGAGCCAAGACACTACAAGAAGAAGAAGATCTAGACTTTAGAGTATTTGTAATAAATTTTTGAATAATGTAATAGAAACTTCAAAGATGCAATAAAAATATTTTTTCTTGACACATCATAGTTAGTTTGCCAGTTCCCCTATCTGCATCCGCATGCCCTCATATTGCATTTTTATTTTTGATGAGTCATGTCCTTAAGTTTCTAAATATTTGATTTCCTTGCATGTTATTTTCTCTATGCCTTTTACCCTAACTCTTTCCTTAGGATTATTTTTTCTTATAGGTCACTTAAAATGATCAATTGTAAATATTTAGGCTCCTGATCCTTTATAAATGTTTTTCTACTCCTTCCTCATAACTTGCAAATAAGTCTTATCTTTGTGTTCCACTTTTTTAAAGTCTTTTTCTCTCTCTTGAAAAGAAGGGTAGTCAAGAAGTTGCTAACAGATGAGGATTCTTATCAGGAGTAATGGCTAACAATGGGAATAATGATAAACTTGATGGCGCTAACCTTGTAGAAGTAATGTTTTGTCCATTAGAGCAAACAGTAGGGAAAATGATTGAATAGATGAATTCTCTAGTTGACAACATCACTTAAAGGTCTACAATGTAATCAAATGAAGAGCACTAGGGAGCCTGACAAGGGAAATTTGTTGAAGCACCTCTTCCTAAAAAGAAGATCCATCCATCTTTCTAGCCTAAGACTTATTCTTTCCCAATTGACCCAAAGTCGAGTCAAGAAAATAATAAGGAGTTAGAAAGGAAGATAACTCAATAGATAACTAAAAAGATGAGAACACTTGGGAATGATGATGGATTCGAGCAAGCTAGGATCATTGACTTTTCTGCATATGATGTCAGAGCCTATCCAAAAAAATTCAAAATACCAGAGTTTAAGATGTATAATAGGACTAGATGTCCAAAGCTATACACCAGATTATACGTCCATAAGATGGGTAGATATGTTCAAAATAATCAACTCATGGTATAAACTTTCCATGAAAATCTAACAAGGCCTACATTAACCTGGCATGCCCAACTCGATCTTAGCCAAATCAATACTTAGGAGAAATTGGCTTAGGCATTTTATTAGTAATACAAGTTCAACATCAAGACAGCTCCTTTGATTTGGGACTTATGCACAATGAGAAAAAAGTAAAATGAGTTATTTAAGGAATATGGTCAAAGATGGAGGGGTATCGTAGCTAGAATCATTCCTCCTCTCCCTAAAAAAGAATTAATATCTATCTTCATTAACTCATTGGAAGAACCATGTTATGGGCACTTACTGGGTAATATAATGCCCAATTTTGTGGACATTGTAGACAAGGAGTCCAATTGGAAAAAGATCAACCCCACTAGATTTATGGGCATATATAAATACTACAATGTCAAGATTTGTACCAAGCAAAAAGGACCCAAAAATATCTAGAAGAAAGTTCAATCTGATCCTTGCCTCTTTATCTTAAGTCTTTAACTACCTAAGAAATGAGGGCTTATTACAATAGAAAGCCCTAATGCCAAGATACAAGCCAAGGAAATACATCCCAAATGCACAATGTGAATATCATATGGGTTAGTAGGGGCATTCTACTGACAACTGCTGGGAATTGAAGAATAAAGTTTAAGACCTAATTGATGTAAGGGCAATCTAATTGGACTCAATTCAAGGATAAGGTCAGATTTCATGATGTTTGTAAAAGACAAGTGATTTAAATAAAGTGCTTTGTTTACATTTCTCCTATTTTAAGATATCTCATTAGTTAAAAGGTTTGGAATGAAGAAAAGCAAGATGAATCCTAAACACCAACCTTGAGACACTTTAAGAGTTGAGTGGCATCATTGTGAGACTATTGGACTCATTCCTTGAAGGAAGTCCATCTTGCATTTAATACACAAATCAAAATGAAGTTAGGCAATCTTTTCAATATCCTAAACACAAAGTCCTTTATCAGCTCTATTGGACCTTTTATTAGGGTATTTTCAAAATTCAAACCCTATTAAGAACCACCCCACAATAGGCCAAAAAAGGGGGTTAAGAGCATCTATCAAAAGAAAAAGTTAAAACTAATTTGTGCTTGCTTTAGTTACATCAATTCAAAAGTAATTATTACCATTGATAACTAATTTTCTCTAAGATGAAGAAAGGCATCCATCAAAAGCACTAAACACAAAACCAAATATACTTCGAGTTGTAAGCCAAAAGAAAGAATAATCATTTTATCTTAAATAAAAAAGAAAAGAAGAAGGAAAAAGAGGAAAAATGAGAAAATGTGAAATGAAAAATGAAAAGTATGCTCGACATAGCCAAGGTGATTAAATCCAGAGCCTTAAAACCTAAAAGGATATAGGGTACAAAAACACACTCCTGAATTAAGACCTACATTTCAACTAAAGGCCCTAAAAATACAGTCAAAGCAATTAAGCTTGAAAGAAGCTCAAGCAAATACCAAAGTTTCCCAAAAATTATGATTCCCAAAGAAATTGTAACTAACACATGGTTCATGGACCACCCATAATTCCATTTTTTACACTCCAAAAAAGACCCAATAGATTGATTTAAAGTGTGTTACTTATAAGGTGGACTATAATTTTTGGAATCAAAATCAAGAGAGAGGAGTTTAAGCTGAGAGTGTTAGGAAGTCCTTTTAAACTAAACCTATTTTTAATGAGATATCCTCTAATAAGAGGAAATTTGAAGAAGTCATGGAAAGTTATTTGCCCCTGAAGGAAAGAAAAGGTTCTCTTATATCATGGCGGCTTGAAAGATCAAATTGTTATGTCATTGGTATTGGGAGAATGCAAAGCTGTTAGTAAAAAATTGAAATAAATTTGATTCCTTCTCATTTTAGTCCTTTCTTTTGTTTGTATCCCCCTAGTGGTCCAGGTTTTCAACAAGACAAGAATCCTCATTTCTTTTAAAAGTCATCTTCTTCAAAGTCAACCCTTGCGGTAAGCTTCTATCATTACCCCAGTAACAATTGTTTTCAAACAAGTTCACTTCCTGTCATCCAAAGTTCAAGGATCTATTCCTACATAAAAATTGCTTCGAAGTTGGTCTTAGAAGCCAAAATCATCCTCTTTGACATGATTACCCTCATGGATGATGCTACTCACCTCTCTTTCTATGAGGGACTTTATCCCTAGTGTCTACTCCGTCTTTTACGATTGCTAATCAACAAATCTGTCTTTTTTAAGCTATAAGAATTCTTACATAAACTCCTTTTGCTGTAGTCCCCTTAGATCGTTTTCTCTTTAGAGCACTGTCCATATAGTAAAGATGTTAATGATCGCATGCTCTCAGAGCGCTATCTTAGCTTTGAAATCATCGAATCACATGCTCTCGAAGCATTATCCTAAACTTTGAAGCCATTGGATCACATGCACTCAAAGCGCTATCCTAACCTTGAAGCCATTAGATTACATGCTCTTAGAGCACTGTCCCGTCAGATTGCATGCTCTTGAAGCGCTATCCTGACCTTGAAACCGTTAGATCGCATGCTCTTGGAGCACTATCTTGACTTTGAAATCATCAGATTGCATGCTCTCAAAGTACTATCTTGACTTTGAAATCATTAGATCACATGCTCTTGAAGTGTTATCTTGACTTTGACATCGTTGGATTGCATGCTCTTGAAGTGCTATCTTGACCTTGAAATCATTAGGTCGCATGCTCTCGGAGCACTATCCTGGCCTTGAAACTCTCGGATTGCATGCTCTTTGAGTGCTATGCTGACCCAAGTCAAAACTCTCGAATCGCTTGCTCTTAGAGTGCTATCCTAATTTCTTGTCACTCTTTATAAACCTGCTTAGGTTAGTGAGCCCAAAAGGGCATGACTAGGCTTCAATTCTTCTTATTCAGTTCTTAGAACGCCTCCCCTGTCTTTAACCATTTCACCAAATCCCTAACGGATTAAGTCTAGGATAGTTAGCTAGTTGTTGCGCTTCTTAAGTCAAAGTCACCCCCGGCGCAAAAATAGTATCTTTTTTATCTTTGTGACAAAATTTTATTCAAATTTCGCATTAAAGAGGGGTAGTTGTAGACACCCAATTTTTATCCCTCTTTATTTTTTCAAATAGGGTAAAGGGTCCTAAATTAGGAAAAGTACCAAAAAAAAAAAAAAAAAGAAAAAACCTAAAAAAATAAGAAATGTAAAAAAATACAAAAAAGTAGAAAATTTAAGAAAACCAAAGAATCAAGAAAATTAAAGAAAGCCAAAAATATATATATAAATAATAAGAAATTTAGAAAAATAGAAAAATATAAGATTTAAGAAAAGCTAAAAAATAAGAAATTTAGAAAAAATCACAAAAATATAAAATTTAGAAAAATAGAAGATTTACAAAATTTAGAAAATAATAAATCTTTTAGATAGTTTAATAGAATATAATTTTTAGATTAGATAAAATAAAGAGAAGGACATTAAGGCTAAGCTTAGATTTGAATCTAGCCTAAGTTGACCTTGTCCAACATATGAACGAGGCACAGGTTAACGACCTAATGAATAAACATATGGATATAGTATTGGTTTTAAGTTTGAGGTCAAGGGGTTTAAATCTTATTAGAGGCAAAAACTACCTTTTACTTTTTTCCAAAACATACACCGCATTACTACGTGTTAGGGTTTCACTATGCCACGTGTCCTAATACGTGGCACCTTCAAATTGGACACTACTGACATAGCATGCCACATTAGCGCTCACATGCCATGTTAGATATCACATATCACTATAGGATATGTAGCATGCCATGATTGGATGATGCAGGCTAATGTAGTGCTACGTTAACCCCTTTCTCTCCCTTACCTTTCTCTTTCTCCTGATTTTCTCCATTTTTCCCAACATTTCCCACATTTTCATTCTTGTACAGTTCACTTCATAGGCATTTTTTGTTCCTTTTTCTTTATGATTTCATCAAATTAATGATGAAATCCCAAAACATACTTAGCCTACTATGGATTGGGATAAAAAAATAAGTCCATATATAGACATTTGGAGCATTAAATTAGCCGAAGAAATAAGGAAAAAACCAACATCTGAGAATTTAGGTTTCAATTGATTTCTTTGAATTTAGTTCAATTTGATTCCAAGCTTAATATTTGCTCGAATGGTATAAATTGAGGGTGTTGGAATGACTAGAAATCATCTCATGAGCTCTCTCTCTCTCTCTTCCTCGATTACTTCCTCTCTCCACACCCATGGCTACTCTCTCTCTTTGGTTCCCTCTCTTAAGCTTCCATTGAATTACACCACCATGATTCGCTTAAACTATATATATATATATATATATATAATAAATTGTGAATACTCCAGCAAGTATACTAGGTCGAAATCAAGTAATACAGAGCAAATAAGGTTGTCGATCCCTCGAGAACTATAATATTACTAAACTTATGATAGTTCTTATCAATATTCAGGCAAAAATAAATAAATTAACTAATATAATAATTATACTAAAACTATTGAAAAGAAAATAACTATAAAATTTCTAAAACTAAGTAATTAATTGAAAATTGTGGGAAAAACAGAATCTACCCTAGATTATGCAAATTAAATTGTTATCATGTTATATAGATTATTAGCTATATGGTGAATCAAGTGAAATTATTATACCTTAAAACTTAAGGATTTAAACCCCTAATTAATCAATCAGCTCCCGCATCTCCAATTAATAATGGACTCTAAATTACAATCATATATCTCCCGATACTATGATTATCTAATGTCCTAAATCAATTATTCCTAATGTCTTAGTAAATAATCAATCGTCAAACATCACATTAATCTCTAGATAATTTCTAATTAATTCAATTAACACTGCTTCCACATCAATTAACCAAATTAACTAAGAATTTCTAACAAACCCTATGTCAACTCCCTATCACTAGGGTTTCTAACAATTATAATCAATTAAATAACTATAATTGAAATCATAGAAATTGCAATCATGAATCATCCCTATATTTATTAATCCTATAAAACGAACACAATCATCATCTTAGCTATTTAGGGTTTCATCAATTCCTACAAATAAATTTAGCCAACCATAGAATTTGAAATAAGAGCACAACTACTAATTGAAATTGCAAGGAAATTTGTAATTGAAAGCATGAATAATTAACAAAATTTCATAAATATAATTAAAATAGATGTCACTAATTCTATAATTGGAAAATATAAACTTTAATTGCAACTCCAAAACTTGGTCTCTACAGTAAAAGCAAAATCTTCTCAATGATCCAAGCGATTCTACAGAAGAATTCCTCAAAAACTACCTAATGATTGTTCTACAACTCTCTAAGTCTAAGGAAAGTATGTGTATCTCCAATAAGTCTCTCAAACGATGAAACATAAGGCTATTTATAAGAAAAATTAGGGTTGGCTTACGTAAGGCTTCTTTTGCCGACTAATAAGCCGATTGTTACGCCCCGAAGTCGCGAAGTCGCAACAGTCCCGCCGTGTAAACCATTCTATGATAGAAACTGGCCTCACAGTTCCTACCATAGAGATAATCTACACAAGGCGTCGACGACCACTCGCTTTGAAGTAAACAGTTCGATTAA